>CM031859.1:43830232-44021810 GCA_018697195.1 Certhia americana | reverse complement strand
GCTCTGGCATCCAGCTCCCTGGAGCTCTGGCACCCAGCTCCCTTGGCTCAGGCACCCAGCTCCCTTGGCTCAGGCACCCAGCTCCCTTGGGCTCTGGCACCCAGCTCCCTTGGCTCTGGCACCCAATCTCCCTGCTCCCTCACAGCAAAAACAGGTCCATTTCTTTGGTGTGTGTTATTTTGCTGTTGGAGGCAGCAGGAGGAAAGGCCTTGCTAGTCTTCTACGACCTCCACACTTTCCTTTTAAAACCATGATCCTGTTTTAAGTAACCCTTTCTTTAAGTAATTTAACTAATCCTTTCTTGAAGTAACTAAATCTTCCTTAGGAGACCTAATTTTTAAATTTTTGTTTTCATACTTTGCATGAGGGTCAGGCATTTACATGGGCCAGGCATTTTTTGAACCAGTTCCTTTGGAGAAGACCTTATTTTCTCTCCTATATATTTGTTGTTACCTAGATCTCCCTTCAGGCATTAATTTGAGCTGTTGAGTGCCGGAAGATACATCACGCCCATCTTAACCCTCATCTGTATGTTTTTTTTCCCTGTTTCCCACCACTGTGAAGCTCCCTTTACAGTCCACAGGAGCAGCAATCTGTTTGGAGGCAGCCTGAGGTTTTTCTGTGCCAAAAGCATCTGGCCCTCTGGATTGTACCAGCTGGTATGGTTAGCAGTGTGTCACGGACACATGTGGCCATCGGTCACTGGTGGGCTCATCACTAATGCTGTAACTGTCCCCATCAACTCCCATGCTGTTCAGTTCTAGCCAGCATCTCATTCCTAAGGGATTACACTGTTCTTTGTCCATCACTGTCCCTTCTGTGCAAAGCCACATGCAAACAAACATGTCGATTCACTTGGTTAACTTCTGAACTTTTTTTCCTAATGTGTGTTGAATGTATTAGAAGAAAACTCTTCTCTTTTCCTCCCACACAGCTGTATGGGTTGGAATCCTGTGAATTAGTTCTTAAAAGCACACTAGGCTATTTTTGCACACCCCGTCTCCTCCTGTTTTCCCAGGGAAAAAAGGGAAGATGGTTGAGGAGAAGACAACTTCCTAAGGTATTGTTACCGTGTGCTTAGCCAGTATTACAGAGTCGTACTGTATTGGTAACTTCCAAAGCAAATGCTCTTCCACACATTGGTTCATGGGTTAAATTCATTTAATCTTACCTGTATGTCATCTATGTAGAACATTTAGTGCTGCCTAACATTGTACCATAGTGTGTGACATGATTTAAAATGTGCCAGGTTTCATGTATTGATGCAAATAGCCAAAATTATTTCAGACCCACACCATTGCTGATAACTGTGTTGTAGTGTACATCTAAGAGTACTGCACTGTCATGGTCTGTGCACAGCAGATGAATGCTGTGCTGTTAGTACAGACTAAATAATCTCAGTTGTACAATATACAGTATGATTTTAAAAAATCTTTATTCTTTAATTACAGTACTGATTTTAAAAAATCTTAATTCTCTTCTCGATACTATGTGTGTGTATATCAAACAGCTTAATTTTGTTTAAGTTTAGTGTTAAGTGCATGATTTGAATCATATTTGGAATAAGCTTGGAGGAGTGGGAATGAAGAAAACATCCTGTTTTACAGAGTAGGGAAGGTCTGTGGTACAGGTATGCAATTGCAACGGCAAATATAATATTTTTGTTAGTTTTAGTGCACCCTGTGTGAACCACTGGTCTGTAGGAGGTGGGAATATGGCACAGCCTTTGAAAACACATCTTCTCACAGAGGCAGGGACTGAGACAATTCTGCTGTACAATGGGGCTATTGATTTTTCTTCTTCTTTGGGATCTTCACCAAATTAGCAGCAATCTTTCAAGTTTATATAACAACTCTGCTACTGTTGTAAAGTGCTTATTTTTAAATGTGCTTTTTAAAAATCTGTGTTTTCCTGTCCACAGAGAAAGAGAGGCATATGGTTCTTGTGTCTTGTCCATACTGGTGGTCACTGTGGGTCATGTTTCTAACAGGTGACAGATGTGGTGTGAAATATGCCAGCTTTTTGCAAAGTAGTATTGCATATATTTTAAATGTATTTTCTCTTCTTCTTATGACTTGGTTATTGGAAGAGTGTGCAGCAGGGACTAAGGAGACTATTGTACACTTGTAAAGAAAAAAGCAAATGGAAAATAGAGAAATATATAAATGTAAAATATGAATATTAATAATGACAACACAAATATTCCAATGATTTTCATATTAATTTTATTTTCATATGAATTTTTTCAACTTCTGAATTAAGGCAAAACACTTTGAGAAAATTATCAACCTGGATAAAAGTGGTTTAGTTCTTGCCTAGAAAGGAGCCATTAGTTCTAATATTGCATTGAGCTTTAATGTAATTTTCTTCAAGTTAGTTCATCCTCAGAACATACTGCTCACTACTAGTTCTTTTTTGCTGCATTAACAGTTGCATTTTTTCTTTTTTTTTTTTTTTTTTTTTTAAACATAGGCTAGGCAATGATGACAACCAGTTTGAGCTCAGCATGGCCAACAGTGGATGTGAGGTGCATCGCTTTGACCCCAGCATCAAGTCAGCTCACATTCAGGAGGGTCGGCACCTCTGGTACCATCGCCTCTCCATTGACTGGAGGGACCCCAACCCAGCCATTGCAGCTCATAAACTTCACAGCAACACCAAGAAGCTGGGCACAGTATTGAATGAATTTGGACATCAGAAGGTAGGGAAATACTAGGGGGCCAAGTTTCTAACTGCAAGGTTTGGTGTTGGGAAAGCTCCAGATCTCCCTTCTTGCTGCCTGAGGAGACCATGCACTTTCCAAGGTCCTTCTCCTGATATGTGGTTTTTCTTCAGCAGTACTTGTAATGTGTTTCTTGTAGGGGTGCCTTTTCTGTCTTGCTTTCTCTGTGTGCTGATAACAGCCACAATGATTTCAAATCCTTAACCATATACCAAATGCTTTATTTCTCCTCCTCTCTTCCTTTTCCCTTGAACTGTCTGGTGACATTGGGTGCTAGTACATTTAGTCTTGTGGAAGTTCTGGTCTTCGCCTGAGTATGAAAACTAAACTCCTCACACAGACAAGTTTATAAAGAGAAAACAATATTTGCAACAGCAATTAGAAGAGAAGAGGTAATGGATGGTTTGTTTACATTTTCAAGGTCACTGTTCCTAATTACCGTCCTCAAAAACAAAAACATCCTGTTTTGAAATTGGCAGCAATCTGTGGGGTGTTTTTTTAGCATTTCCCAGTTTGTTTTTAAGGAACTATAAAGACATCAGGAATCTTCAAATCTGAAATAAATGTTGCCATAATATATTACAGGAAGTTCTTAGGTTGCTTTTAAGAGTTTTTCCTTCAGTCTATATACAAACAGGAATTCAAATGCTAATTTACTTCACTGCCTGCAGCTAGCTCTGCTTGTCTTTGTTTTTTAAGAAATAGGCAGCCTGGGCTAAGGAGGAGCTCTTCTGTAAGATTTACAAAGCAAGCAATGCAACATTTGTTTTGTTTGTTATCTAAAATTGCAAGATGTCCTTTTAGGTTTACTTTTTACTTTTTAAAAAAGTTTTCTTTTGGTCCAGCTCTACTGATTGGAATATTTTGAAGACAAGAGCAGAGAAAAGGAGCCTTGTCCTTCTTCTTCCTAGTGATACTGTAACTGTATTAGGCTGTACATTAGTGAAACACCTGGGGAGACAGAGAGACGGCTTTTCTTTGATGTGTGCCTTGCATTGTTTTGATTTTAGAAGAATTAGTCACACAGCAAAAAATTAACGACCCAATCCAGAAAAAGTGTACAAGTCTTGTGATATACCAGACCTGCTGAGGTCAGTGTAAGGTTATCATGGTAGAACTGTTGTAACACCTTCCATGAAGGAAAAGGATGAAGGGGTGAATTCTGAGTGTGTAACTTTCTTAAGACAGCGGGCTGGATGGCAGTCAAGGAACATAATGCACACATAACACCGGCAACCAGGCTTTCCTCTAGCTGTGTAGGTATGACATGGGATTTGGTTAAGTGTTTTGGTGCATTATGGACAGGATAAAGCCTCTTGCTCTGGTAGCATTTGAGGAGTTCCCCTGTGCAAAGCTATGGCTTAGTGAAGTAGGGAGCTGACTTTCTCCCAGTGGGGATAAAGGTGTTACACTCTCTGAGACTTTCTGGTGTTTTATACTTGTTAAATACCTGAATGGGCTGACTGTCCTCACATTTTTCTGTTTAGGTTTTCTTTAGCTTAGAAGGAAGGCAGCCTGAGAAGCTGTATATTGCGTAGAGACACCATTCTTCTGGTGAATGTGAGTGGAATGCTCCCTCGACTGAATAAATAAGTTAATTCAAAACAGTTTCACAGAATATTTTCCGAAGCACTTTTTTTCAATTAGAAAATTAAAACATGCTCTTCATCCCATTTTTAATTTAAAAAAACCCTTCTGACTACCCTCAATGTTGTTCCGTTCCCACTTCAAGGCAGGAATTCCAGGCAGCTGCATTTGAAGTTAATGCCTCCATTTATCCATGCTTTTATTCTTTAAGATTTGGGACTTGATCCAAGACCTTACAAATGAGTGAAACTATTTCCACTGATGTTAGAAAATCAGGCTGATGAAGACTGATCTCCTGGAGTTCTTGCTGTTGTAGTCTTGAAAAGAAAACTTGCCTTTTGGGGGTTTTGTGTGCAAGAGAATCAAAGAACTTGGATGGGCTCATTTGCACCCTGACTCAGATGAGAGCACACCTGCTATTCTGCAGGCAATACTGGGACCTCATCCATACCAGGGAAACCCATCCTGATATTTTGGCAAGAAATACAAACACTTTTTGGAGTCAGAGTGGATGTGAGAAAAGATTAGAACTTGATCTTTCTAACTGGCTATGTGGCAGAACAGTCCTCAGTTCTCTGAGGAGTGCAAACAGCCTGGAGGCAGAGGATTTATCTAGTACTATATTGGGATGTGGCTGACAAAGGAAACATGTAGACAGAGTATTTTTGGGAACTCATAGAGTGTGAAATCTCTTAAACCCTGGAATAATCTCCAAAGGATGTCATGGGAGCCTTATTTCCTGATACACAGATCTAAACTGGAAATTTACTGGTGTATCTTCTGAGAAGAGCAATATTTTATC
Source organism: Certhia americana (assembly GCA_018697195.1). Classification (NCBI taxonomy): domain Eukaryota; kingdom Metazoa; phylum Chordata; class Aves; order Passeriformes; family Certhiidae; genus Certhia; species Certhia americana. The sequence goes on along the minus strand of CM031859.1, from coordinate 44,016,699 downwards.
AGAAACAGGAAAGCATAAAGATGTAGAAACTGGTCTCGCTCATCTTCCCATCTTCTCCCCCCCGACCTCAACTTTTTTGCTGAACATGCACACTCTGTAGTGCACTCTCAATGAACAGTGGGGAAAAAAAGGGAGAAAGGCACTGAGGGCCCATAATTGTTATGGCAGTGGAGTTCAGCTTTATGAAAGCTTTCACTTTCATATTCTCTAACTACCTGTGGGGGTGAGGATGCTACAGTGCTGGCATTTCCCATGCATTAGTGGTAGATGCATGGACAGCTTTCTTTCTAGACAGTTGTTGGATAATTCAAGTCAGGTGGGATCTTCTCTGGCTTGTGAGTCAGTCCTCTGCTCAAAGCAAGGCCAGCTGTGAAATCAGACCAGGTTGTTCAAGGCTTTATCCACTCTGGTCTTGAAAAACACTGAGTTTTCTCCAAAACAGCTTCTCTGGGTCACCTGTTTTTCTGCTGGACTGTTCTCTTCATGAAAATGTTTCTCCTTATACCCAGTCTGGACATGCCTGATTTCCATTCATGCCTGCTGGCTCTTGTCCTACCTCTATGCACTGTTAACCCTTAACCCTTAACCAAGCTACTAATTGTATTCTGTATTCCAAAGACTGTGCTGTGTAGCACAATTAAATACCTTCGACAGAGAGGCCCTGAGCAGCAGAAAAATGCAAGAGTTCATTCTGTCCCAAATGGGCATGTGTGGTCATACATGCAAATTCTTATTTCAGTAGTAGTTTTCCTCCCTCTGGAGCTCTGCAGGACAAGTCTCTTGTCATGCCCTCAGCAAGTGCTGTGAGTTTGCATTCCTTGGCAGTATGACTCACCAGTGGATGAAATTGTTTCTTGTAAAACAAATTAATCTGGAAAGGAGAATGTGAGAATGCAGAGTAAAATCTTAATTTAATCATGACGTGCTCATAACTGTAACTTTCAGTGGACAGCAGAGCTGCGTTCAACTCCTGCCATTCAAGTTATCTCAAACAAATTGTGTAAGAGACCAAACTGTGTCATTGTTTGTTAAGAAAAATAAATGCAAGTCAATCTTAACATCCTGATTACGATTTGAAGGCTTTAATTTACACTCCCTCTTCATGAAGATTTTTTTTTCTGTAACAGCTTGGGTAATATTGCTTAATTTTATTGAATAGGCTTCGATTTAGGATTTCAAAGGGAAAAACCTCCTTTCCTTCACCTGTTATTTAATACTCAAAACAACTTCAAAACACTATACCCTGAAGTCATTTTGATTAATAACATCATCTCCTCCTAGACATGTAATTTATCACTTGTTCTTCTCCTCAAGTAGATACTATAGAATCTATTTCATGCTGCACTGTCAGTTTTGTGAAGGCTGATGTGAAAGGACAAGTATTAAAGAAAAAATTAACCGTTTTCATTTATTTAGCTTGGTTGGTAGTACACAAAGAGATATAAAATAAAAGTCCAGAGAAAATGTGTAACAGCTTAGTTGTGCATGGATTGTTTTATTAACAAAACCAAAAACAAACTCTTGAGGTTGGGAGATGTCCCTGTTCAAGTTTTGTAGTAATGAAATCTGTGAAATTGCTCTTTACTATGACTTAGAGCTGTAGGGGCCAGAATAGGCTTTCAAATTCTTGACCCTGCCTAGACAAAATCATTTTATTTTGGTTATCCCTTGCAAGGCTAGACTTAGGTATTGCCCAGGGAGCCTGGGGGTTACTCAGTGTGAGTTGCGTACGCTGTAGGGCCACTGTGCCCTTGTTCGGTGTGTGGTGCCACCAGTGTTTACAGCTCATCTCAACTCATCTCACAGCAGGACCTCAGTACCAGCTGATGAGCACATGCAGGCTGGTCCCGATGTGGAATTCTGAGCTCAAGATGAGAAGCCAGGGGCTCAGAAGTGCAGGAGCTCTTACAGGGATATGAGTTCTTGTCTCTGCTGCTGCTGCCCCCAACAGTTTGCTGGAGCAGGAGGCACAAGTTCAGATCTGCTCTGCTAGGTGTGGCTTAGTGTCAGAAAGAACGAGACCAGGTCTTTTGAACTGCCACATCACAAATCCTAAAGTAAATATTTGGGATTCTGAATTCTTGAAAGGGCTTAATTTTTTCTGTGCTTTTTATGCTTATTTGGTGCTTTTCCAAAATCTCCATTCCAGAAGGAAAAAATCCACCCTTCATCTGATTTTTAGCCTCATTATTTTCACATCAAATTTTTCTTGTGCAATCAATGGTCTTTAAGCTTAAGTGGCCCTTTTTCTGCAGCTGTTGTTTACCATCCCTATATAGCAGTGAAGAACAGCCTTTGCTTTTGTAGGGTTATCATACTGGCCTTTCTAAGATTTCTCCAGCATGAGTGATCCTGTATTTCCTGTAACATCTCATTTGTGCTGTGCTGCCCCTCCTGCAGCTGGAGCATCAGCAATCAGTACTATTCAGAAGCTCCAATGGTGTCTCTGCTAAGGCTCATGCTGTGACTGCCTTCTTCCTGGAAATGTCCTGACTGTCCTTCCCTGGAAATGTCTGCGCTGTTACTGCATATAATCTTGTTTGCTTTTTTGTGACTCATCAGACTGTCTCCTTGTTACATTAGTTTTTGAATGGCACAATAGAAAGAGTTTTGTCCCAGAACACTGATTTTTTTCAAAGTGTAAATGACTGGTCATGACCTATTTGCAAAAGGAGTAACTCTGCACAGTGAAGTCCCATTTAGTACTGCATATTTTTGCACCAGTCAGATGCAATACCACAGCATTTACAGCTTACAGTCTAAGTAAGTGACCTGCCACAGGATGGAGCATGAACCTCACCTCCATTAACTGAAATTTCTACATTTGAGGTAGCTGTTGAGGTCCTTATAGACCCAAGCTAAACTGTTTTGGTGCAGTTTGTCTCATAGGGCAGATTTTGCTGCAGTTTGAGCACTAACTGGTGCCAGATGGAAACCTTTTGTTTGGGGGTCTCTTAGAGAGCTAGCAAATCTTACTCCCCATGCTGAAAAGAGGCAGTCAAGCTGGTGCAGATGCTTCCATCTGCATTTGGAAGTGCTGCCTTCTGTAGCCTTGTAATAGTTGACCCTGAGTAATGTTTCTTTCCTGCATGTATGTATTTTTTCATTTTAGGGATAATGAAATCAAAGTGGCGATAGGTCTGTGTTTGTTTAATCAGCTGGGGCTGCTGCTGCTGCCTTTAGGCATTTCAATTGTAAGTAGACTGAAAAGTTCGGCTGCAACTAAAAATGGGCTTGACAACCTCACGTTTCTGGAAGCAAAGATCTTTGGATTGTGGTTTACTGCTCACTGCCTCTTGCTCTTGGTGTTGTGTGCACAAAGTGCCTCTTGCACCTTCCTTTACAGGGTTTTCTCTTGGTCCCTTACATCTCCTTTCACGTCATTTAAATTCTCTCCACCAGGAGCACTTCTCAAGACATTGTTAAGAATATTGGTATTTCTAGAGAGCAACCTGAAGGTGCTGTTTAGTATGCAATTGTCAGGCATGGAGGATCTTTTTAATGATACCATTGGCTGAATATGGTGCAATCCATAGCCTTTTCTTCCCCTAGGAAAAGGCCTGGTGCAACGCCTGAATTGTAATGAAGGTGTTGAAGTATTGCGCTGTTGAAGCAGAACTTATTCAGGTTATCTTTCAAAAAAAGAAATAAAGGCACTTTCAAAGCGTATTACTGTCTGCTAAAAATTAGAATGGAAGAACAATTCTTTTTAGGGTTTAATTTTCCTTTATTTTTTGTTTCCTTTGTTGTGGTTGTTAGGATCCTTCAGAAAAAAATCAGGCAATAAAGATCTGCTTTCCCCCAGCTTTGCTAGAAGGCTGTGCAAGCTGTGTTCAATTCCACCTTCATATTTGACTATTTCTGTGTCTGAGAATTGCATTCAGAGGAGCATGGCACTCACTGCAGGCTCTGTGGAGTCAGTATTGCTGTGCTGAAGCTGTAAGAAACAAGTCAGTCCTGGTTTCTTCCTCCTGCCAAACCTGGAGCTTGGCACGAGCGTGGGGAGCCTGCCCTGCTTCGCAAGGAGGTACCAGATGCAGGACACCTGCTGAGCTCAGACCAGTATGCACACTCCCCAGCTCCTCCTTAAGCCATTGACCCAGGCTTAAACACAGTAATGTGAGTCTTAATTTGGCCAAGGTACTGAAAATCTAATCAAGGTGGTGGTCCATGACATGGCATGGGTTTGATTATAATTGAGAGAAACCTCTTTCTGTGAGCATCCTGGTTTTTCTCCACTACCCATCTTTCTAATAATTTCCCTGTGGTGTTGACATTAACAAGCACATCAGATAAATGCCCTATCCATAGCCTCTAGGCGCTGTCTAAAAAAAATGCACTTTTTTTCCTCCCCACATTTGTCCCTCCTCTCATCATGGTTTACAAGTTCTTGTCATTGGAATTGGCTTATATCTTGTTTAAGTACTTTCACCTTAGTATCTGGATCCTTTCTGGTCTCTCTTTTGATCTGACAGCAGTTTAAGGTTCCATTATCAAAAATTCGAAATCCAGAGGCCAAAGGCTTAGCATCTCTTCCTGCCCCTCCTGAATACCTGTCCCAGATGAAATCTGAGTTTTGAAAGCATTTTGTGGTGGTTTTTATTCATGTTTTCAAGAATGTACATGCAGCTTTCTTTCTGTCATGGTTGCAAGCAAATAGCAGGCTGGACAAACAGTGAAGCAAAAGGGAGGCAGGTTGGCACCCTGGACCAGAAATGGAGTGAAACAAATAGATCCCCATGGAGGGGTGTAGTCTCAAAGGACTTTATTGTTCTGGCTGGTGCAGATGGGAACCAAGTCCTCTACCAGATTTAACTGGAGCTACTTGGATATACCAGGGCTACTGATTCTCATCCTGCCAGTGATGTTCTTTAAGGTGTCGTGGACATTTGTTGAAGATGGGACTCTGATTCTTTTCTTAAATTACTTGCATTTTGAAGGCACACTGTGTTAATGAACCATAGAATGTCTAGCAGCCAAAATGCTGTTTACTCTGAGTGACTATTTTGTGGTAGCCTATGCCCTCTGTCCCTTGCACTGCACACACACCCTTGCAGGTCTTGCTCCTCAGGGCTTTGGAATCAATTGCTGCTTCACCATTTGACTTCTATTGTAAACCTCCTGTGCCGACAGCCCCCATGTCCTGCTGCAGTGTGCTTGTCTCCTGTTGCTGCTGGCTTTCACTTTTAGCAAGACCAGGAGAGCGTGACTTTATGCAAGCATGTGTCCCACCATCTGCACTTGGTACTGGGGCAGCACAAACAGACTGCGAATGTTTGCTCCCCTCTAATGAAGAGGCTTGAGGGTCTAGCACACACCACTTATTCTTTCGGGTAAATATCCGTTCCCACAGGCACCCAGCAGCGTCTGGCAGAGAAGATCAAAAGAACAGAAAGGGAAGGGTTTCCCCCTTTGTGGGGGGAGTGGCAGCTGGACATCTCCTGCAGGATTTGATGGCTGAATGCGTGTTTTGCAAAGCAACTTGTGTGCTCAGCCAGGGCTGTGCACAGAGTGGCTGTGCTTCCAGCTCAGCTGCTGCAGGAGTACATGCAGTATTTAAAATGTCTGTTTGCAGCATGGGCATTGGCAAGCAGAGCTTTTGCAGCTGATCAGGCTGTTAAATAATTTGAAGTCAGGGTTTCTGCGGATCTCCTGTGGGATTTTTTCCTACTTGAGCAATCTAGACATTGGATTGAAGGACCGGGTGAGGGGTCCAGGTTGTTTTTATCTTTTAGTGTGCAACAGGAGAGTCATGTGAACTGGAAAAGGTAACAGGGTGCAAATGGGAGCTGGCGCACAGTGTTCCTGAGCACAGGTGCACACTTGTGAGCTGCTGCTGCTCAGAGCAGATGAGTAGGTCACTGTTTGAGGGCTTATGTCCTCACGGCCACTTTTCACTATTTCCTCAGAGTAAGCATCACTTTGAGTTTTCAGCTAGTGGTAAGGCTCCTGGCACCTGCTCTGGAGACTAGACTCAGTTTAAGGAAATGGAGAACAAAGATCTTTGATGCTCAGTTTTTCTTGTGAGGGGAAGGTCGTCTCCCTCAGCCATGTCCACGTGCAGTGTGTGCCTGCTCCATGCAGAACCTATTCTCTGGGTCACTTTTCAGGAACCTTGGTCTTGCTGGGTAGCAAGTTAGACAAGACGTATGGCTTTAAGATCATTATAGTATAGAGTTAACTAAGCCCATCAAACCTGTCTGAAAATCAGTTCAGGCTTGGGGACCCGTATTATTGTATGACCAGAAGATGATTAACAAGTAACCTGCTGTCTCTGACTAGTCCAGTGCCCAGGATAAAATAGGAAAGATGTCAGGAACTGATCCCATAACAAAGAATGATGTTTGTGGTGACGGAAGGCTACAGGTGAAAACCTGTGACATCCTGACCAAATGAAGGCAGGGAGAAAGGATTTCAGGCCATGCTGATCTTGTAAATCAGCTGGGGGTTGTTCAAAAATGATGTTGTCCATTGGTAAAATGTCATTGAAAGGAGCCTTCTGCCAGCTAAAAGGCCTCTTCTTCTCGGCCTGTCCACTGGAGTAAGAGGCATTGCTTAACTGCTTAACTGGAGGGGGTCTGTGTATGTTTTATTCTGTAATGGGTCCTCAGAGAAATTGCTTCCAGATGGAGAGAGTATATTGGAAATGTCTTGACATCAGAGACCAAGGGATATTGGACCAATAAGACATTTCCAAGAACTGTGGAATTAAAGCACCAGGTTGCCCCCAGACCTGGGCTCTGAGGCGTGGGAAGGAGACACTTGGGGTGCCAGCATGGATATTTCCTAGGAACAGTCTCCCGTGGGAGAGCATGGGCAAAGTGCTCGTAGTGCTCCTGAGCATGCAGCTGAGATTGATGCTTCCTGCATGTGCTGGGTGGGCTTTCTGGATGGGTGCATTTGTCTGGGGCCATTACTGCATCTGGCAACCTGTTGCTGTTCTGATAGTTGGCTGTGAGAAAGCTAACTAACTTCTTTTAAACATGATTTTGAAACATTTTCTCTGATTTAAGTGGTAAATATAGTATTACTTAATATCCTGCTCCTGCTGTGTAATGAGTTCATGGAAGTACATCACCAGAACTGGGAGAATAGATTGTGACTTGCGAGGCTGTGAAGAATCAGTGGTGAGAGAATGAAGATTGCCTGCACTCACGGCAGGTTTTCTGTTGCAGTGATGTATAGATTGTATGACTAACTTCAACTGGACAGTTGCCCTTTACTGTAAAAAAAGACCAAAGACACCGTAAGGACCCAACTGCACAAATCAGCTTTGTGACTTTGATGCCTTAAGCAGATTCTTGAAGATGTGCCCGGTCTGTCGCACTGGGAGCGAATAATCTCAAATGACACAGTTGTTCCAGAGCCAATTTGAAACTGGCTGTACAGACCACCACCGAGAGGTGTAAATGTGAGCAGGAAGGAAGGAAAGGAAGTAATTTGAAAGAGAAGTGCTGCCGGTTGGAGCTGTACATCACTGATCAGTGCTGATTGACTTTTCTCCTGATTTCAGAATCTGTGTTGCTCTGGCCAGGCTCCCAGCAGTCCTGGTCTCCCCAGCGGATGGCTCAGAGAGAGGCAGGATGTTTCCCCCTCACACCGCTCACAGGGAGCATGGGAAGAGACAGTCACAAGCTGCTGGGAGCATAATTTGCTATTAGGCCATGTGGCATCCTGGCTGCCATCAATTACAGCCTTCACTCAGAATAAAAGGGAATGAAAGGGACTTTACATCCAAACCATCTCCTGCTGGTGAGGACAGGCTGTGGATGCATTTTGAGAAAAAAGAAAATGAGGAAAGTATCATGCTGAAAATCTCCACATGGGAAAAGGATAAGAGGGAAGTTACAGTTAAACAAAACACTCCCAAGGACCTGTTGTTACCTGCAAAGACATGCTATCAAAATGTAAATTAAACAACTTTTTCTAGAGTTTTGTTTTCTGAGAATAGAGACTTTTACTTATGTAGAGAAAGGAAAAACTGATGCACAAGCCAGCAGGCTTTTTCTTGCTGTACAGCTGATGTCAAAATGGTAACCTGGTATCACAAGGAGCTAGAGCAGAGGAATATTTTTCTCTCGAACTGTGAGAGCAGCCCTGCAGTTCAGGAGGCTGAACTCTGATCTCTGTCCCTGTACCTGAAAGCTGTAGTCAGCTCTCTTCTCCCTCCTCCCAAGCTTACACTGCAGACCTGCTCCCACAGAACTGGAGGGATCCTCTGTACCTGACCTGCATTTGCTGGTTTTGCTGCTCCTGGCTTCCACTTCCACATGCTGAGCTCATGCTGGAAGTAATACAGCTAAATTGCTTCCTCCAGCTACTCATTCTCAATTGACTCTTCTCCATGGGGAGCTTTAAATGATGCCCACGGGGCAGCACAGAGCCTGAAATCCCCGTTAACCCTGGTATTTCAAAAGCGATCAAGGCGAACAGAGCTCAGATCTCTGCTTTAGGAAATGATGCACACTTGTAACAAGCCATTAACCTAAAAAAAAGAAATGAGCCTTCATACAGTATGTGTTGACCTTCACTAAGTAAACCACAATTTTTTCAGCTGTTTTACATGCTTGGTAGTGCTTGAGCATGCCCCCGCCTTTTTTTTTCTCCAAGTGTAAGTGGTACAATGCTGCAGTGCTTTTTCGAGGGAGCTCAACTGACAAAAAATTCTAAAATCCACATTTTTTTTACTCTTCTGTGATAACCTAGTTAGTTCATGGAGGGTAAGAGGATTTGTGGAAGATAAGAGGAACCAGCCTTTGTGAGTGCTTGAAACTCACTGCCATACTTTACCTTCAGGCACTGTAGATCTTTGCCCTTCAGGATTTATTCTCAGCAGCAGACTCCAGCTGTGCTCCCGGGTGAATTAGAGCTCTGAATTTATAGATTTGTCCACTAATCCTTTCACTGGCACTTTGGATCAAGGCAACTGGAAGGTGGTAGTGCATTTCTTATCAGTAGTGTGCTGCTTATCACCAATGGTAAATACCTCCTGAGCTGTCTAATCATCACAAAACTTACGTTTGGTGTTAGCAGGATGCTCGTAATTTGCTCAGATACTCCAGAGCTGTTCTGCCATTCATTTTACACTATCCATGGCATGCAATGGAGGCTCTGGGCAGAAAGGAACACCTTGCTTCGAAGGCAGTCACAAAAGTTGGTGGGTTGAGGCAGGTACCTTCCTCCCTCCAGGTTTCTGAGCAGTGCAGGGCACAAAGAGCAACAAAGAGTTGCTCTTTTGTGGTGTATGTATGCTGCACATCTCCACTAGCCTTGTGTTTCTTTCCTGTTCATATCATTATGTGTTCAAGCTGCTATTGTGGTAACTCATTTTCTCCTACTGAAACACTGGTTAGCAGCCACTTTTCGGATCAGTTTTGCAAATACAGCAGGCGCATGCAGAGTGCCTGCTGAGCAGCCAGAGCAGCAGTTAGTGTCACAAGAGAAAAACAAACAAACCTGAAGGACTGGAAACATTACCATGGGAAAAAGATGTCCTACTGATGCCATGAAGTAAGATCATGGGAAAAGAAAACCAAATGCCTAGGAACATTTTTTTCCGCTATCTATCCACCCTCTACCCCCAAGAAAAAAAAGGGTTTGAATAGTTTGTCTGCTTTCAGAGTTAAATAAGTCTCCCAGAGATAAAAATCTGTGGTTTCTTAAGTGTGGCAGTGTGGTCCTGTGACAATTGCACCCATGTGGCACCAACTGCCTGCAAAACTGCATTACAGGTAGAGATATGAGTTGGTATTTGTAAACTAAATAACCAATTTAAATGTATGAAGGAAAACAAGTGAGCTCACCCATGATGTTGTTCTCAGCTGAAATGTCATGAGCTGCATCATTTACATTCAGCCTCCCCTTGAACCCAAAGCAGCACTGTGTTCAACTGTTTCATTGACCCGCGGATGGACAGACTGACAGGCTCTTTGTTAGAGGGGCAAGTTAGGAAATACCAGAGCTAAGGTTGTCTGTGCAACCTTCCTTTCTGTTCCCCGTGCGGACATACCACAATATGGGCTTTAATTCCACAATCCCTCGGTCATTTTCCACTGGCCCCCTGCCTCCTACAGAGTGAAGGAGGCACAATGCCTCCTTAATGAGCAGACAAGCGGTGGCTTGGCTTATTATGATTCACTCTGTGACCACGGACCTCATTCAAGCCCTGCTCGGAAAATGTGGTGTTTTGTTTCCAGCTGTTTTACAGCTTGTTCCACCCAAGTCTCGCAGCCCTTCACGTGCTCAACCCCTGCACTCCGCAGAGGGCATTTGGGAATTAACACCCTTCTTTTACAGATGGAGACCTGAGGGGGGTAAATGTACAGCACCTACAGATGCCTGCCATGCTGTGCCCATCCATAGTGCTGGGGCACAGCCACTGAGGAGGGCTGATGTGGCTGTGAGCTCTGCCCCCAGCACCTCCTGGCATCTGCAGTCAGCCAGCCATGGAACAGGGGAATGTAGACGTGGCCACCCTTTGCCACGGCCCTGTGGTTTCTTAGCTATGGTCCATGCAAAGCACAGCTCTGGTTGTACTGGAGGTGTGCTCACAGCACAACCCCTGTGCCCAGTGCCCAGGGCAGAGGGGGCTGTGAACCTCACAGATGGGGCATGCCATGACACCAGCCAGGTGCCCTGGGATGGGGCAGCTTAGGAGAACAGTTGCCTTGGAAATACTTTTACATTACCTGCCCAAATTTCTCTCCTATACCTGCAAAGGGGCCTTTTTTATACTGCCACAAATGGTTAAGGTAGATTGCCAGAGAGAATCTGGGGGGTTTGTTTTGTAGCTTTTGGGATTTTTGTTTTGTTGGTTTTTTTTTGGTGGGTTTTGTTTGTTTGTTTTTTCTTTTTGTTTGTTTGTTTGTTTGTGGGTTTTTGTGGGTCTTTTTTTTGTTTGTTTGTTTTACTTAGTCTAATTTTTAGGTTGGGGGTGTTTTCTTTGGGGGTTATTCAGGAATTCTTGACAAAATAAAGTCTTCAGTTATTCACTTCAAACCCATCTTGAGGATGAGCAGATGGGCAGAGGCAGCAGCTCAGGTGGAACTGGTGCAGGCAAACCCTACTCTCATGGTGTAGGACTTTCCTCTGCTGAGCTCTTCAGCTTGTGACCACTGCTGCACTGGTGCCATTGTTTTCTGCCAGGTGTGAAATGGTGATGCTCTTTTTATTTTAGAGCATCAGCTTGCCTCCCCAGCTGATCTCCAAAGAAAGTCAGTCCACAGCTAGGTTGGGCTGTGAGAAGATGGATTACTGAATATCTTACTACAAAATAAAAGAATGGTCTAAAACTAGAAGACAACACTTTTCTGTTAGATCTGTTATTCCCTTCAAACACCTTCATGTCTTCTTTTGTGCTACACCTTTTTCTTTGGAGGAGCTGCCCTTAAAATCCTGAAAAGTCTTTGCATAGTTATCCTTTGTTTTGGTCCTCTTCTCTTAGCATCTCTAGTGTTACCTGCAAAAGCTTCAGCCAGCAGTTTGGCCAAGGGCAGCTGGTCACCTGAGCTGCTCACATTGTTAATTTTTTGCTTTGGTCTTCTCTTGCACTTGTGTGATGTGTGTAGCATATGGCTCACTAGCACATGACTCAGCAGTGGTGCAGGTAATCACTGTTAGTGGGTTTGGGTCTGTTGTTTGGTTTCATTTCCTTTTTTCCATAGCTGTGATGCCACCCAAGAATTGTGAAGGAACCAGTAACATGCTTTGGTTACAGCAGGAGCTTGGATTACACAGCTTTTCACCCTGAGTTGGAGGCAGGAGGAAAAGGGCTGTGAACAGTCAAGTGTGAAACACTGTGTACTGCCTGTGTTAGTCTCCTGAGACTTCTTAATTTATTTTTTTTTTTATACAAAATGAATAACTATGTATATTGAAAAATGGTCACACTCAGATGTTACTATAACTGCAAAGTTGCTCTTTTTCATATAGTAATGGTGCTTTTGTTGCAGATCGATGTCCTCAAGGCAGACGTGGAGAGCGCTGAGTGGAAAATTTTGGAAAACCTGATCCTGGAAGATGTTGTTGAGCAGATAGGACAGCTGGTCTTTGAGGTGCACATCCACTGGCCTGGGTTTGAGGTCAGTGGCAATGACAGCACCGTGGTGCGGTACTGGTACAGTCTGCTCCGAGAGCTGGAGCTGAAGGACTTCAGGCTTTTCCATACCTACAAAGACTTATCAAAACCACAGATGTTTCTGAAAAAGGAATCCTTCAACGCCAGTAGCTGTTACACACTGAGCTGGGTAAATACAAGATGGAAATAGCAGAAAGGAATTTATGATGTGTGATTGTGAGCCATCTGGCCCCATAGCGTTATTGAAGAGGATTTTGGCGTCACTGGCTAAAGTTGCTAAATATGCACTCAGTGACCTCTAACAAAATGAACTGGCTTTTATATTTACATGTTGTCAAAAGAACTGGCACTAGGAGAAGATACATGGTGCAGATTTGTATAGCAATATATTTGCCAGTGGGTTCATTGTCCCAGAGGACAGAGGTTTCTGGAAAGGTTTCTCTAGGGGAGCTAAGAGCATGGCTTTTCCAGGCTGCCCCATGCTTGAGCATGCCAGCAAGGAGGGCATCCCTGGGGCTGCCCTGGGAAGCTCTGCTGGCTGAGCTAGGCCAGAGCCCTTGGGCAGGAGAGTGCTTGTGATGAGGTGTCTTTTTAAGAAAGTGTCAAGTGCTACTTTCCTGTTAAGCGGTCATCTTTGATTTGCACCTTTTTAGTTTGGCCTTGTTTCCTATGGAACAAACTTGAGGCAAGAACAGTATGTTCTTGAACCCACTGGCAAATTTCAAATTTGGCAGAGAATGAAATCACCACCAAACTAAATTCCTACCTATTTCTTTGAGTAGCTTTTGAGCACCCTGACTTAGGTTTTTTATGCTAGTCTGTCTACAGAAAGTGACTTCAATGCTTCTGTCACCAGAGATGGTGGGACTGAAACAGTCTGCTGGACAAGCTGCTGCCAGCACTCCCCTTCCTCACCCACAAGATCCTTCAGCCACAGAAGACAGGGCTTCCCTAGTTCATCTGCTCAAAGAACAGCTTGATTGAAACTACTCATGCAATGGCTGCAGCAAGTGGTTTTTGATCCTGTGAGATATGTGTAAGAGATGAAAGTGCAACCTGGTCTTTTTGGTTTGTTTTGGAGTTAAGTTGAACATTTCCTGGTGCCTTTTCCAGTGCTGTGCCTCAATGCCTGCCACCTCCTCACCACCTTACCTCTCCCTGGCATAAGGAGGCCAGACCCTGGATCTGCACTGATGCTGACAGAGGTGGTGGCCCAAGCAGGTGCCCTGGACTGCAGTTGTTCTGGGGCTCTGCAGGCTGGAATGTGGATTGTCTGCAGTGCCCCTGGGAGCCTTTGACATTCCTCAAAGAGCTAAGGAATGAGGGGAGAGAAAAAATATATAGCAGGCTGGATTTTTTCTCATACTTAGATGAATTTTGACATTAAACTTTGCATTAAAATACAAGATGTCATCACGTTCGTGTCTTTGGTTTGTGGACTTTTTAACTGCCTTTGATTACTGATTTCGACAAGTCTACAGCTTCCTTAAGGGAGGTGGTGGAGGGGGAGATGCTGATCTCCTCTCTCCAGTGACCAGTAACAGACAGGACATGAAAAAATGGAATGAAACTGTGTCAGGGGGAGTTCACATGGGGTATGAAGAAAAGGTTCTTTACCCAGAGGTGGTTAGTCACTGGAACAGGCTTCCCAGGGAAGTGGTCATGGCACCAAGCCTGTGTTCAGTTAATCTCTGCATGACTCTCTTAATAACCTGGTTTAATTTTAGGTCCTGTGAGGAGCAGTGAGTTGGTCTTGATGATCCTTATTGGGTCCCTTCCAACTTGAGATATTCTGTCATTCTGTAAAAGTAGCTCCTGTTTCTGCTCCTGCAGTTCTGACCTGGACCACGTGGGAACCCAGACAAGCAGAGCAGGGCAATGTGGGTGCCCACCATGTCCTCAGCTCTGCATCAAAATGACCTGATACAGATGTGTTGAATTCCTCATGTCTAAGATGTTGGGCAAAGCATTTTCCTCAGGGCTGAGCTACCTATTGCCAGCCAGCCCTGAACCAGGTAATGCACAGTCCAAGAGATCCACAACCTCTGAAAAATGAGTAAGAAATGCCTACTTTGTGACAGCCAGCCTTGCTACAACCCTCATACATTAGGTACTGAAGCTGTTTAACAATGCAGAACCATGAGGAGATTCATCAAAATGCAAGAGGCTGCCAGAGTTTCCTAAACTAATATCTGGTGTGTTGGAATGGCCACGCTCACTGCACCGCAGAATGGCTCGACTCACATTTTTCAAATAATGGGGTGGCAAAAGTCCAGCTGCAAGTCCTGATTTATTAATGAAGTATAAAACTACGGGCTCTAGCAGTACACAGGTTTTTCCTCCCAACTAGTCTTAGAGTAAGTAGCCTAGTAGCTTATTATCATTTGTTTAGGGAACCAATGGATAGAGGTTAAAAAATAAATTACATGACCTCTCTCAGATGTTAAAATTCAAAACAGATACACAGCTTCCATCATTTATTTCCCTGAAGTAAAAATGGTGATATGCAAATTACAGAAATGGAGCAGAGGTCCATTTTGGTTCTTTGGTTAGTAAGGGAGTTTAATAAACCCTCAGCTAATCTCTTGCTTTGGATTGCCAGGTAGTGTCAGGAACACTTCAGGCTACAGCAAAAACATCTTGGGCAAAAAAGATTCCAATAACTATGGTAATTTTAAAGAAAACCTTATCTCTAATACAGAGTAGATAAAAGCCATTTATTCTGGAGGCATTTATGTGATATTATAGGAGAAAATGAACAGTGCTTATTTAATGCACTCTCTGTGCTTTTCTACTTCACATCTCCTACAGCAGAGTTACAGCCTTCCTTTCTGAGGTCTTGCTTTTATGCCCTCACCCTTTCTCTTTCATTGATCTCTTTTACCTAAAGGACAGACCTTTAAATTAATCCAGTTCCTGTCACCTAATGACTGAGTATGTTCCCAGGGACACAGGCCAGTGCTGGCTAACTGCTGCAGTGGAGTGGCTGGTGATGAGGGGTGTTGTGTGGGGTTTGTTCTACCCACTGCCATACCCAGGCACAATTGCCCCTGACCTGCTCAGAGATCATCTCCATGCAGTAACCACCTGTCAGCATTGCACTCCACAAGTCTTCCCAGATCACATCTGCACAGAAATCACCACAGCTTCCCCCTTCTTCAGGGGCTGGGTACAGACAGCACCACTAAACCCAGGGTGGACAGGGCATTCTGCCACGGTAGCCACAGCCTGGAGACTGGGAACTCCATGGCCATGAAAAAAGTGAGACTCAGCCCCAGATCACCATTACAGGTATTGCCCAGTTCTGCTCTCTCTCTATTCTCCTGACTTGCTGTCCCCAAGTGCACTGGGCATCTCCCCAAACTCACAGCAGGCACATGCATCAGCTCTCCAGAGCAGCCAGTCCATTGTTTCCAGCCCAGGAGCCTCCCTCCTGCCCAATCCCCAGACCATTCATGGTGGCACAGCCAGTGCCAACCCCACCTAACAAAGACATAATGACAGGTCTTGTTCCTGGTGTGCAGCCTTTATTGCATCAGTTGGACAACTCTCCAAGGAGATGTTTCAGGCTGCTCTAAGGTGAGTCCTTATAGAGATGACCCAGGGTAGGGGCAATTCTACTTGCACAATTCCTTTCGTGGGGGTGAGGGCATTTCTCTTTCAGACAGGCTCGCAGAGATTTCACACACATTTGTGAATCAGAAATTACAGGTGCTGTCCATAACTTGGTGAAGATGAAGAGAAGCAACAGATGTGAATCCCCTGAAACAATCCCAGCTGATACCACAACGTGAGCTTTCCATAGCAAGCCCATGGCAGCACAGAGGGGGAATTTGTTAGAACACTGATGCGCTCCTCCAGGAAAACTGGGCCCTTTCTGAATGTCACATTGGCTTCCTTGGAGTTTCCAAAATTTGCCTAAACAAAGGCCTGACCTCCTGCTGCACTCCAAGACCTGTCGTTTATTACATGTACTTCTGGCCCCAGGCTTTGATCCCATTGTGACTTGCGAAGGGTTGTTCTTCAAGAGCCTCTCAACTGTGAAAGAACAAAGAAAGCATAAAGGGAACATATGTCTGGCCTTCCTTGGCAGACGCCAAGAAGACATATCACCCAGTAACACACCTGAAGAAATGGCACTCATTCTCTGGTGAATAATTCAACAGCTGAGACCATCTGGTTCATTACAAAACTTTGATTTCATGAGCTTCATTAGCTGCTCCCTTGTCCTTGAAAGGATACTCAGGGTTATTCAGTAGGAAATCACTCTTGTTTTTTTCCTGCTTGTTAACACAATGTGACATTTAATTGCAGTCAGTAGAGACCTGGTTTAGTGGCAGTGGAAGTTCAGAGCTGACCTACATTCAGAGACATATTTATACCTGTCCCCCGCCAAGGGCTTTCAGGGGCAGCATCTGCAGAGCAAACTTGGCTCTTGAAGGGAACCACCTGCAGTAATAAATGGATCTCTGCCCTTAAACAGAAGTCCCTGTTCATCGTGCAGTTTGACCTCATGTAAAGAGTTTTACCTGGTTTAGAAAGAGACCTTTGCAGAGACAGCCCGTGTTACATCCCTTATCCCAGTAATGTAGCACCTTGTACAAGGAAAACAGAAGCCCGCTTTGCACTGCCTAGAAGTGATGACTCAAATGTGAACACCAGTGCCATGTCCCTGTTCTTTGCAGTGGATTACCAACAGATCTTTGAGTTTAGGCAGTTTTCTGAAGGAAACTGCAGTGGTATATACAGCACAAAACTTCTTCAAGTAATGAAAATGCTTCAGTGTCTTAGCTGGTATTTTCCCCCTCTATATTTGAAATTCCGTTTCTGAATCAATCACAATGTGAATCCCACACTCGCATCCACCTGCAGATATCTAGATTGGAGCCACCACCCAGATTGTCACTGCCCTTGCAGGGAGGTGGGGACAGGTGCCTGACTGGTGGCAGACCTCTGAGGCAGCAGCAGCAGCAGCTGTGCCCTAGGAGGACCTGTGTCTCTCCATTGGTGTCTCTCCAGTGATGCTAGCCAGGAGCGGCCAAGACACAGGGACTAGGACTTCACCAGACAACCCCATGCTGACCTCTCAAACTGACTTACCTGGCAGGAGAGACCCTGAAATGACTTCCAAATTCTTCTTTATGAAAGAAAAATTGCTGCAAGAAACATGAGAATCCAGGACCTGAAGAAATATTCCATGTTATTCCACTCATTTAATATTGGGGGAATAATGACAAAAAGCAAACAAACCTCACTTGTCCTGCTTCTCCAAGGTACTGCTAAAGCATCATCAGGGCAGAGAAAGGAGCTTGCTGCAGGGAAACTCTTCTGACAAAACTCAGCAAGGTTTTGGAAACTCCAGGGAATGGGCCTTCCTTCTCTTTCCGGTAGATGTCTGGCCTGACAAATGATTTCAGAGTCTGAGTTCCCTTTTATCTCCAAGGAATATTGGAAGGGATTATTGTTTGAGTACATGAGGAGGAGCTGAAAGAGCAGGACTGTATGGCAATGCCAAAGCAAAACATGAACAATAGCCATGGGCAAAGGCCTGGGGGTGCTTGGGGAAATCAGCCTGAAGCAAGCCAAGGTGGGAGGTGAAATTGTTACAACTCTTCTAGGACAGGGCATTTTTCTTTTCTTTTTTTTTTTTTTTTTCCCTCTTAATATTGTTTTGCAAGAGTTTAAACTCCACCAAAAAAAGGAAAGACTTATTACACAATTAAAGAGTTTAGCTGTGGAATAGGAGCAAGACACCAACTGTGGGGCAATTACTCTGGGAGAATGGGAAAGATTTGCAGCTCCCAGAACTATGTCTGGGTAACTGTGAGTGGTCTCGAAGCTCCATAAAGTTCCTATTATTGAAATGACTCCCAGAGGACTTGTGTTGCTGTCTTCCTTTCCCAAACCAGAGAAGCAGGCTCAGTTAGCCTTGACAACTTCCAGATTAACCAAAAAACCCCCAAGGCCCAATGAGAACCTCTTACTCTATTGACCAACACAGTAATGTTTCATTTGAGTAGTCCCCCAGTGGCATGAAGCACAGCAGGGTAAAAGGAAGCTCAGAAAGGCTCAGCGCATTTAACACATTTTAAATATTCTGTCACGCAAGATAACAAATAGATGTGAGGACAAACTTTCAGTGTGTCTGGTGAATTTACAGGTCCACAGCCCGCTGAAAGTTATTGCAGATTGTTTCTGAAAGCTTTAAATTCTGCAAGCAGCTTCTGTAAACATAACCCTGCCACAAGCAGTTTTCTCTGAGTGCTGCAAGACAGCCATGGTGTCTGCTTTGCTTATCAGCAAGCCTAACAGAAAAGACATATTTTACTGCAAAATATGGGGCTTAAAATTTTGAGTGTATGCTAGTGAAGTCAACCTACAGTAACAAGTCCCTTAAGTAGTTTTTCAGAGGAACAACCTCCCTGGCAACTGATTTTTTCTGGTGTATAGGTTATACTGTTTATAAAGTCTTCCAAGCAAAACTCCCTTCCCTCCTCCACTCTCTGCATGTTCCCCCTCGTGCAGGCTGCTTGTCATGTGGAGCCTTCCTAGCAAATGGGAGCAGGATTTTATAATAACCAGCTGGTAGAAAGAAGGAAAGTACATCGTGTTACTGGGCTGCTGGAGCTGCAAGGCTCCCTGTTTAAATCAGCTGTTAAAGACCACAGCGTAAAACAGCATACTGAACATCTGCCTGCTGCTAAAATTTGGATTTTTACAAGACAATATTGGACTTTTCTGGATATACAGTAATTTTGATGTTTGTTCTTCGTAATGAGGGCAAAGACTGAGCAGCCCTGTCTTACTGGGGACAGTTATAAACTCTGAGCAAGACAGATGCCAAGACCATCTGCTTCAAGACAGCTAGCCTCCTTACCAGCAAGATGCACGAGGATATGTGGGCTATTTCCCCCTCTTGCATGTGAAAAAAGTCCAAGAAAAAGCTGGCAAAAGGTCAAAGGAATTTTCCCTGACAGAACTCCAAGAACGATGGAGATAGTTGACCAACCTGTAAAACTTTTGCTACAAAAGCAGTCAGTATTGTTAAAAGCAGCACCATATTGGCATGTCCTCTCTGAAAGTCACAGGTGCATGATCAAGGGGAACAAAATAATGATGTTGTGATGGCAGCCCTGTGTTCCCTCCTGGCAGTTCAACACACTGGCCTCTAGCCCTCCTAAGATGTCCTTTCAGCTTGAATCACTATGCTGCATTCTCCACGAATGTTTGAGGAAAATTAACCAGCGATCTCAAAATGCACTCTTCCCATTTCTCCCAATGCTGCCTTTTCCCTGGATCTGTCTGCCCACAGGTCAAGTCCAGCGTAGAGGTCTCAGCCTAGACTTGTTCTGACCAACACCTGTAACAGACCAATTTCTGATCAAACATGAAACTGGGAAGAGAAGGATGTGATTTGAGTTGATTAGCCCAGAAAGAAATCTCCTCACAGGTGGCCGCTGGAAAAACAAGTCTGGACTCGAAGCTCACTCACTCACACATCTATCCTGCTGAACAGCAAACTAGCTGACAACGTGAGCTCTGCAGTTTGCAACAGGAGGGAATTATCCTCATGAAAATTCCCCCTGCAGGCTTCAATGCAGATGTGAGAAATTCCACAAAAGATTAATGCGGTGACCAACTGTGAGGGTACAAAGGATTTTATCTGAAAGTTTCTAGGGTAATTTTGATTCTGGGCTTGCTGCAAACGTTTAATTCCAATTCATCAACTCCAGCAGAATTGATCAAGACATTTCTTATTTTTTTGCCTCCAAAGACAACACCCAGTATATGACTATTAGAGTTCGTACACTTATTTTTATATTTTGCATATGCTATTTTACAAGTATATATCTAAAGTTCAGCCTGGTAGATGACACATGGAAAAATACAGTACCAACAACAGAGCCAAGCATTTTGTATATTATGATTTAAATGGTTTAAGCAATTGGGAAAGGTGTTTCTGATGTGAAAGTCAGTATGTGTGGCTGTGGGAAGATTTTCTATCTGCTCTATTCTTCTTCTCCTTCTTATTTCCCTGTACATATAAACTGTTAACAGTCAGGGCACACTGCCATATCCATTTGGGAAATATATTGGAAGGAGAAAATCCATTCCAAATTACTCCAGCCCACTTTCTCTTGAAGCAGCACCTGGCACACAGCACACACCAGAGCTCAACTCCCAGCTCAGGAATCAAGCCTTCCGTGTGAAAAGCACATCAGAAATTCATCCTTTGCAAGACAGCAGCAGCTCTTTCCCACCCACATCCTGAACAGCAGAGAAGCAGGAACAGCATCTTCCCTCCCTAGAGAGGATCAGTCCTCAGGACATGCTGGACCTGCTCTTTCCTCTCTCTCCAGGCTCTACCATTTATCTCAGTGCTTGCATGGGAACAAGTCTGGGCAAAACCCAGTTACCACCAGGATGGTGCTTGTGAAAGCAGTGCATGGAATTTTTCAGGTACACAGGCTGCTGGGATGGGAAAGTAACCAGCAACGTGGACTCAGAGCAGTTACACAACAGCATGGACTGACAGTGGTATGACTCTCAAGCTCAGCATTACAGAGTTGGTCTAAAAATCCTTAAGCTTCCTGCTCACCCACAGGGGCCTAACTTGTGTGACTCACTCTTTGAAAGACCAGAATTTCTTGCAACCAGTCAAACAATCCAAAACCCTCAAAACAACAATTTCCTTCCATCTCGACCATTTCGGATTCTTTGTCTCAGCTTCCATCCTGCTGCCAATTAAAGCACTTATTCCTTTGCTATCTCTTGTAATGGCTGAGCAGTGATTGGATTTACAGTAAACAATACAGTGTAATTAAAAACTAAATTAAAGACTGATCAATGGGATAAAATTTGCTACATGCATTTATTTTTATGTGCCCAAAAAAAGAGAGCAGACAGGGAGTCAAAAGGGGGTTTTTTAGCTCCTGCTGCCAACTTGCCTCAGTTTTAAATGAGCATTGCAAGAGAATGAGTTTATCTGAACATTGATACAACTGCACATTAAAATATCAAATGGTAGGAAATATTTTGTATGGACACTGCAAGACAGAAAAACTGAATAAAGATAACCAGAGTTTTTATAAAAAGATTTATTAAAAATAAGTTCTTCAAAGAGAAAAAGTGTAACATATATACATTAAATTGTCAAAACTTTTATGGGGTTTATAATACAAGCTATTCCAAACAAAACAAGAGACACTCATTTTTTTAATATGTCATGCTTATTGGAACAGAATAGCATATGGGAGGACAAAAAACCAACACACGGCACACAACCATTATGAGGAAAACCCTGAAAATGAAGAGTACTTCCAAAGGTGAAAGTGAGTGATCCTCATGATTCTACAGATAGAAGCTAAGACTCTGAATGACATCTTCAGTTGATAAGAGTTCATTTTACAATTGCTAGCTTCCAATTAATTAATTTTTACCGTGAATTAGCAAATCTCAGCAAGTGGATTTGTGCTTATCTTTTCCAGCTCTATTGCAGTAGGTACCAAAGATTTCTTCTTAGGAATAAAGTTACACAATTGCTGGTTTTATCTTTAAACTCTCTGACAGCCAGAACCACAAAAATAGTTTTTCTTAAAATTACTTTATTTTACAAGAGTGTTTTGCACAAGCAGAGGCAAGACAAACTGGCACATGATTCTGCATGCTTCAGATGACCTTAGCTTAGTTTCTCATTCCCAGATGCCATATTTAGAACTATATCCTTTCACTTGAGTCTTCTGAATTTCCTGGTGTTTAGTGCATATATACAGTGAGCTGAGAACTGCAGAATTACAAATGTCTACCCATCCTTATAGCAGAATGCACCCTGATCTCACATATACGCAGGACTTACATCTTGAGGTCTCTGTAGCACCCTCTTTAGTCCCACAGTTTAATCAGACCATCCCAGCCACAGGTAATGACTTTGGATGTTTCGTGTGGATGCCACACTGCACCGATACAGACTTTGTCATGTGCTTTCAACCTGCTGTAGAGTTTTGTTGTCTTCCAGTCCCAGATGTTTAGCTTCCCATCTGCATCTCCAGATATCACATAGCTGTATTAACAGGAATAGAATCAAAGTTGTATCATATGTGCAGACTGCTTGTATGGTATTAGAAGTAGCAACTGAGCAACAGAAAAGAGCTTCCCCCAGCAAGCTTCTCATCTGACACAGCCTGCAAACGTACCTACCAAGGAATTAGCATTTATGATGTGCTCTAAGAGCACACAAGTCCTGCAGAAGGTGTTTCACCAACTGCAAGGTAAATTGCTAAGCAGTGTGATTATACCCTGCACTGGGTTACCAGAATCCAAGAGAAAGTGCCACAAGTTTCTCTAAAATTATAGACATTTTTTCCTCTGGGTTTGCTGAGGTTATTCCCCACTTTTTAAAGTAACTCATATCTTATGTACATACAGTCCTAAATGTATGGGCGCATTACTATGCCAACAGGAAGAAAGAGTTGGTTCTCTGAACACTAAATGAGGATACCCACACCAGACCTATGAATTGAAGAAACTGGGCGAGTTCTAATCCCAGATACTCTAGACAAGTGCACATTGTTGGAACAGATTGCACTGCACACCATGTGCAAAAATATGGGAATCAGATGTGGAAGCCTCTCTTGGTCCTATCAGATGATAAGAGTAAACTTCCTGTTCTTCTGCCTGGCAAGGGAGTTCTGCCCAATGCTGAGCTAACAGGATGACTGCGCATTCATGAATGTTGCAGGGGATTCAAAAGGAAATTTAGTGTCCATTCTTGCAAGTCTTAAAATGAAGCTTATTCCCACAAAAACTTACCTCATATCAGGTGAAAAATCCACTTGACAAGCATAGCCAGCTACCATGTGACCTTTGAAAATTTTCTTTTTGTTTAATCTGAATCTGTTCTGAGCTCCAAAAATCAAGATTTGGTTATCCATCGACTGGCAAGCCAACCATTTCCCTATAAATGCAATAAACAAAGATGGTGTCAGGGTGCTGCATCTGAAGAAACAGAACTAACTGGGATGGTTTTAGATATTTTGATAATTTTTCTTACACTATCTTAATCCAGATTTTCATTATGTAGCAGGGTTCTGGATAACAGTTGATACTGCTTCTGCCTGCGACAACTGCCAAGAGTTGAAACCTTGTATTTGACAGGATTTGGGATGCCTATTCCTACAAAGTGCACTCGTGAATCTACTAAAGCTCTGACTGTTTCAGCTATGTGCTGCATCAACCCCACTGACTTACTGTTAAGTTGTTAAGATACTGTGTAATCTTGCTGGTGCACATAATCACCTAATTCAGTGAGGGGGAAAAATCCATCTAGCTGCTCTCTACTTTATCACCTGTTCTGTGGGTACTCTAAGACAGTCACCTCCTCTTTTCTTTATGGGAAAAGAGGTCTAAGGTAGACTGAGGAGTTTGCGACTACATAGTATTCTCTGCCTTAATAAAATGCAATTAATAAAGATATTTTAGTGAAAGAAAAAACTAGTAACTTCATCTCATTTCACATCTTAGCAGTGCATTAACTCCTGCCTGAGAATCCAGTGAATATGATGTACAACAGAACACCCAGAACAGAGACTTCTGTCCTGAATTCTGCCTACTGTCACTGCCTTCAAAGTGTTTTATGCAGTGACAACATAACATTGGCAGTGCAACAAGCTGATCAGCCTCTACTCAGCCTAATGGGACTGTTAACAGCAAATCTGGAGACACTAAAGCTATTTAAATTTGGCCAAAACAGATAACAGGAATTTTATCCTGTTAGAAGGATTTTCACTGATTACTTGAGGCACTAAACAATTATCTTTCTTCAGCATGATTCTAATTAAAGAATGTAAACACCAGTGAAATATTAACATAAAGAAACACTGAGATAAGTGGGATTTCTCTTATGCAAGAATTATTTGAACTACATTCATAACAGAAGGGAACTGGATCATGTACAACATGAATTTCTGCTTTAACAGTGGCACCCACAAAGACTGCTGAACTTTGCCACCATTGTCAGCTCCCTCCATTGTTTCTCTTAGTATTTTAAATGTAGCAAAGAGCACATGGCAGCTCTATGGAGAGTCCTTCTCCTCTGTCTGGATGAAGGCCTAATTTTAAACTGATACAGTTACCCTGATCTACACCCTCATTTTGACATACTTGCTCTTTTGAATTTTAAATCAAAACAAGGTCCAGTCTAATCTTAGAGTAAGTGCACAGAGTGACTGGGGAAGGGGTTAGTGTGGGGTGAAGGGATGACGTAACACAGTAATGTCACAGGGATATGATCAGTAAGAGGTGACTATGTAAATTACATCTAAGAAGACAGTGAAGTGTTAACCTACCATTTGGAGACAAAGTTACGGCTGGCATGGAATGCATACTTGGCTCAGCTATGTACTTGAAGTCTACAGGAATGTCCCTGCAAAAGGAAGAAGTATGTGTTTTATGAAGACATGGAGACGTTCCAAAGAGCTGCTGCAAGTCAGCTGATTTACGTGGCAACTGAATGTATGGTGGCATCCAAAGGAAGAACATGCAAAAACTCAAAAATATTATGAGTGTCTACCTGAGAGCTTCAGATGTGGAGCCATCTACAGCATAACCTCTGAGAGTGTGAATTTGCCCCAATCAAATAAGCCAGAGTCTAAAGCAGACTCATAATTCTAATTGTTAAGAGCAAAACTGTAACACAAAGTTCCTTTATTGCCTCCAGTATAACTGCAGCTCTTACAAAGTTCCTATTTAGATAGCTAGAACATACTGACATGCATGGATCTTACTGGAACATCTTACTGACTTGAGCTTTGTTTTAACTCAAATATTTCTGCCTATTTTTAGTTGTTCTTTTTTAAATATTTTTTTAAAAGGAAAAGAAAACAGGATTCTCTCTCTCATCTCTCTGACATGCCCTTTTCCTCCTGACCTCCCCCAGCCGGGATGCCAACCAATTCCAAATATTCATAGCTGAACTGAATGCTGAATTCCTCAGCTCAATTGCATAAAGACTGTGCCAGTGCATGTTCTTAACATACACTGTCCTGTACAAAGGGTAAAAACAAGGACAGCCTAATCCTTACTCTGCAGAACTGCCATTTGGTTTTGACTATATAAATCGAATTACTAACGGTTTGTGCATATTCACAGTATTCCTCAAACCCTGCACTGGAAGACTGGAAAAAGGGAAGGCATGTACATGGCTTTCTCATTAAGCAAAAGAAACCACCAGCAGAAAATAGATTTGATTAATGTATTCTGCAGAGAACACATGCAAAATGTTCTGTAGCAACATTAATTAATACAAAGGGGATGCTTGTGACTTCATTGTCTAATTCACAGAGCAGAAGGGCTGCTGGGACAATCTCGGAGTGGAGAGCGTGGGTGGCTGCCTCATCCCAGCTGCCTGAGCCTTGTCGGATGGCAATAGGGCCAGCATTAGCAAGGTAATTACCATCCTGCTGTATTGTAGAGGAAGTTATTTCCCATCATCTTGAGTTAAGCAACACACACAGGGGCAGCAGGGTGAGAAGATGCTCTGTTGTCAGGAAGCGACACAATGCTCCTGTGAGTTAAAATCATTTATCCCTCAGATTAAGAAGGGCAAACCACTTAATAAACTCCATGGATAAAAGCATGCACTTTAGGCCAGGGATAACCAGCTTCCAAACAGGCAGACCTAAGACTGCTGTTGGGCAGCATATCTGTGAGGAAGTAACTAAAAATCCACATCATCTGATGCTCATCAACACAACAGCACAGGAAGTGCGGCCCCTGTGCCACATCCTACCCTAAGAGTTTCCAGCTCCATTTCCAACAAGGTTACTGCTGCGCCAAGGCCAGGCCCTGATCAGCTCCCACCACCCAACACTCCTGCAGACCAACAAACTTCTGGAGTCCTCAATGCCAGGTAAAACCAATCCCACTGGAAGCTCCATTAAAGTCTCATCACAGAAGTTGCATCTCCAATACTGAATTAATTGTACTGCAGTCAGAAATTTAAATGCAGCCCCAGTTGTTTTGCTGCCTTCTCCTTTTACAAATGAAGGCAGGCTCACCTAGTAAAAGTTATTCACAAAAGCTCTGGCTTTATGTTGATACCTACCAGGCACACTTAGGACAGCAGCAGGATTAAACTATTATGCAGAATAAAGAGATGCATTTGTGTTTCACATTTGCTTCCAGTCAAATTGCTAAATAAGTAATGTCAGCCTGCTCCCTTAAAGAAATTACCAACACGGATGCGATCATGGTTGCCCAACTTCAGAACTCATGTGAAATATTTGGTTTTTGTGACAAATGTTTAACTTCTAAATATTTTAAAGTCCTTCCCCCACTTTGTAGCATTGCAAAGGCCAAAAAGTTTTAAATATCAGAAGTGGTATCTGCTAGCCAAGATTTAGAAGTGTTATACTCTGGGGTTCTGAGACAACTTCTTCCCCAGGCAAGAGATAGAAAAATCTTTATAACGAAAGAAGGAAAAGAACCAAGCCAACCCAAACCCCCAGTCCAACCCAACACAGTTTTGGGACCTATACATCAAGAAGAAGTCTCTCAGGAGATTACATTATCTCTACCAGGAGCCATGGGTGAAAAGGTCCCCTGAGGGGCACAGATTTACAGAGATGACAAGACTTCCAAGCCTGTCAGCATAATAGCTGAATTATCACTGCACAGTTCTTGCTTTGCTGGCTGACTTGGGAGGTAAAAAGAAATAACAGCCTCCAAAGTTAATGCCCAAATCATTTCACTGCTTATCCAAGCAAGATCAGATGCATACAAGGCAAAGGCAAAATAACATTTTGCATTTCTAGAAGAGACGACACAGTATATGATACCCATGCCAACTTTAATATCCCAATCACATAAAATGCAGAAGCAGGCAAATTTTCAAGTACTCCCATTAATATTCCTAAACAAACCATGAATAAATAAACTACAAGAGTCTGAACTTTCAGCAATCAACCAACTGCAATTCTATGTACAGCCCAGTGAAACCTGTGCACAAGATGAATTCTTGGGGAAAGGAAATTTTAAGTTCTAAGGAGTTTCTCACTGTGATGAAGTAAGACATGCCATGCCATTACCAGCTCTGGCCAAGTCAGTATTTACAAAACACACTCCAGAATTCCTCTAGACAATTGAAACTAAGCAATTAGACTCACTTTTAATTACTGGCTTTTACGGCCATACTCAGGTCATAATTACTTCCACTTTGTTTCTGTAAGATACTGAAGAAACATTTTGCAGAAGAACTACTGAAGAAAAGTGCTAAAAGGTGCAGTAACCAAATCACTGCTAAGTAGCAAACAATTTTGCTTACCAACTTAGGATAAAAGGATTTGAGAAATAATTTGCCATGCAAGCTTCTGAGCTCCAAAATCTTCCAGAACGTATGTATTAACTTAGTTCTAATTTTACCATATATCATGGTAGGCTGTGGCGTTAGGTTTTCAAAGTCATGCCCACGAAGATGGCATTACATTTGCTCTTTATAAAACCAAAGAATTCCCCAATAATTGCATTACAGAATATTGCCTAGAGTTGAGTTCCCTATCATTTCAACAAGGGATCTCTTTCTTCAGTGTACAACACTCTATTACATGCTTTTTTCCTTCAGAAATAAAAACCTTCTGCTACTGGAACAATCAGGTTGCGATGTTCCCATGCCAGAATCTTTTTGCCTTTCCTGCTTTTCTCCACAGACTGACTAAATCCACCCACTTCACTATTTATTTCAGCCATCACACAAAGCTCATAAAACAAGGGCAATCCAATCTCAAGGAAATAACAGATTTGTGCAAGCGAGATCATCCTCCCACTCAGCAAAGAGGAGACATTCCTTAGCAGACATGGTATTGTAAAGATTTTTCCTTAAGGAGCTCAGTAACTGCATGGGTCTACTTATGAAGTACTGAACAGAGGCTTTCTTGGAGTGGCATATGGTGACAGCATTTTATGTCTAGCCCAAGCCTGGGTTCCCAGACTTTGGTCATTCCCACTGCTACTGGCAATGACAGCAACCCATCACAGACAAGCTGAGGATTTAGCTGGCTGCTTGGGTAGCGTTCCAATACCACAGACTGGAGTCTCTTGTCTAAGCTACAGGAAAAAAAGCAAAAAGCAAAAAAGCAAAAAGGAAGCAAGCAGCTAGGAAGAAACTGATTAGTCAGAGAACTGTCAAACCAGTGTCTGTATTATGCAACAGCTTCGCATGTGTGAACAGCAAAAGGAAATGAATACCTCAATATATGTGACTAATTATTTCAAAAAGAAATTCTCAAATCCTAGAGAAATCTTGAAAGTATTAAGTTCAAGATCTTAGTACCTTTGCAAAAAACATTTCAAATCTGTTTTCTCCACAGGTTAAATGTTACAAACTGGAAGCCATTTCCAGTATTTTGTATTATTTTTTCTTGGACAGACTCTCCTTTTTCTGTTATCTATTGTATTTACACTGTGTTTATCAATTATTGCCAAACAGCCAGACTAACAGAAAACCAGAATAAAGCTACACTAAGCTAGTTATTACAAACATGAGCCAAGTACCATATAATACTATGGACATCCAAGTTTGAAGCATTCAAAACCAACACATACCAATTGTACTAGAGCAGACATTGCTTTAAGAGTTAATTCAAGGACTAATACACCCTTGGGGAAAGGGGAGAGAGCAGAGACCACTAACAGAGTGCAGTGTGCTTCAGGCTGACAGGGCTGTCTTATGTTTTCTTTGGGGAAGAGGAAATCAATGAAGTGTCTCAGGCATTAAGTCAGAACAGGGTTTTAAAGCTTTTCCTGAGCTAGCTAGAACTCAGTATGCTCCAGTGGCCTATGTGCTAAGTGTACCTTTAAAAATGAACTCTCTTCTCACAATCTACTTTGAGGTAAAATTCAAAATTTTAAACTTACCATTCCCAGACTCTTAAACTCTTGTCATCAGATGTACTCACAAACCTTCTATTTTCATCCACAAACACAATGGTGTTGACAGCTCCCAAATGCCTATCGTATTCCTGCACAATCTCACCACTTCGAATATCCCACTACAATTAAAAGAGCCAGAATAAGAACCTGTTTTTTATTAAATACCAGTACTTTTAGAGAAATAAATATTGAGTAGATATACCTGTACAATTTTCTTATCTGACATCCCTGCAACAAAGAGATTTTGTTTATCTTCATCAGGATTGAACTTGACACAGTAAGGAACCTTCCTGTTGGTGAATCTTGAAATACACTGCCCTGCAACAGAAAACCCATTTACAGTGTATCACGTTGGAAGAGCTATGGGCTGATTGGTTGTACACTTTGCTGAGAGCAGGCAACGCTTCTTTTAAAGTCCTTGAGAGAATTAGAGGACAGAATCTGCCCTGCTCTTTGACTAGACTTTCTTTGACATTTGTGTGCGTGCACCTGCATTAACATGCACACACAAACTATTCTGTAAGTTTGCTACAGCCTCCCAAACAATACAACTGCTGAGTACGCCGTGTGCCACCAGGACATAACAAGAACATAAGGACAGGTTCAGGACATCACAACTGTCTTTGCAAAACATCACCTCCTTAGGATCAGAGATACCCACCTGGGCAAGAACTCAAGCCTAACCTTAGGAAAGGGTAACAGTAACACAACTGCCAAATAAAGCCCTGACCTCCCCTCTTAGCTTCAGCCCCAAACACCCTGATTACACAGTATTTGTAACTTAAAGGAACTGTGTGAATCCAAAAGCTCTGTCAAAATAACTGAGCTCAGACTCAAGTTCAGACTCAATACTGGAGAATTAGACTTACACCTTTCTAGCTTTCAGCTGTATAAGATTAGTGGCACTGCTACAGAAAGCCAACAACTTTTTCAACATGGGAACTTCCTGTCCTAGGAAGAGACTCAGGTTTAAAAGAATACTGAAAATCTATCCTGATTTTTTTTTTTTTTTAAACTTAACAAACTGTTTGTAGCAGAATATTACAGACATCTCCCAGGCATGAGAGCATCAGACCTACCCCTCAACTTTCTATACCAGCAGCTCAGTTATGACCACCTTTTCTTATTTGGAGTGCTCTTCAAGCTCAGGTCAAGCAAAAGACCAAGTGAGATAATTTTTCTAAATGAAACATATTTTGGTATAAAGAGTAATTTTATGCCTGTAAATGTAACCATGCAATTAAATGATTTGGCAGAATGTCTTTTTGCTGCAAATTATTCTAGCATTACTATCAAATAACTATCAAACTTCTCAAATAAAAAGGTATATGAAATACAGGTAGCGTCAATTGCACCATCACAGATAACAACAAAACATATGTGAAAAAAGACTGTCCTGCAATGAAAGCCTCAACAGTGAACTACAAGACAATATGAAGAACAACTGGAAAAAACCTGAATGCTAAGATATCCTTACAGTTACTATTAATTAAAAATAGTGTCAAATAACAGCACCTACAAATACAAGCCTACCTGTTTCAGTGTCCCAGAGTTTTAGATAGCGATCATATGCAGCACTAAGGAACCGAGTGCCTGCATTGTTAAAACAGATGTCTCGAACAGCTTTACTGTGTCCTACAAGACAGAAAAAATGCAATGGTAAACTTTCTTCCATTCACACTTAGAACTAATGTGTTGGTTTAAAAAAAAACCAAACAAAACCAAACAGTAATTTTATTATTGTTAATGATACTAACATGCTCTAACAATGCAAAGAGAAAAAGAAAATTACTTACTGAAGTTCTTCATGAGAAATAGTAAAGAATAATTCAAGTGAGAAAGAAAAAGTAGCTCCTAAAAAATGATGACAATAAAACCCCATAACACCCTCACACCTCTAAGATGCTGGAGAGAGAAACAAAAGCATTGCACAGAACCAACTTGATAAACAAGTATAAAGTCGTATAAATTGATACACAAGCATAACTTCAGAAGAAATTTAAAACAGTAATAAATGGCAGCATCTAATGAAAAAGAGGAGAGACAAACACTACGTGAGACTCATTTAATGAAGAAACATTTAAAATTAGAAAACAGGTACAAAATACAGGAAATATTAGATCAGAAAACTAAGAATGATTTCATCTGATGTTCATCTTGTTAATCCTCAGCCTCACTACCTTTATCTGACCACTACATCAGGCTTGCAGTTCTTTCTAGTTTAAATATTGACATAGTAATTGAAATATAGCAAAATGGCAGGCAAATCTGGTTGATAATAAGAACCTTTCAAGAAAAACAGTCCCACTGTTCAGAAAGAGCAGTCTGTTGAGAGAGAACCTTTTTTGAGCAATCATCTTTGCTACACTGCTGTCATCTGAAATAATAGGTGAAAAAAGACTTCTTTCTTGTTACTCAACATATCTTCCCTCAGTGTTCTAGAAATGTTCCTATTTCAATAGGAGAATCAGCTACTTTTGTTCTGCCTTCAAGGCTGCTAAGAAGTTTGTATTTGTCTCTCTCTCAGCTATCTGCTTTAAAAAGCACCTGTTACATGAACAAAGACTGCACCTGAACCTAAAAAAGATTTCCCATGCTTTTGCACTAAAAACTCAGCACAAATTGAATGACCTATTTTAGGAGGGATCAAACCATGAGAATTTCTCATCGGTTAAATACAGAGGGTTGCTGTTTTCAACATGAAGATGGGGCAATTTCATGCCAAAATTTTGCCTTTGAAAAGGAGTCTTGCATAAAGTATTGATGACTGTAGCACACTAATGTTTTGTTTTAAGGGTTGTAAGGTGTTACACATCAACATTAAGTTGCTTGGAATAATGACAAAGTTCTTAATTGAAACACGCATCTTTCTCTGTTCTTGCTGCCAAGATCATTCCGAACAACCATTGCTTTGGATGCAGACAAGTCCTCCCTATGACAAATTAATAAGCTAACCTAATTATTGTTCTTCAAAAAGTTGTTCTAGACATAAATGAGTTTAAATAAAAGACTATTACCAATAAATGTTCGTAGACATCTTCGTTCACCATATACTTCCCATAGCTAGGAAAAAAAGGAAGGGGGGAAATGAGTCAATTGTTAAACAATAATGATGTTGAAATCAAGTGCAAACATATGGCAGCATCTTTTAAGAAATTAATTACAAACATATACCATATACTAATTAATCACAATCTACCCAGAAATTCACTAGAATGCTGTCACCTTCCTGCTGGCAAAATCCCCTTTGAATAACTGAAACTCACATACCATATTCCAACTTTAATGACTTAAGATTTTGCTCCACAAAAAAACCCCCCAAAACATCAGCTTTCCATTGATATATGCTGGGCAGAAGTGAGATTAGTTCACACCACAAATGCTTCTTGTAAAAGACTTCAGCAGAGATCTACTTTTAGTTGTAAAACTAGGCTTCACAGGGAATGAATTAATATGATGACAAAGGCAATAATGAGAAACTTGTGACTTTCTAAATGCTATTAAAAAACAACTAACACTGCTTTAACAGCCTCAGTCTAGTTAACTATTTCTATCTTTCCAATGAATTTATAATTTAAAAATTAATTGAGAAAAATAAAAGCAATACAGACAAAAGGTATTTGGTAGAAGTACCAAATGCTTACACACCCTAAATGCACTGTCTGTATTCCAGGATGGCATAAAATGCATACATGAAAGCAGAAAAATAACTCACCTTGATTTTGCAATCCATAGAGCAAGACAACAGTATATGCCCAGACAGAGGAAACAATCTGACTGCACTGACACCCTGTAAATAAGAACATAAGTTAACAGTAAGTGGATCATCTA
Source organism: Certhia americana (assembly GCA_018697195.1). Taxonomy (NCBI): domain Eukaryota; kingdom Metazoa; phylum Chordata; class Aves; order Passeriformes; family Certhiidae; genus Certhia; species Certhia americana. The sequence continues at coordinate 43,983,869 of CM031859.1, read as the reverse complement.
GATGTTTTCTCAGTTTGTTTGTCCTCTTTTCCAAGCAAAAAGCTAACGCTTATCTTCCTAAAATATACATATACTGTATCTTGAAAAAACAAATAACTTGCCCACATTCCATTTCAGAAACAGTGAAGTGTTTTGAACAAATATTATTGGAAAAACTTTGATTCACTTTAGCAGCTGTATATATAACCGCCTTCCAATATCCACACCATTAGTGTGGCACACACGGCAAATAAATACAAACTGGGGGTTGGGGGACTGTCTCTGCATAACAAGCCTTTTCAGATGGGACAGGTACAGAATCTAAAAAAAAAAATAAATATTTTGGCCAGCTCAAATTTTTGCATATACTACCAATGCCTTCTACCCACTGAGCTCAGATTTCCTAGGCACAGCATCTTCACAGCTGTCTGTATTCCAGGTACTCCTTTCTGGGAAGTCCAAAGAACCCCCATGCACTCATGGTTATAATGGGCCTCCTTTCCATTTTATGTCAATTACTCTATTCATATGCTATCCAATTTCTCCCTCCCACCCCTGTATGGAGCTGGGTACTTTATCTTCCTTATTATTGTCTCCTTATATTCCCCAGTTTTTCTAAATTTGTCAACCTGTTTTTCTTTTTGCCTCCCTCATCGATATCATTATTCATCTTGCTTGAAGGAAAAAGCCATTTTACACATCAGTCTGTTGTAATAGGATAATGGGCAGAGGAGGAACTAGAGCTTTGGGAAGGAGAGGGCCATTCTGGAAGGCCCTGATAGCTGCAGCTGTAAGTTCGTTGATGCAGCAATCATTTAAGAAGAGCTCAGAGATGTGACTCAGCTAAAAAAAAAGAAAAAGGGTAAAAGCTAAAAGCATTTCCTGTGTCCTCTTTTCTTCCATCTTCCAAATATTATTAAGGTGATGTCCATTGCAGTGCAGCATATTCCCACTCAAGCAATACTTCAAACTAGTGGCAAAAGAAGGAGCAAATTGAGTATATACTATACAACCCTGAGCAGTGAAGTATTTTCAATACCAAGTGTACATATTGTCTTGGTATCTGACACAAGAAGGAACTGTGGATGTTAAGCAGCATCAAAGAAAACTTACCAAGACACACCTCTCAAAGGTATTAGCTATATTTGGGGAACCCATAATGCTGATGCAGCATATTCACAAAACCTATGTAACTTTTCCTAAGTTTGATACGAAATAGCCCTTAAGTACTCCTACTACAAAACCCCCTCAAACTCCAAACATTCTTAGGAATCTCTACAATCAGCCTTACTGTTATTCACATCGTAGTTTAGGAAATAATTTCAAATCCCCCAGAAGTCACTGAATAATACTTTTCCCTTTAAGTTGGGTCGAGAAGGCATTATGTTAACACAAAAGTATATACAGCTAGACAGCTGCAACTGAGCAGGCAAACATCTTGTGTGAGCATGTAACTCAACTAACATGCAGAGTATGGTAAAGAGGAAAATACTCTTTCCTTCTACTGATTATTCTATAGTATTTCTTATAGAAATTACTAGCATGCAGATAGAAAATTAAATAGCTTGTTATGCTGTATGCTCATAAACACTTCTACCTTTGTATGTCCAGACCACACATGGATTTGTTTCTTTGGAAGATAGCACTTCTCAGGTGGTACTGTAGAACGGAGATTAACTCCAACATCTTGAGGGACATGAAGATAAGATCTCCCCTGATAGTCATACATTTCTTTAACTGAAAAGGTAAACACAGAATTCTGAGAATCCATATTTTAAGAGGTTATAATCTCTGAAAGGCTCAACAGCCCACACAATTATGGTTTTCTCAATATAATTGCTCTGCTGTAGAGGAAGAGGTGAGAGAGGGGTTATAAGAAAAATCAGCTTCCTCATACAGATATGGAATCTTATCTTAAATTCAAATTCAGTCATTTCAGCAAAGTCTGCTCGAAATCTTACAAACCAAACATTAAGACAATCTTTCTTGTATCCATTTTACTCATCATCAAACAGCAAGAGAGTTCCCCTGACCAAAAAGACTTAGCTTATACTAACGCTACATAGATTAAACAGTGCAACTCTAACCCTAACATTTGCTTGCAACTCACATTCTGGCCAGCTCTGTGCTGTGTCAGTCACGTCAAGAGAATTACAAATCAAGGAAAAAAGGATTCATTTGGCCAGCACAAACCAACATTGGTCAGCAGCAGCCAACAGCCGCTCTTAGATTTAAGAAGTGATGGGACAGTCAGAAACAAAGGGATGCATTGTGCATGAAAACAGATTATTTCAGAGTAGACGTATGTTGGATAGCCACAACAATAAATTGTGCACTGATTAAATTAATTTCTCAGTTTCTGGAATGTTGTTATGGCAGTTTTGGTTGTACTCCTTCATAGTATACATGCTTACACACATCTTCAAAATGGAGTATTTCTGAAACATTTGCATGGAGAAGATCACAGCTTATATGGCAAGGTCTTTCACTATGAAATTTCAGGTAGAGAGCATGAAAATTTGTATACAAAATAATTAGTCCATAGGAGGCTCAGTGGCTAAAATTTCATGTTTGTTATGCTCACTGTTGTTCAATAAATACTGTCAGGATCTACTATATAGAAACAGAACAACGTTCTAATGTTAGCAATGTTTGTCTCTCAGCCACTTCTTCCTCAATACACGTTAGAAAGGATGCTCACAGCTCGTGTGTGTGAGCCTGGCTGTAGAAAAAGAGAGAGAAGACAAAGAGAAACCCTGTCTCCCAAACTATCTGCACCAAGCAGTGCAAAAAAGGGCTGTTTTGTATATAGACAGCTGAAGTAAGTTTCAAAAAATTACTGAATTTTACTTAATTATCAAATCATTTTCTTTGAAGGTACCACATAATACAGGCTTCTGTAGGGTAATTAATCGCTACACAATTATTCATAGTATGACAGCAAGAACATTTACATTAAAAATTGAGGAAGTGTAAAGTAGAAGTGATTTTCTAAATTGTTCATAAACCGTAATTCAGAGCCCTACCTGCTGATGAAAATACTGACACATAAAACTACAGTAATTCTGAAGCTGAAACTAAGCCAAATAACTTCAACATGTTTGCTCTGTGAAACAGGAAAAGGATACATGCATCTAGTAACATTAAAAATAAATAAAACTAGTACCCTGAAAAATGACATTTCCACACTGCTCTTCACAGTACAAAGTGGAATTAGCCCAAGTTTATCTCTTTCCCCCCGTCCTTTATGCTTTTGCCCATGAGTGCTGTTATCTCCAATATAGAAACATCAAGGTGCTAAGGCTGTCTGCCATCCTTACTAATTAACACAGCAGGCAAGAAAACACAGTGAGCTAAAAAATGAGAACAGCCAGGAAGATGCCATTACCATGTAATATAGTCTTCTCCTCCCCAGGTTTATCATCTTCTAGTTTTCCTCTCTTCTGCCTCTTTGCTGTTATTTCGTCTAACTCCTTCTGCTCTTCCTGGAAAAAAAACCCCATGATCTCTTAAAAAGAAAGCATTCAAAATCACATAACAAAATCCAGAACTTTATTATTGTTTCCTCACTATTAAGAACACGTTTATTTGCTAAACAAGATTAGAAACATTTCTAAGCATCAATAAAGAGAATACCCCTATCAAAACCATAAAGGATTGGAAAGCTATGTACACTGAAAAGAACTATTATCTTTTTTATTCATAGACTGAACTTAAGCACTGACTGGAAAAGAAAGGTATCTGTTGGTTGGATAGTTCAGGGTGTGTGTATTTGTGTGTGTAATATCATGGGTCTTCATTTGCCAGTTTTTTTTCAAAAAAGTTTTACTGTCACTTTTTTTTTCCCAAGCTGTTTCTTTTAATCAGACTCTACACACAGGCTGAATTAATTTTACTTCCAAGAAGTATTCCAAATATTTGAATGCAGAATATCTGGAACATCTCATTTGGACATATCAACCAAAATACTTCTATTACCCCAAAGCATAGCTCAGATCTGCTTGGACAAGTACTAGTGCAGCAGGATCTCTGCTGAAACCACTGCCATGCACGGACAATTTGTATGTATTTTGTTAAAGCAGTACTTACTTCTGATGGTTTGGCTACTTCTTTTTCATCAACATACTTTGCCCATGGTCCCAGAAAACCATCAATATTAGATGCATCATTCTCCTTGAATTTCTTCCTTTTTTCAATTTTCTTCTGTCCTGTTTCAAACACTGTTAAACCTGAAGAAGGAAACAATACACTGACTAACTGCTAACACAGAACACATCAGAGGTTACACCATAGTTAGTTTAATAGAAAAAGCCACCATACCGCTCCTTTCAGTATAAAGGACATGAAAAAAGTATTTGAGCAAAATTGCCCAAAGCATTACTCACTTTTCCAGCTATGAACACTGCTAATTACGCACAGTAATAGAATAACCACTTAACTGTGTATCCTTGCTTGTTAGAATATTTAATCATGCACGTACCATAAATTCTTAACAGTAAGTCTGCAGACTGTATGAATACATCCATTTTCATGCCTTAAACAGGGTAGTTTTTGAAAGTGAAGTCTTTTTGATCAGAAGAAGTAAAGCTTCTGATCCCTCTGAACCCTCTTGGTTTGAAAAAAACCAGCCCCCAAATGCAAATAAGCCAAGTGTCCCAAAATCCCAACCACAACTGTATATTTTAATTTAGAAAGAATTCATAGACTTACAGAATGTTTTGGGTTCAAAGTGACCTTTAAAGGTCACCTACTCCAACCACCTTGCAATGAGCAGCAACATCTTCAGCTATATCAGGTTGCTCAGAGCTGAACGTTTCAAAGGATGGGGCACTCACTACCTGCCTAGACAACTTGTTCTAATATTTCACCAACCACATTATTAAATATTTCCTCCCTATAACTTAGTCTAAATCTATCCTCTTTCAGCTTAAAATCATTACCCTTGTCTTAAGCTACAGGTCCTCTTGAAAAGACTGCCACTATTGACAGTCATCTCCCTCTGACCACTACCTTGTTCTTTCTTAGAAATACTAGCTTTTCATAAATATTGCACCTTCAGAATTTCATGTGTCAAAACCACTATGAAATATAGATACGGGAGGGAAAAAATTCTGTATTTTAACTATTTGTAACTATTTTAACATATTTTAAGTTTTTCAAGCTTATATATATAATTATGTTCAATTTTCAAACTTTTTCTGCAGCAGCAGTAATATTCAGCTAGTGCAAGAGACAAAAGAAGCTCTACACAAACAAGGGGAAAACAGGCAATGTAAAGTTAAATACTAACTAGAAGGAATCACACATTAATCAAGGGTTTTGTTAAAATGAAGTACAAAATTCTGTTATGAACAGGGTTTTTTAAACCCTTTTTAGAAAAATACTTAGAATTTTTTAAAAATGGTTTTATCTTAGTTATTTCCTTCTTTGGAAGGAAAGAGTGAAATAAGCCTGTATATGTTCTGAGCAAGAGGACACAGAAATAAAGATCCTTTGTATACCCATGTGAATAGGATACTTGAAAAAGACACACAACGAAAAGCACAACCATGATGTTTACACACGTACAGTTTTCCAAAGTGAACAAGTCCCTTTGAGTGTTAAATATCTTGTATCAAGGCATTAATTACAAACCCCATGCCTCTGGTAGTCAATCCTCCCAGTGGCATGCCACGCTGCTACCATTTGGCAACATTCCAGTGTTTTTTCTTTTCCAAATAAGCCAAAGAGCTTAACTTTGCTAAGCAGAGATAACATGCAGCTCCCAACAGGAGTGCCAGAGGTTGCACACAGAGTGATCAGTTTGCTCCTGAGGAGCAGTTACGGTGATTGGCTCAACATACAGGTATCCTAATGCAGACACATGACAATGTTAGCTAAGACAGAATTTAAGAGGACCAAGAAGATGTTTCAATTTGCACAGATAAATTGTATTCGTGCAATAGCACATTGCAGATCTTATTCTGAAATTTGTCATGACAACCTGAAACATTTGCTACTTCAAAAAACCCCCCCCACTCCCATCTCTCTTCCCCCTCTACATTAAAATTGCAACACATGCCTTCTCTACTGTGTCTTTAGACATGGGTAAGCCTCCCATAATACCTTCCTTTGCTAATACCTATTCCATTTCTTAGAAAGGAAGAAATGAAAACAGTTAGGAGATGCAAATAATTTATACAAGATTCTGAAATAATTACCTTGATTTTTTTCAGCTTCTTCTACAGAACCAATATATTTGGTAGCAGCTTCAGGGTTATCTACCGAGGGATCTAATGCATAACCTGGAACAAGTAAAAAAAAACAACTGTTATTTCAAGCTCGTCAGTTTTGTACAACTTTTACTACTCTGTCCCTCTGCAAATTCTTTCCTGTTACCTCTGAACAAGCTGGGGATGACAAAGGATTGAAACTTTGGATCCCATTAACTTTTCACTTGGTCTGAGTATAAAGACTACTATGAAGTAGTACCATGAGGCCCTTGAGTACATATTGCTATCAAAATACTTAAATTTGCACATCACAGAGAAACAAATAATTGTAATAGACAACAGTTAACAACATAAAATACAAAGGGTGGGTAATCACAAGAAGCCAAGTCACAGAACCTGGTGGGAAGGGACCCCAGGATGACCCTGCTTCCGAGTAAGGTCAATGCTGAATTCAGGCCAGTTTGTGGCAATGCAAACATTTGATTTTGAAATGCCATAGCAACCTCTTCTTGTAGTAACATGGCATTAGGAAAAGACTAGCTCAAAATCCTGCACCAGAGACACAGGATGTTAAATGGATGCTGCTTTAGTGCATGGCACTGCTCCTTGGTTTGCAAAGCCAGTAAATCACGTGGAAATCAGCCAGTGGCTGCTGCATACACAGTGCCCTCTGGCTTCAGGAGCAACCTTCTGCTCTGCCCACTACTTCTGCTGGGTCAAATACAGTGTCACTCATCTTTGACAGTCCTGGGGTGGCAGCAGCTAGAAGGTAGAAGACAGAAATGGGGGGAAAAATAAATGAAATTAAGTTTTCTGGGGCTTTGTGTGTATTCTGTCTCCCACAGTAAAAATTACTTAATCCTCCTCCTGCCACAATTAGGAAAAAGCAACTCCTTTCAAGCTAACTAATGTGGATGGTACTAGAAGCAGCAGTCATGGCCTTTAATTTTTAAAAGAATTAAGTATTCACATCTTCATTTCCTGACTACAGCTATTGAGCCTCAATAAAAACATAACAAAACAACCCCAACCACAACAAAATCTGCTGCATTTACACTTATATATAATTTATAAAATAAACTAGCATTTCATAGCTATTTAGGATATATACAATTTTAATACACACATCCAATTTTTTTTCTCCATTTCTCCTGAAGTGGATAGCATGATCTTATAAGATAGACAAATAAATTCATTTGGTTTCCAAGGAACAGGTGCTACATTGAACACTTATTGACCACCATGGCTTTTTTTTTTTTTGGGAAAGACTGCACCCTGGCGGACATAACTCCAATTTTTATCAAATATTAAAGTGACAAAATATCTCTTGAGGAGACAATGAGAACTTCTCTATATCAAGGATGGGAAAAAAAAAGAGAAAGAAAGATATTAAACCACCAGTAAAAGTAATCACACACACACATAATGATTTAAATCCTACAGGATACAATCTAATTCCTGTATTTCTGTTGATCCACAGAGACAATCATGAGCAGGGGGAGATTATCCAGTCTACTCTGGAGTCCAATGGCTCATAAAGACACATACAAGTTGAGAACCTATCAATATCATTCCGACAGTCAAAGGAGATTTCCTCCCCAAACATGTTTCACAAAGACTACTCTCCTAGAACATGGTCCAGTTAATTTCTTTTAAGATGCTGGGAAAAAATATACTATTAAAATTAGTAGAAGAGCCATTCCAAGAACACAGCAGTATTCCCATCCAAATAGAGCATTCCACCTGCTGACAGCCCTGTAGTTTCAAAACTGGTAAGACCCAGCTGTGGAACAACATATGTCCAGATGATCCATGAATACGATATTAAAGGGAGAAAAATATATGCCATGTCATCTTACAAAATATACAGTCCCACTATTCCTTTGTTAAACAATAAAATACTTTATTCTAGACTTTTAGTAGGATTTACTTCTCTGGATAAGCAAACTGAGCCAACACTGCAATCAGACTACCCCCTAAATTAGCTGCCTGCTTTTACTAAGCCACTATTTTCAATGAGTTCTCTTCCAAGCTATAAGGTTTCTGTTAACAGTAGAGAGATATTACTTTGGATTTCTGTCAAAATCAATACAGTGGTTTACTTGTCCTCCAACTGTATTGACACCATCTCCGGGACTCTATTTGCTTGGTACTTGTAAAAGAGGGACAGTATTCCTATGAATAGGGCCCCTGGGCCAAGCACAGCTTCCCATGGAAGTGGAGACTTCTTATAGTTGAGTTGAATTTAGTCCAGCATCATTCTCATAGAAAAGCTCTGAACAATTTCTACTTTCTAGTGGATATGTGAAAGGGAATATTTTCTTTCTGGCTGGGACTCCTAAACGCAGCTGCAAAAGACAGCTTGCTTTTATCCTACTCAGCTGGTAGCCCACATAATGTGCCCTGACTTCTGTGTCTCCTTCAGTTTTAGTTAGGAGACAGATATTTCCCACAACATTTTAGCAACGAAAGGTACAATTCCACCTACATTCATAATTTCAATGCACCTCAAAATGGTTGGCTAAATAATTAGACTTTGATGTGCATTCCAGGAAGACAGCTCATTAAAGCCTGTTTACACCACACTGTGCAATGCAGCCCATAGAGACCCAAGGTAGCTCAAGTATGAAGAAAAATACAGCTGGACTAACCCACTCTGCACTGGCATCTCTGCAGAATCAAAGTAATCAGAGAATAAAGTGCCTACAATGTTAACAGGTAATAGTGACTGTAGGTGTTGCATGTAACATGAGTATATTAAAAAATAAAAAATAAATCACAAGTGTTATTTCCAAGTCAGTTATTTTAGGCTCTTAAAACATCAGTGTTAGTGATGACAATCCTGCTATAACCAAGTTACTGAGTATTCATAAAGAGCTTTGAGATTCATGCAGAGAAGACTATTTCTTATTAAAAAGGACATTAATATCTTGTGAAGAAGAGATTTAAAAATATCAAATGTTGCATGAATGAAGCAGTCCGCTTTTAGGATGAGCACTGATGCTCAAATAGCTATGAAACGTCTAAAATATTAATGAACAGTTTGTGTGCAGCATGTAAAAAATAATCTGCAATTCTGCTTCTGAAAAAGTATATGTGCTCATATATTGACTTTTTAATCAATACTCAAAAGGGAATTTTCAAGAAGAGACTCGTTCAGCTGAGAGCACAGATACAAAAGAATAAACATGTGCTCTGTGTTAGGACTTCCTAGTCTTTTTTAACATAATCCAAGGAATACAACGTTGAAAAAATAATGCCAGTTAAGCAATTTAAATTACAATGTCTTGTGAAGGGGAGTTTTATTTTCTAGAGACAGCCTTTGATAGTTGAAATTAAAATAAGACTGCCTAACATCAATGGAATCAAACTAGGGAAGATTACCTAGGACTGCAGATGCAAAACTTGTTACCAATTTAAAAAATCAGACTCTCACAGAGCAATTATTAATGGCTTTCCATTAAATTGGGAGAGAACCTTTCACAAGACCATAAAATGTGTACTTAGAGTATTTTATTCAATGTTTTTTATGGATTATGCCATCAGCATATTCCTCTCAGGTAGCTGTAAAGGGTAATAAGGTCTTCCTCCCAGGATTCCTTTTTTCCAAGCTAAACAGTCCCGGCTCTCTCAGCCACTGCAGATTTTAACCCTAATATGGAAAACATCTCCAGTGCTTGTGATCACTTCCCCAGACTCCTGAAATAAAGGGAATCTTACTAAGATGGGTAGATCTCATTTAAATTAGAAAGCCGATGGCACTGAGAAGGTTGAAAGAGTACTTTCTGAAAAAATAGCTGGGGTACTTAAAGAACACCTAAAGAAATATAATACTTAAAAATATACTTAAAGAAAAATAAGCAATTTGCAATGACATACAATCTTTAGAAACCCATATCCTCAAGGAAAAGGTAGCACTGAAATCTGAAATTTCAGGTTAACAGGGACAGTTATCCTATAATTACAGAATCCTATTCAAACCGAAGGCAGGGAAATGGAAAACCCAAGCATACATGCAAAATGACAGAGGCTAAAAATAATAGATAGTAACATTGAAACACCTTGTTTTAAAATAATAAACTAACAAAATTAGTAGGACAGTACTGACATAATTGGATAGAATATATGCTTTACCAGGTGGAAAGAATACAGAAATAAGATGGTCATGCCAGTGGGGAAAAACATGCTCTATGCCATAGAAAGCTTAAAGACAAATCAGATTAACGAGTTAATAGTGTTAATGAGCATTAAATGATCCTGTGGACTGAAATTCCAGGTCTAAGTAGTGGTGAGTAGAGTTGCCAGAACTCCCAGAGTGACTATTAAGACAGAAAATGCAGTAACCATGAAATGGTAACTGAGATTAAACAACAGGTGCTAGGGAAAGAAGCACAGTAATAATTACATATTTTAGTTATTTCCTTTTAACAGACTGCACAAATTCACACCAAGATATAATGATTTTCACACAAGGTACTTGTACCATGAAGCAGTCATGCTAGAGATTCACATGAAAAAAGCCAGTTTAGCAGTGCAGGAAACTTGATTTTAAGATATTCTTCCTAAGAACACACATTTTAACAATGACCATAATGGTGTACAAAACTAACATTGTTGACAAAGCAAAGGAAGATACAAAGACATTTACTACAATGATTTCCATCTCAAAACAGGAGGGCTATATTAAGAAAAGGTTTTTTAAAGGAACAGAAAGTAAGCACCAAAGGGTAAAGCCTTTTTCAAATGCAGGGGCACTTCAAAGATACCATGTAGGAAAAAAAACAAACTAATGCCTGCCAGCTAATAAAAGACAGCTTTAAAACAATCAGAAGGAAGTGAGCACAGCTGAATAGTAAGCAAAGAGAAACTATTAGAAATAAAAAACTATTCTTCAAAGAGTTGAAGTTGCATCCAGATGTGGATAATACAAAGACCAAACTCCAGCAGACAAAGTAAACACTACACTAAGACAGCCTGCCCTGGAAAGCGAGGGAAATCTTGTAAGATACAAAAACTAACACTTCTCCTTTGTCAAAACTGGCAGGGACAGAAAGTGTACATGACAGTGTGTAGGCTGACAGATGATCAAGGACTGAAAAGAGCATCTGTGAGGGTTGTATTAAACACATGTTGATTATGGGGGAGCTTGGGTAGACTCCCGTGCCAGAACCTTTCTTTATGGGCAAACATGACACTGTATCCACCTCAAAGTGAAATGCCAAGAAACTAAAGAATCAAATAGGTGGTAACAGAATCAGAGGCAGTTACCCAAGAGATTTAAAGTCAAATCACAGTGCAGATGCTCTCACCTAATATCATCTCAATGTGACAGAAAAGGAATGTATCAAATACAATGCTGTCTTTCAAAAGACATTGTAGAACAGATATGAAGAACTACAGATCAACCTGCCAGACATTTGTACGTTTAGGAGATTGAAGGAGTAGAAACTACAATAAAGAAAATGCGTATGCACTTGGATAAGCATTATATATCGCAGGAGAGCAGACACCACAATTTTCTCTACAGGTAAATTACAATGACAAAACCTCTAGAATATTTCTGAGGTGACAATCCTGCGAATGAGCAAAGCTGAGTTGATCTTGGATACCTTTATGAAACTAAGTTAGACTGATTACAGGCTGCCTCACAGACAGTTTAAAAAACCCACAGGTCCTTACATGGTCAATTGATAAAAAGTTATTAAAACACTGTCAAGAATAAATGGTTGGTTTGCACAGCACAGGAAAGCTGCTCGTGGATTCATGCTCAGGCCCATGACATTCAACATACTGATAAATGATCTGGAAAAATACAGCAAGTAGCTTTGAGCAAGTTACTCACAGAACAAATTCACAGTGAGATTAACATGTAATCACTGTGCACAGCTTTGCTGTCCATCTTAGAAGCAATATAGTGGAACTAGGAAGAGACACAGAAGAGAGACAAGGACAGCCATGGGCATGAAAAGGCTGCAACTGAGGAACAAGAAGATTGATCAGATCTACACAGGTGGAAAGGAAAAAAAAAAAAAAAAAAAGGAGACTGAGAAGAAGCTATGGCCATGGCCAAGATCTATAACATAAGAAATCACACAGAAATGGTGAATAAGAAATGATTGCTCATTTCATTTTCCAGCATAAGATACTAGGGGATATGAAGCCAAACTAGAAACCTGTTAAGTTCCACAAGTTTGACACAGAGATACTTTCTCACACAAGGAGCTGCTAAGCTACAGAGCTGCCTTAAAGAGGTTACTTTACAAAGAAAAAATATACAGGTTCAAGAAGCAGCTGGAAAAGTTTGTCAAAAAGAAAAAACAGAAAACCCCCAACAAATTGCCTGAAAATTAATAAATATATAAACATTGCCCTTGTTTGACAGACTGCGTATTGAAAAGAAGTATTCAGATGTATCACTATTTTCTTGCTTCCTTCTTCTGCTCCTCACTAGATACCCATTGCTGCCCACTTTTTGAATGGAATAAAGGGCTGGAAGGACTCTCAGTCAATGACAGCATGGATGTTTTCAGCTATTCAAGCATCACAAGAAAAATATACTTTTAAGAGTAAATATTTACTGCACAAGAAGTAGGTAAGAAAGACTAGTTACCAAAAAAATACTTGGGTTTTGTTTGTGATTAATATATATGGTTTCTCAATGAATATGTATTAACTTTCAGGATTATATATATTATAAAGCTGTCTTTTTTTTTTGTGAATGACACTGAGAAAGTTGAGATGTTTTGGGTATGTGACCTCATTTATTACGCTTATCCTTCACTTACAGTCACTGTTTATCTACTTGCCAGCTATTGCAGATTTGTTCAAGACCTCCTGTCTCAGTGCAATGGTGCTAAACAGTAATGGAGACCAGAAGTCTCAACATCTGCAGCTTTTAAAAGAAGTTTGCTCCTGTTCTTCTAATAGGTTATTACTCAGTCTTGAAAAAAATATATGGCTTGGGTTTATGCCTATCAATTTTACTTGCATTTTTATGCTTGGAGTTTTCTGAGAAGATATTTATTGCATCCTTACAAATGGAAAAAGAGCATTGAAAATGTTAATAGATAACTTTCTGACAGCTTAAAGGAGTGCTGCTTTTAACAGATCTTCTACTGAGCCAGAATATCATGCTCGCTTACTGCATCTTCTAGCTTGAACTTCAGCTCCTCAGTGCTGGTTTGTTCTTGCTGTTTAAATTGCCTGTACCTCAGCCTTTTCACAGTTCCATTGTCACTATATCCAGATCATTATCTATTGAACACTTCCTGAAAGCTGAATGATAGCTGCACAATTGCCAGTGTTACAAGGTTTAAAAATACATTTTTATACTCACTTTTAATACAGCTTTCAAGACTGTAGCTATACAATGATGACATAACCAAAGAAGTAGTTTTGAGTAGACTTGCTAGCTTCATCTATCTCCAAATTAAACTTTTCAAATAAAAAAACTCAAATGAAACAACATATGCCTACAGGCACTTTTTTCCAGTATCTATTTTACACACACACACAAAATGTTACATTTAATTTCACGGAACAAAATCTAATCTGTCTATTGAGATTTGAATAGAGACTCCTTACTTGTCCATCAAGTTCCAGTAAGCTAAAATTATGCTATGAAACTAAATATCCATTCTTAATATTGTCACTTTGCTTACATTCCAGGTCCTAACAACTAAAGTACCTGTTAGCTAAAACAATGTAAGAGAAAAAACTCTGTCATTAATATATTTCAATTTTTAACATTTACAAGAAGGCTTCTAATAAAACTGAAGTACAAAGGAAAATTGAGTGTGGGATAATCTCTGATGTTAGGCCTTTTTTCCACTGTAATACCTAGCCACCACAGATGTTAGCAACAAAGTCCCAATCTCATGAATCACAGAACTCAGGCATGCACAAAGCCCTAATGAAATTAAGGATACTTGTTTAGGAAGGTGATTTTTGAGGCAAAACAGTTTGCAAGAAGTGGTATTTTGAATGTAAACACGAATAAAGAATGATGCAAATCCGTTGTGCGAAAGGTTGAGTGTTGTAACATTTTAAGTTAACATAGGAAGTATCAGATCTTGCCTAAAAAACTGAATTTCAAGTATATAAAGGATACTTGATCTGAAAAGCACTTGCAATCAAGCTTAAAAGAAAAATGGATGCTTACAATGAAACACAGGAAAAAAATTAACCATTGTTACATGTAAACACATGGCAGCTTTGTTCTTTCAAAAGTGTGCAAAAGAATGTTTAGAGTCCATAGTCTTTCCATATTTTTCTTATCTAAAATTTTTTTTAAAAAAAAAATCAATTTTTCTTACAATTCATAAAAAGTCTGTTTGAAGAATCAAGACCCAAATGTTTTATTTTTCAAGTGCTACTATTTACAAGGGAAAACGTTATTCAAAATAAGCAAGCAGTTACTAGTACACTGACCACCAACACAGTTCTTTGGGTCTGTCTTTGCTGAGACTATTTCAGTAATGCATTCCCATTCTCTGCAAATCTGGCTCATTTTGTTTGTATCGAGAGGCAACCACTGAAGAACCTGACAGCTCAGTAAGGCTTCCTTATGGTTTTGAGAGAGTCAGAATCACATGAAAGAATCTATTTGCATAACAGACCTACAGTTAGTCATGTGAGAAGTGTGAAATTTTGATTTGTGTTTTCTACATTTAATGCAACTAATGGAAGGATTAATTAAGAGGGGCTTGCCAGGAGATCATACATTGGATTACAGTTCAAAAGGGAATTACAAAATGAGTTTTCCCAAATAAAGAGTATGATCTCTATTCATATGGATTCTTATTCAAAAGCCGTTTCCCATTATATTAATTCTGATAAAAAGCAATTTATAGAAGTTACAGTCCTATTAATTGTTCTATCGAGACCATCAAAATTTGTCCAACTGGGTATGATAAAGATGAATTCCACTGTTAAGGACTTACCATAGGTTGCAAATGTTCTTCTTTGTTGTTCAAACATGAAATCATTGATGTGAGCTGGTTCTGCATATCCAGAAAGCATGTTTCTAGGTGCAGCCATTTGCTGAGTCCTAAATGGGTTTTCTGGTCCAAACTTCATCAAAAATGTTAAAACAAGGTGAAGCAGAATTAGTAATTTGTTATTTTTGTGTATTTACTTTTTCAGGAAAAAAAAACCCACAAAAAAAAGATACCTGTCTTTCAAAAATGGTAATGCAAAATCACTTCAACTTTAAATTTCTTTGTGACTACTGAATCAGCTTCTTCATCTGCTGTTTCACAGGGTAATCACTGGTTGTTCTGACCAGCTGATTTCAGGATTAAACTTTCTAGCCTGAGTTATTGGCACAGAGCTCAGGTTGATATGGACTACTTGACTTGCTGAAACTTGACAGAACCAACAGATACTGTCATTCAGTATGGGACCAGTACAAGCATTCAGAAGACAAAACCCAAGGCTGTCCCACATTAGGTCTCCCTAAACTAAACAGCAGAACTGAAGCAAGTTAAAAACAGTACTTTTGTTTGCACACATTGAGGCTTTGACATGTAGCAAGCTAGCCACAAAAAGACCAATTTTTGTGGTTCCTCAAATGTTTTCTAAACATAAAGCAGACATTTGAGACTGATGCAGTATTTGTCTACCTAGAAGGCTAACCCCTGGTTGAAGATAAGATAAACTCTACAAAGAAGTTAAAAATGGAAAAAAGTTAAATGTGTGAACAGCTATTTTTATCTTTCAGATAGCCTGTCAGTTATAACAAAATGGAAAGTGGTTCACATGGCACCAGGCAGTCTAAATTCAGTCTTAAAAGGTTTTTCACTATACAAATTTAGCACAGCTCAAGTTACCAAAATTCTTTATACTGATGTGAATAATTAAACTGAAAGTACTTTGATTTTAATGTTAAATCCTCCTCTTAAACATCTCATATCTGCAAGTCGTACAAATGTTAATTCTGCCCTAATGAGCACAATTAATAAATAGCAAAAATGTGAAAATAGCAAAGGACCACTTCAATGCAGTTCATGTTTAACTCAACATCTTTATAATGCTATTTTCACAGCTTAATTTTTAATTTTCGTAGGTGTAATTCTGATAAACATTTTAAGACTCTTCTTAGAGGAGCTTTATGCAGAGTATTAAAATTCAAGCACTAAAAATACCAACACACTTGTGTCGAATCCATTTTTCAGTTTGCCCAAATTATATTCCAAAAGCATCCAAAGAAGTTGTCGCATAGGAAATTCACACAAAATTTATACAACCTCTGCCCTAAAAAACAACATTATTTCTTACCTCAGGTGCAAACATAGTTTCGTAAGTGGGATTGTATTGAACTTCCTTGATGGCAGGATCAAGGTGGACTCCTGTTTCCACATCTTCCTGAAATAGAACAGACATATTAATAACCCATTTTTCACACACAGACATTTAAATATATGACATTACCTTCTTGCAGTCCAAATTAGGGCTGTAGTTCAAGTTAACACTTTCGGCGTAACAAAAGAGAAGAGCACCTTGGTCAAAGTTTCTATTTTTAAAAATATGGATTGCAAAACCAATGACAGGTGGTCAGGAGAAACTTGACTAAAACACTTGAAGATTTTTGCTTGGGAATAATTATTTCTTTTTTATTTGAAGATTTCATGCATACATTTTAAAACAGCAGCAAGATTGAAGGAAAGCTTTTTTTTTAGGATGTGTGAACACCAGACTGGTAAAGAAGAACCAATTAAAATGGTCATGGATTTAATATAAAGATATGAAAGCTAGAACTCTACAAAAGGTAGAAGGCAGAAATCACAAGTAACTCTTCTGAAAGACAGTTGCAAAGAAAAAAATTACATATCAACATTACCTACAAACATTAGGTATAACAATGATTTTCACAGAATCAAATAATGTCATATTTCCAAAAGGTGTATTTTTATAACTAAAGGTATAAATGTAATTCAGCTTTAGTACTTAAACACATTTGCAAGTCTATTGGGACAAAAATTTAACTTGATAGATGAAGGGACAAGAAAGAGGGATTAAGCAAAAGAATAACTTCAAGCAATTCACAGGGAAGAATTCAGAAGGGCACATGCAGCTGAAACAGAAGACAGAGAAGAAAGAAAACTGCTGATAAGGCAGCAGAGCCCCTAGAAAGACCTGGTTTCAGAGTTTTATGAAGGCTCTTTCACATCAACAGAACCCCTCCCCTCATCAAGACCTCGGTTAATGAAGGAGAATGTTATTTTGCAGTATTATCACTGTCATTGCTTCCTGTATCTTATTATAGAAAAACAGTAATTGAAAAGGACTCAGAATATGCTAGTATATTGACAAAATCCCTAGTAATCATACTGAAAAAGCTATCTTAGCATCATTGCTTAGTCAGTGCTTACTTACAACAGGATCCCAAAGCATTTGTGACTTACAAAATAAGTGGCACAGAGAACCAAATTATAGCAGTTGCTTCATTAATAGAAAATAAAATAAACTCAATATTGCTTTATATGATAGTATCTTGAAAGAGCAAAATGGCACATTCTTTACTTGCTTAATATTGTTAGCTATTCTCTGACATGCTACACCCAGAAGCCTTTTTCTCCCCAGTTTAACAGCAGGTCAAATATGCTCATGCATACAGGATTTAAAAGATTCTAAAACCTGATTTTTCTAGAACACAGAAAATAAAAATTGCCTAAAGATCTTTGGCTTGTTACATGATTATAGTTGATTAAAACAGCTCAACCCTCCCCCCCCCAAAAAAAAAACCCAAAAAAATGCATGTTAAAAAACCTCAAAACAAAAGCATGACATCAGGAAACTCATTTTTCTACTAAAACCACTGTCTTAGTAGAATTGTTAAGTCCAACCGGAAAGCATTACTCTCACCATGTTATCAATTATTTTAACAGTCAGATCCAGCCATTGCACTAATCTTGCCTGAACCCTCAGCACTACCAGTTCTCAGCCTGACCTCATTTTTCTCATCACACAACCCTTCTGATTCAGTGGGCTTGGATGTCAACAACTACTGGTATATTCACAGCCCTGACTTTCATAGACCATGAACTTGCCTGCAAACAGCCCAGCAGGCCTAATCCTGTCATTCAGCAAAAAACCCACATGCCCCCAGTTAGAACAGGAGCACACCAAAACCACTTCCTAGCCTGTGTTACCTACAAACTTACACTTTCTTTCACTGCTCCATGTCATGAGGACATTTTCCACAGACAACTTTTTCAAGTCACATCATACAGCTCACTCTTCCAGCTACACCTCACATCTTCTCCACAAAACTCAGAATTTGAGAAAATTAAAATTAATATCATTGATAATAAGGTAAAATTTATCCGACCAATGGTTAGTGACATTTAAACAGTGATCAGCTTACTTGAAATTAGGACAGTTTTTTTCCTGCTCTTTAATCCGAAAAAGCAAAAAAATCAGGTTTGCAAAAATGCCAAGAATTTTTCAGTTCTGCTATTTTTCCTCCTCTTTTCTTCCTGTGAAGTTCTATTATATGCTGCCTGGTAATTGAGAAAAGAAACAGATTGTGCCATAAAAGCTGATCCTCTGCTGGAGGATTATAGCAATCCTGGTTCTACTTTGCTGCTGGTGGAACAGTGCTGAGTCACTTGAAAGCCACACAATATGTTCACTCCTAGACCACCACAGGCACATTCTTTCTGTGTGAAAACCACCGAGCCTTGAAATTGAAGCACATGTTATATTTATCAGAGCTATGCTCCTCAAGACCTCCAGTCTTATTCACGTTTTCATATATTAGGGCATCAAATGACAATCACATAACATGCTGCTGAAGTATATAATGGTTCGTCATTTTGCTTTAAACTATGTAATAATTTGAATGTGGTCCAACTACCCACTTTACTTTCTCCGTATTTTTAAAAGATGAAATCTTGATAGGAATATGAAGTATTGGCACAACATATTGCCAAATGTTAGTCCATGGCAACAGTTCAAATTGCAGTGGACAAATTATCCTTTGTTTAACATCTGGTAAGTGCCATTTCTTTACGGCATTATGAGACTCTGGTAGGTAGCAGAAACACTAAAAATATTAACCTATCTCATCATTCATTTCACCAATTGCAAAGCTATCTGCATTGGGGTATTTTGGTTGTGGCTTTATCGGGTTTTTTTCTGGATGAGAGGAAAGAACTAACTCATCAGCAACCTCTGCACATGGTGAAGACCTCTAGGTACAACTGCATGGACTGACAGAAGACCACTTCAGAAGAACTTATCTTTCTAGGACCCAGAAAGCAAGAAAAGGTAATACAGGTCTCACAACACTGTTCCTCTATGTTGGCAACAGCCTTAACTGCAAGCATTCCAGATGCGTTTGCCATGGCTCCAGCTAAAAGGGATCACAGGAGCAGCAGTCTGGCAGAGCTGTGATTGAGATCAGGTAATCTAAGAGATCGCCTCTCTGCTGTGCTGTAGCTTTTCCTTTGATCACAGGAATGATTTATCTAAAAGCCTAAGGTGAGCAATCCATCACGCAGCTTATGTGCCAAGCCTGACACAAGTGGCTCTGTGGGATGGGAGATGATCAGTAGTTAAGCTGAAAGAGGAGGGCATCTGTGATTTCAGTGAAGGGCTAAGTATTACCCTAGATCACTTCTACTCTCAAAGGCACAGGAACCATGAAAAGGGGGGTCAAAAAGCTCTCATACAGATACAGTGCTCCTCTGGAGAAAGAGAATAGTTCAGCTGTATGACTGGCAGAGAAGCAGCTGGTGCTTGCTGAAACTCAGAAATTGTATTAGTGTGGGCTTTATGGGATACTGTAATGTCATTAAAGGTCTGTACACCCCATATAACCTGGAACCGAAGAATTAAGGTTTTATGAATTTATGTTTTACTGATTATGGCTGTCTTGTGTCAGTTCTCTGCTTTTCTCAGCACTAGTAACAAGCACCCAAATGAAATACAGTGGCTACATCGTGCACCACATGTCAGGTAAGATGTATGCTACTGAAAAGTGTTCAAAAGAAAAAAAAAAACATGATCAAAGGCCCAAGAAAATACCATCTGAATAGAAAAATTCAGCCCAGAAGAGATTCAGATTATACAACTTTGCAGAAATAAGGACAACTAAAAACTGAAAATGCTCACTCCACAGATCCACTGAAGTTTGTTAGGCGGGTTGAGTGAATGTCAGTCCAGAGAGATGCAAGAATCGCTGCTGATACAAGGCAAAAAGAGGCAGATGACATCATTTCTCCAAACTACTTACTGTGTTGGTTGTGTTGTTTTGTTTTGTTTTTAATAGATGTGATGTCTACTCACTTGCAATATCAGGTTGCTTTACAGTTTAGAGATGATTTGATGAGGTGAAAAATCACACTTTTATAGGTAAATAGCACACACGGCTGTACTCTGGAGTATTAGCATTGCCTATGGAATATATCTTGAGACAGAAAGAAGCTTTTGATGCTCAGTGTAGACAAAGGCATGCTTCATTATAACTCGCCAGAGATCACTGAATGTCTGGTTCCTTCCAAGGCATGCTCCTTCAGTCCTACCATAAAGCTTGGCCACTTTAAAGCATAAGAAAGAGGACGGGAAATAGGAGTGATTTTAGGCTAGAAAGACAGTAAATCAAATTAACTTTCCTCCTTACAAGGTTCCTTAAACATGCCACAGTCCTCTTTCTCTTCCAAAAACCTCCTACCCAAATGCCATAAAACAACAGTGTTTCTTTTTATGAAAATCACTTGATTTATAGAATAAAAAATAGTTCAATAATTAAAAAAAAAAAACATTAAAGCTCGCTAGACGTTTCTTTATGTGCACACCAGACAAAAACATTTTTTTAATTAAACAGTGGCAAAATCCCTGTAACAGGCAACAAAGCCAAGCCTTAAATAAAAAGACCAAGGTGTACAGTGTAATGCAAAACTGTAAGGTAATTCTGTTCCTTAGAAAGAATATAAAGTGGCTTATGTTTTCCAGCTTCGTCTCATGCAAGCAGAGTTTTGATGTCTATATGTTGGGTGCTTTTTCTTTTTTTTCCTGGACATTTCAGATAATAAACCTACAACGTTCTGTTTCTCCAGGTAAAGTCATTACTAGTTAGTCAAATAGCTAAAAAGGCCAGGCTGCTTTGCGTAACATTTAATTAGTTTTAATTATTGATCACATTAAAATGTGGCAAATTAAGACCACATCCCATAAGCCACTGAGACTTAAGCAGTTTGTCACTTATCAATTCTTGCCTAAACCACTTGGGCTGTCAAATGCACATTATCTCATTCTAAAGATTTACAAATTTATTACCAAGAGATAAATAGCATTTGCAGTGAAGTTCCAACATTAACACACGGCTGTTATCAGCTTTTATTCTTTCTACCCATTCATGCACTCCTAACAGAAAATGACTGCCTCACTAAATTCAACAGAATAAAAATACACCAGCAAGAAAAGCATATGCTAAATGGTTTTGTTGAACTAGGGTAGATTCCCAGGATCTTGCAGCATGACAAATTCTAAACATCTACTCTCTACAAGATATTTTGTGTCAAACCATGTGGAAAACCCACCATGTGAAGGAAGACAGACATTCCTAACAAGTAACACTTCCCCAGTCCACTAATGTTCAATCACTGCTACAGAACTGTCACATGCCACTTTGTATCTTCTTCTCTCCACAGCTGCCAGGATTAGGTTTTAAAAAACATTAACAAGCGTGACTGAAGTCTATTTCCTCCCCTTATGTAAAACTTTTCAGGAAACCCGCATACTGCCAAAGGTAAATTAGATCCAAAGGGAATTGACACTTCCGATCCTTTCTCAGATTAAAGGCAACACAGATCCTCCAGCTCCTGTACTGGGCTGGGCCGGCCTAGTTATTTTAACCCAGTTAAATATCCTCTCCTCAACACTACTGAAGGGCATACTGTAGAGAAGTATCATAAAATCTGTTCCAATCTGAGTCTTACCCTGGACAGAGATCAAACAATAATTGTTTTCTCAAAAGCAAAGCTTATAGCCGCAATGTTTCCCGCGAAGTGATTTCTTCACAGAAAGTGCAATTTCCCAAATTTCCTTCTACATTTATAATTTGAAAGTGAAGGTACAACTCTCACAATGTTAGGGTGATTTTTTCACAGAAACTGTAGGAAAACTAACTATAATTGGGTTTGACAATGGCCTGGTTGTTGGCAACTGGGCTCCCTTGCCTTTCTTGCACAGCCTCTATTTATAACACCATCATGCTTACCTACTGCTTGATGATGTATTTGGAGAAAGAAAATATCTTGATTAACCTGCCCACTTAACTGTTTAACTGTTCCCACAAAAGAAAATCCACCTTATGGAAACCTGGCATCTAGGGGAGAGTAATAGCAGAGCAAGGTTATATGATGATACCTCTGCACTCTCCCAACAGCCAAATATTTTCAGGTAAGGTAAGACTTGAAACAATCTGTGTATTTATTGACATCTCATCCTTCAATGGATTTCTTCCAAGTACTTGTCCAGACTCTCCTTTAACAATGCAAAATTCTTCAACACAAAGTACTTCCAGGCATGACAATAAGCCCTACTACACATTGCATGAAGATCTTCATCCTTTATTTGCTTTGAACCTATCTCCTCCTACTACCAGACAGCTTATGGGTGCTGTAATGGAAGAGACAGCAAGTATTTAACTCCCTCTCAGTGCCATTTAATGATTTTGTAGGTGTCTATCATACTTTACACCTCAACTGCCTCTTTTGGCCTTCTCAATACTTCTTCATACAGAAGTAGAACCCTTCTTCAGCCCCCCTGTCCCTCTCTGGATGTACTGCAGTTACAACCTATCTTTGTCTGCATGAAGGAACCAGAAGCCAAACCTTCATCGGCTGTTGTCTTCCCTCAAGTGATTTCAGTGGTGCTAAAAACAGTAACAGAAACATGCAACTTTCATCCAGTGGGCTTTCCAGTTTAGAATGAGAGTAGAAGTATTACTGGATTGGAGCCACCAATAATTATAGCTCTCATCTATTATGAGCAATTTAACATCAAGATCAGCAACAGGCCTGTGGTGTAACAAAAGCCAGCCGCTCAAACTTTTGAAACACAGTTACCAACCTTTAGTACAGCTTCCAATTACAGAATAATTATTTTCACAGAAATGTCACTTTATGTAACTAGGATGTACTTTGAAACAAGGACTCAGCAGATTTCTGCAGAAAAATTAAATACATATTGGAGTAACACCTTAGGGCTATATTCGATATGCACACTTCAACACCCCAAATGTTGTCAGCTGAGTGTGCTAACAATGACACCTGCTATTAAAGACACTGAGGACCCATTCCTGTTTAGAGCATATATAAGCCTAAGGTCTATGCCAGATAACAGACCAAAATTCTGAACCAGAAGCAGGTAAAGCACTAAGAATGCAGAACACCAACCATTTAAAGTTTGCACTCTCCACTGCCAAAAACGCAAGCTGTAGTTTATATTCATTGTATGACTAACCCTTCTAACTGCCCTTCTTACCATCAGCTTTTGTTACCCATTCCTGGTCCTCTGTGCAATAAACACCTGTGCACTTAAGAGTACTTGATCCTTATTCATGTCAAGACAACATTTGCACAATTTGAAGTGATATTAATGAACTGTAACTTTGCTCTCCTATTTACTCAGCTTCCTGTGTTTCCAGGCCTGTACTTAGAGAGGACTTGTGACTTACACTCAAAACACCACATATTTCACATTTGTTCAGTAAAGGCTCTCTAATTCTAAAGAATCAGGGTAAATTCCTGAGGGGTGTCTGGCAATCTTCCACTGCTGACCAGTGGGACACTAGCATTTTTGGACATGGAAGATGTTGAAAACATGTGGCATATGAGACCTGCCATTATTTCTCAAACCCTAAAAGTCTGAAAACAAAGCCTGACATAATTCTACAAAGAAATGACCTGCTGCTACTCCGAGTAGGTTGTGGTGCTGAAAGAAGCTCCAGTATGCTGTGCTCTGAAAGCCCAGCTTGAAACCATTGCTATTTGTAGTTATATGCACCTCATCTGTGTTCACAAGTAAAATTTATAGACAACATTATAATCAAACATCTTGATATTAAAAGCCTCACACCCTTTTCATCTTAGTTAGCATTCTGTCTGAGGCAGAGGCAGTCCTAGATGTGCTGGTGGACACTCCTTCCAGAGCACAGCCTGGCAAACAGCTTTGAACTGAATGTGCTGCTGATACCAACCTCTTTTCTCCAGCTGCTTGTTTCTGCCCTGGCACTGGAGATTTATCTGCACCAGCACAGCATTTGTGCAAACCAGATCAAGAAATGGATCCAAGGACAAACAACTTCATCAGAGTTTTATTTTTTCAAAATTCCAAACAGCTCCCTGATGTCAGTCCCTGAGCAACTAGACAAACCTTTGTGTTGGCACAGAAAAGGGAAAACCTGTTGCCACAGGCCTAAGGGTGGTGTAAAGCACATGTTTAGTCGGTTATCACTAACACTCAGGAAACATTACAGATGTTAATTGGCATTTCTTTTGAAACGTGTACAAGACAGCCTGCTGGATGCTGCGACTTGAGAAGCCAGATTACCAAGTCTCTAAGAGATAAACAAATGCAGTCACTATATACAATACAACATCTACAAAAAAATATGATAAACTGTGATAGAATATGAATTAACTAATGATAACAAAGTGAAAGAGTCCTTCCACCTCTTGGTCAGTAGGCAAGAAACTTTTCTGACCATGTGGCAGCAGGACAGTATCAATGACAGTTATCACGGCAAGACGCTTGCTTTTAACTAGAAATTTGTTGCCTGTACAAAATATCCCAAAACGAAACCAGCACCCTCCCCCCTCCTTTTCTGGTATCACAAAAGTGAGCCAACGTGATACTGAACTTAGAAAATAAGGGTTCTCCCAGCAATAACGAAATAGAATCACCAACCAGCTTCCAGGCTGCCCCTTAGAACAGGATTCAGTTGCAGCCACCCTATCAAGTATCGACCTCACCACACCACCCGGGTAAAGCACCCAGGAACACACCTCATACTGGGAACAGCCAACAAGCATCTAAGGAACTGTAATCCAGGCATGCTTTGAGATGGAGCTAACACGCTTTAATAAACTTAACCCCCGCAGCTGGAACCCACGGCAGCTCCCCGACACACGCCCTCCCCTCCACAGCTCCGACCCCCACCCCTCAAGACAAGGCGGGGCAGGGCCAGGCGGCGGCAACGCATCCCTGCCGGCACGGCGCTCCTTCCGCCCCGCTTCCCCCGCCTGGGGCTGCTCCAGGCCAGTCCCCAGCATTGTCCCGAGGCCGGCGGTGCGGACACAACGCCGGGCGGGAGGGCGGCCCGGGCCGTGGAGGGTTGCCTACCTTCACGGCTACTTCCGGGGCCGCATCAACGGGCAGAGCCGGGGGAGCGGCGGGCGGCGCCCGGAGGTGCAGCACGGCATCGCGGCTGGCGAGCACGGCGGCGGAGCGCTGGGAGCCACCCTCGGTCTCGGGCTCCGAGTCGGGCTCCGAGTCGGAGCCGCCGTAGGAGGCGAGCGCGGCGATCGCCGCCGACATCTTGGCGCGGGGAATGATGGGACGGGCAGGTCCTGGCAGCTCCGCAGGGCTGGAGTCGTCCCTTCCCCCGCACAACGAGCGGGGCGGGGCTGCGTCTTAAAATTGTGGCTTGTTAAAACAGAGAGCACACTCTAAAGGATAAATTGTGGTCTGTTACGGGATATACAGGCGTTTGATGGGGGAACATCCCACTTGGCTGTTGATGGTGCTTAACCTTTCAGGACTCCACAGCAGGACTACAAGCTCCAGCATGCAACGCAGCGCCGCGCTTGGAAGTTCCCCCCCCCGGCGCTAGCCTGCACTTTGTGTGGCGGCAGGGGAAAATATTCAACGGCCCGGAGAGAGCTTCCAGCCGCCTACAAGGCGCCTTCACCGTCCTCTCGATCAAGAGCAGCGGAGCGGGGAGCCCGGCCCCGTAGGATCCCTGGCTATCACCCCCGGGCTCCCACCGCCCCGGCCCCGCGCCGTGCCCGGCAGAGCTCCGCCCCCTCGCGTTAATTGGCCGCCGGTGCACCCGGCTTCTGTAACGTCACAGCGGCGGGGCCCCGCCCACGCCGGAGAGAGGGAGCCCGGCGGGCCGGACTGTACCACCTGCCCGCCCGCGGGGTGGGGGGCGGCGGCGCATGGGCCAGCCCGAGCATCGGGCGGAGTGTGGGGGGGCGGCCGGGCTCGGGTAAACAGCGCTTCCCCCCCCCCCCAGCTCCCTCCCGCCCGGCTCGGCGCGCCGGGAGAGGCCCCGCCCCCCGCGCGCGCACACACACGCGCACACACAGCGAGACACGCGCGCGCTGCCCGGTGTCTATTGTGAAGCCGCCGGGGACGCTCCGCGCCCGCCGCCGCCGCCCCCCGAAACACGGAGCCTCCCGCTGGGAATGGCCGGCGCCGCCTGAACTTCCAGCGCCCCGGCCGCCGCCGCGGGAGAGGCTGAGGGCGAGCGGTGTGAAGGTGCGCAGCGAGGGCAGGCGAGTGCGCCCCCCCCCCCCCCCCACCCCCGTACCTTCCTTGCCTGGCGGTCCCTGGGGCGGGCGGGAAGGACCGGCCCACGCTCCCCATCGCCGGCGGGGCTGCGGGACGCGCCTGCCCCACAAAGAACCGCCGCTCGCCAGGTGTTGGTCCCCTCCCCTTTGTCCGCGCCCGCGCGGGGGGCGGCGGCGGGAGGGAGTGATGGAGGGAAGGAGGGAGGGAAGCACGCCGCGGAGCCGCTTTCCCCCGTCTCCCCGCCGCCCCCGCGGGCTAGGGGCATGAAGGGGGCGTGTTGCGAGGCGGAGGAGGGGAGGGGGCCGCACTTGTGGCGGAGCACGGCGCTGCGCTCTCCTTCTGGCGCTCCCGGCCGCGGTCCGGGAAGGTGCGGCGGAGGGGGCCGGGGTCAGCGCTCGGGGGGCGGCGGGGTGACGTCACCGCCGCCAGGTGCGCGGAGAGGCGCCCCCTCCCCTCCCGTCGGGCGGAGGTGCGGGCGGCGGGACTGCCGGCCGGAGCGCGGGGGGAAGTCGGTCCGATTTCTGGGCAGAGCTGCCGGCTGGAACACTGCTACCATTGTTAGGAGGGCTTGGAGATCGCGGGGGATGGCCGGGAGCGAGGAGAAGCACGTAGGTTCCAACTTCTCCCAGCCCGCTGCCGGGCGCCTTCCTGCGCGCCCGCGGACAGGAGAAATGGGAATCACGGAGCGCCGGCCGAGGGCTGGCTGTAACGCCAGGTGTGTGCATTGCACGCGTTTGCACCTGGAGCCGTACAGTGCCGTGACTTCCCTGCGAGCTGCGTGTGCTTCCAGAATTAAAGTGAGCACACAGTGACATCTAATTGCGACACAGTGGCATTTAATCTGATTAAATGCTCTACTTTGAATTTTCCACCCTTTTCAGCAGTCATGGTTTGAAACGTTTATTTTCTTAGTTTGAGAAGGTATCACTCGGTATCATTTGTTCAAAACCAAAAAGGATAGAATGAACGTAGAGGGCACATAGGAGGTGTTGATAGCCTGGAGTGGTGCCAGATGCTGCATTAGGATCTGTTCTCTTAGGTAGAGGTATGTTATGGCTTTGTATGCTAGAATCAGGATTTTAGGTAAAAGTCCCACACACTTTTGTTTGCATCTCCAGCAGCTGAAATATGCTACATTGAATTAGCATTTCATATGGCAATGAGCTGCTTTTTCATCTTAAATCTGTGGATGATGAATCCATAAGTAAGGAAAGCTATATGACATTTCACATGAATCACTGCTTATTAATATCCTAAGTGATTCTTCCACTGCAGTAAATTGGTTTATTGGCAATAATTGTTAACTGATTCCATATGACTGCATTCCTTTTTCTATTGCCATGCAGATCGCAGGTATTGTCTGAAATTGAAAGGTGTGCTTCCTGAAAAATGGAAACTTTCGAAGTCTATTTGTGCAACCAGTGATATTCTATCTGGAGAACTGTGTGGAAAATCATTAAATTAGTTCTGCTCTCTTATTCTTGAATTTTAAGTGTTTGATTCACAAAGCTTTGGTAGTTGACTTAAGTATGTTCAACTATGTTGTGTCCAAGCATCCAAGTTCACTTGCCAGTGAAAAGTAATTATCTGTGATTCTAGATGCTTTTGTTGTTGAACCTATGAAAATCACTTACTGCTTTAAATTAGCTGCCTTTCTGGTACCAGCAGTAGTAGATAAGCAAATACATGAGAAGGCGTCCAGGGCAATGCTGTCTGAAGTTTCTCGTTGCTTAAGTAGTAGCAAAGATTAATTTTCAGCAAGTAAGCTGATGTCACTTCTGGGTATGAAAAACTGATGTGACTGTGCTTTAAAAGTGTAGATGGCTAATATACACCATGATCTAAAATCTGGTTTTGTCAAAAAGGTTGAGGAGTTGCTGCTGGTCATATGTCATTGAGCTAATATACTGGCTTATCTTGACTATCAACTGCATATTTGTAATTTCAAGAAGGGGTTGATCAGTACAAGACAAACTGAAAGAATGATACAGCTTTTCTCAAAAGCTCTGCTCATTGATTACTGTATGCTGTGTGTTTTCTTGTAACTGTTCCACAAAATGTGCTGTGTTATGCATTGGGTGCTGCTGGTTCCGAGGCAGACTGAAGCAGTGGGTGGAAGGTGGTGGTTTGCATTGCTTGGTTTTGCTTTCTATCCAGCTTTTTCTCTGCTGCTTTTCCTTTCAGTCACTTTGCTTCTCTTACTTTAATTTTGCAAGGGAAGATAAAACTGTCTCCCTTTGTACTGTGCTTTTACATATTAAGAGGGCCTTTTAACACCTGTTTGTTGTTACTCCTACTGGTAAATACTATACCAAGTATTACCGTGTCTTTTCCCCTGGTAAAAGAAGAGGAGGAGTGGTTACTTGAGCAGTAGAAGCCTGGCTTTTACCTTTTTTTCTTTTTCTTTTTCTTTTTTTTTTTTTTTTTTTTTGTTGTTTTTTTTTTTTTTTTTTTTTTTTTTTTAAATCTGGAAAATGGTTGTAAGCTCTAATGAAATTTTTTTTAGTACTGGCTCATCCTTTTTTGGATCGTTTTATGCCCATCAGGGTGTTAATGCATTCTGAATCCTTTCCCTTGGTCAGGACAATCACAGCATCTTGATTTCATTAACTTAGTATTTTATAGGTATCTTCGACAATTCCACACCTTTAACACATTTGTTTGGATTCAGCCAGCCATTTTCCAAGCGGAGCAACATCTATCAAATGCCACCCCCTCCAAACATTTCCTGTTTGAAACTGATTTGCTTCACAATATGGGGTGCAATATATTAATTTTTAACTCAACATTTCACAGATTTTCCTTCACATCAGTCTTTTTCTTCCCTATAATTGATCATGAAATCTGTTTCCCTCTGCTTTTAATGTATTCTTCCTACTTTCTTTTCCCTTTTCTTGCTCTTTCAGTTCTTTTCTTGTTGCTTTCCGTGATGGGCATGCTTTATCTCACACCCTTGTGCTTTCGGCTGGTTTTTCTTCCCCACAGAAAATGATGCATATGATCCTAGTTATTTTAGTTTCTCTATGTTTTTTAATACTCTTAAATTGCTATCAGCCCACTTGTATATACACTCTCTCATCCACCAAGATCTGTAAGTCTGCAGTGTGGAGAAAAGGGAAAAAATAAAAAAAAAGAATCATGATACTTATCAGACAGAGGATTGAACTTAAATATGAAGTTCTATTGTCTGTGGAAAATACAACACTTGAAAGAAAAGGAGTTTTTTTGCCTTTGCTCATATGCTTTTGGCTGCTGAGAAAAGGTACCATGATGTAAGTCTTATCAGGTTACTCCTACTGCATTTGGATTGGCCCCTTTCATAAGCACCTGCTGGTGTGTCTGATGCACCTCAGTGTACTCTAATTTAGCTGCTTGGAGACTGAAGCACATTTTATAACTCGCGCTCTGCTATTTCTACCACCTTGGAGCCTCTGGCTGCTGCAAGGGTGATAATACCTCTTTTCTAGTTTTTGTTATTTTGGACTATGTCCCGGATTCTAAAAGATACCAAGGCGCCAGATTGCAAAAAGAGTCCTCTGTTCCAGTACATCTGTGAATCAGTCTCTTTAAGTTTTTTGGAAGGGATCTTGAGGTTGTCTGACACAGATTACATGCTATATATTTCATGTTTACAAGGTGTGGTTTCAAAGAAAGAACGATATGGGATAAGACTGGAACAGCCTAAAGTGTTGTGCTTATTTCAGATGACTTTGCAAACTAAATAATATTTGTTGCAGAGCTGCCTCTTCCCTAGAGGATGGAAGCTGTGCAGCTTCTTCGGACTACTCAACTACATATGCACTGCTGTGAACTGCATCTTACAGCACAAGCTGAATAAGTACTGTGTTGGAGAGGCAACAAAACTAATTATAGACTTCCGGGAATATAAACTTAATTAGCATAATTACACATTTATATTGGTTTTCATAATTCTCTGATTTTTTTTTTTTTAATCAGTTAAAGGACAGAAAATGTCATCAAAAGTGTATACATTTCTGAAAATACATGTCTGTATTTTTGAGGGAATCTGCATTTACAGCTTGCTTATACTAGTCTGTTGGTGGAATAAATTACTTTATACATTCAAAGAACTACAGAATAACAAACAAATGTAGTTACATTTTAGCAAAGCATTTAACAAAGAGCAGAAAAAATGGATAATTTTCAACGAGTTTATACCTTTTTGTTGGTTGACTTTTCAGTTAGATCCTATTGTTGTGATACGAATTTAGTCTTTTGACAGCAGACTCCATGCAGAAATAAAGTATTATAAATGCCCTAGAAGTATGACATTTTAAACTTATTAGAAACCAGGAATCTATTTTAAAGCCAGGTGTAGGTTTTTGGCATATAATAAAAGGCATTTATTTCTGTTGAAGCTTTTTTTATAGGTAAGGCATTTGTACTGTCTTTTCCCCTTTTTCCTGCTCTGTGGAAAGCTGTATTCATTTTATGCAAATTTGAAAAATAAATTTGGTAGAAAATTGGTCAATAGATTTTAACTTACTGAAGGAGAGTTTCCAACAAATACTCTGCAAGTGATCTTGTAAAGTTTGAGTAGGGAACAGGTCTGGAAGTCATTGGGTGTTCTTAATGAAAAAATGTGCACATGTAATTCTCATCCATTACAATCATGACTGCCTGTAGATAGAAGTATGTGATGACAACAAAGACTGATGGTAGACTCAGTAGTACTAACTGGAATCACTGAAGTAACTGAAATCACAAGCAGTTGGTACTGCTTCTGCAATGACAAGTATGCCTCACTGATCTACCAGGGATTTTGATTGCAGTAGTAACATAGTGGATTAAATTTTAATGCAGTTCTAATTTGCATACGCTTTTATAAGGTGTAATTGAAGGTTCCTCACACCAGGCTATTAAATGAAAAAGCCTCTATGATATGATAGGTAAAATATTTTCATGGATCACAAAAATCTCTGAGAGGAATTAACAGAAATATTAACTTATAAGAGACTTAATTTTTTCTCTTAAATATTGAACAGGAGCTGTCCAATATCTTTTATTAGTCCTCTGTAAAATTTGATTCATAAAGTAGAATTATTTACTAAGGATTTAAACCAATTTAATCAAATTCGCTAATATTGGAAAGGTCACCTGAGAGGTCTAAGCAAGCTTTGTGAAATGACAGCAGGATGACAGGTAAAACTGCTTGTTGGTATATGCAAACTAGTGCGTTTTGGAAGCAGAAAATAAGTTTCCATTTATGTGTCTGAACAATTTCTAAATTAACAGTATTAATATAACAAAAAAAATTTGAGCATTATTATGGCTTGATAAGGTACTGTTATCCAAATTATAGCTGTATCCAGAAATGGGCAAAAAAACAGAGAAGGAAGTGCCATTGTATACAAATTCATATTAATTCTTATCTGCTATTCAAAGTGCATTATTAACTGTCAATTAATTTAAAATAGATAAATCACAGTATTGTAAAGAGTTTGATATGATGGATATGAAAGAGTTTTTTAAGGGAATGAAAGGACTGGAATTATTTACCCAAGGAAATGTAAGAAAGTGAGAAGTGTTCTATAAAATACATGTGAATTTAAGCTCTCCAATAGCAGATGTAAAAGCAAAAAGCTCTTCAATCAGTAAAAAGCAATTTATTGAAGCCATACATCTTTTGTGAGGAGAAGGGAATTGAGACTTTTCCCTGCGTCCGCTAAATGTACCTTTATTTCTCTTGATATATGTATGTATCTGTATATCTGCCTGTCATTCACTGTTATACTATTTCTCTTGAACATACAGAACCAGCTTAAACTTCTTGCTTTACTTGCTTCAAACCAATAATTTGAACTTTGTTCTTTCTCATCAGAGGAGACTGCTCAAATAAATTAATATTCATTGCAGTGAGGTATTCTCAGTTTTCTACAGCTGGAATAAATGTTGTAATTTCTGGATTGTGGAGTAATTTTCTGTCTGTTTGATGTAATGAACTATTTTACACAAAGTGAAGCAGTCATAAATAGAGGGATAATGAGTAAAACTCCTGCATCAGTAGATTGAATATGGAAATAGCTTGTAGTTTGGGGATGGGAAGTTTGAAAAATCATGAATGAAAATCGATGTATGAAGGGAAGCTCTCTTAGACGAGTCCAGCAAGTTTTTGAGGGCCCTTTTTGCGTGTGGAGTCTCCTTTCAGAGTAACTCTTTGGTCTAGTAGATGCATAGGTTATGGAAAACTGAAAGAGTTTCAAAACTGATTGACACTAAGATACTTTACTGGTCATATTTATGCTAAATACTGTACTGAAGTGGCTTGTCCAGCAGCTCCCAGTTGCCAGTTCTGATGTAATGGTTATATAGTGGCCAAAATTAGAGTTATTAGATATATTTCTCCAACTTGACACTGTTGATGGTTTGAGAATCTTTTTCCTTCCAGGCACATTCAGGTTCGCGTAGATTGTCTAACAGATCAGCTGTACCAGATAAGTAGTTTTCTACAAAATGTTCTTATTATCATAAAATAAAACTACACCCTCCTTAGTGATTCTGGAATGAGCCTTCAAGTAATTAAAAAAAAAAAAAAAAAGGGAAAATCACAAGTCATTTATAACTTTAAAAATATATTGGAACTTAAGTAGTTCAACCAGCACTTGTAAAAGTGGCATGCAGAGTCAGCTTTTCAGTAAAAAAGGAAATGCTTAACTTGTTAAATCTTGTTCATCCACTAGCCAGTGAATGTTTGTGCAGAAATGCTTAGAGAGGTCTTTTAACTCTCAACTGGTTCTGCCTTTTGTTGATATTAAAGGAGAAGCCTGTGATTGTCAAACTTTTCCAACTGTTTTTCATGTGCAGTTGTGAAACTTAGCAAGCTTGAGAATACAAGTTGAGTTTGTCATAGGTGCTTTCTTTCTTTGGAAGCCTCTCTTCAGGAGCAAGGGCTTTACAAAAATTGTCTAATTTGCGGGGAAGGAAATTTCACTATGCCACCCAGCTACCCAGTATGGCAAATGTTGGTCTCTGCTGGTAATACAGGACAGTGGCATTTGTTACATCTTAATACTTTGAGCAAACTGCTCTGGCTGATCCTGTTCTAGGCAACCTCGAATGTCCTATGATTAGATGATCTTCACAACAGGAGGAAAAATTATCTTACAGTTAATTCAGTAGGGGTGATAGGTGGCTTAGACTGCTCTAGAGATGGCAATGGAAATTTCTGTCATTGCCCTTGGATTGTCATTGCAGTTTGGCCTTGTGAAAGCGGATCAAACCCTATACAACACGTGGTGTTGCAGGGGTCCTACACTGTGGCTGAGGAATGGCATTATTTGGCAGAATACATACACGCATCGGTCACGTCCAGAGAGAACTGATGTTATTCCACAGTCTTGAAGATTCAAGACTGTTGTGCCATGGAAGCTTCCACCCACTGGAAGTGGTGCTGTCTGTGTCCCCAGGAAAGACAACAGATGCAGTCTGGCTCTGGCTAGCAGGAGTGGTCTACTGGAAAAAAAAATCCCTGAGTTAAAAAGAAGTTAATAGTTTTTCTTTTCCATGGAAATGAATTTCAAGCAAATCTGCCTTCAGCAAGTTCCATGCTACAGGGAGATATTCTGTAGATTTCAGTCCGAAAGGAATATATTGTCTACCAGCAATGATGTTTCCAGTAGTGGAAGTCAGATATTAGGAATTATCTGTGTCTAGTTAATTTAGCTAGACTTTTATCCATTACATTTCTAACTGTAAAGGTTTTATTTCTTTGTCTAGAAAATGGAAGAAGTTTTATTAGCAAGGAGAAAGATTTTTGTTTGTACGATTGGTCTAAAAGAGATCGATTTCTTGTGGGAGGAGAATTGGACCTCACTTCCATACCTGTTGCTACTCAGCTGGTCAACACATTATTTTATTCTGGGATGACAAGTGAAGTACATGTCTTTAAGCTCTGGACAGGTTTGTATTCCTCCTATATGGTCATCGGTCTTATCCACAGGAAAGTTCAATGGTGCTTCATGGCTCAGGTCTTTTCAAGTACTGGCAGTATTCATAAAAAATTGATAGTAGTGATAATACATCAAAAGGGAAAAGCAACCAGTTGAGGTAGAGGGGATTGATTCTGAAGATCTATCATATTTCATAGATTCTTAAAGAACTAGCATATTTATAGACTGTCTTCTAGTAAGCTATAGTTTCCTCTTAATTTTATTATCTGTTTATTCGTTAGAGATCTGATCTGTGTTGCAAAAAGTTCAAAACCTGTGGACCATTCCTTTCAGCGATGATTTGCTTAATACAGCATAGCATGTAATACTTGGAATGACTTCTCATGGTGGATTGCTGTGGCCCAGTGGTGGGACATAGTAATAAATGTATGTAAATTTATGATCTAAAATTTTTATTAATTCTGAACTTCTGTCAGCTGCTGACCATGCTCTCTGCCTAGATATTAAAGAGTTTCCATGGGAAATTGCTGCTTAATGATCAGTGTTGTCCTAAAGTAGTACTTGGTAAGAAGTTTCATGTAGAATAACTACAGAAAAAAGAGAAAAAGAAGGTAGAGAAAAATCCTTGTGACTTTTAATATTTTCAGGCTCTTGCACTGTCACATAAAACAGCCCCTTAATTTTATCTTTCATTGTTCCTAGGAATACATTGAAAGGCAAAGACGTTTGTATATAGAAACAATCTAAATGGTCATCTTCTGATGTCTGAGCATTTTCAGAAATATACTTTCCAGTAGCTCAGTGCTTACATATGGAGCACTGGCTACCAGGGCTGATTTTTGAGCCTGACTGTGGTAAGAAGTAAGTATATCAGATTTTTGGAATCCTAAACATATGCTAATTATTGATATTCTAGTCCATCCTTGATTATAATGAGCCTCTTTACTAATAGTAATCTTTTTACTTGAAACTGTCTGTGTCATTACAGAGTCTTTTTAGGAAAAAAGATCAATTTTATTAAGCAAAGAGATAAAGATGTGGTTATAAAATAGAGACATTTGGAAAAAAAGCTTTAAGAGCTGTGTAATGCGGTTGTAAAACATTGGATGTTGAGGTACTGTTCTCTTTTTTGGACTGTTTTTGTTTTGATACATGTTTGCTAGAGAGAGCTAAGTGCTTTGCTTGATGGTAACTTTCTAGAAGACTGAGAGGCTTTTAAGGATGGATTCTTCTCTAATTTTTTAGGTCTTCTTTTTTCAAGAATTCATGAGATCATGTTACAACACTTTCAAACAAGCACTTTAAGACTTTTTAGCTTAAATTGCCCACCTTCCTCAAAAGTCTGACTTTCAACATGAAGCTTTTAATGTTTGGGGGTTTTTTGCTTGCAGCTTGCATGTATGTCATTTTTGCAGGTTAGCAGTTCAGCTTAATTTTCAAGATATTATGTCAATTTAGATCCCAAGACACATCTGTTAGCTTTATTTTTAGAGTGCTCAGCTACCTCTTAGCTAGAGTTGCAGACAAAATGATAGATGATTTTGATTTCATGTTGAAACAAGAGCAACCATTTGGACACTGTTGTTGAAAGGATTGTAGAGAAGTCTGATTCACCTATACTTTGGAACAGTACTTTGATTCAAAAGAAAGCTTCAGAAAAATATATATCATGTGTGACTGTTGCAATGTTGAAATATCTGGAGCCTTGTAGAAAAAAAAAATCAAGTTAAGTGCACAGAGTTATGGCTCTTCAAAAATGGGGACATTTTCAAATGCTTAAAACAGACAGTGAAACACTTCGATATAATTATAATAATCATTATTCAGATTGGCATGGAGGGTTTTTTTGAAATTTCTTAATGAAAATTTATACCTGGTACATGGCGGTCTCACTGTAGTGCTTGTATGAATTTTGGCTAGAATTATGCAAGCCTGGAGATAAGATTTAATAAGTGACATGCAGGTCTATTTTAAAAATATATGATCTGGAGGATGTATTGTGTGTCCTGACTGCTGAGTCATACACTAATGTTTGATCCTTTTCTGCT
This sequence comes from Certhia americana, assembly GCA_018697195.1. NCBI lineage: Eukaryota > Metazoa > Chordata > Aves > Passeriformes > Certhiidae > Certhia > Certhia americana. The sequence continues at coordinate 43,947,194 of CM031859.1, read as the reverse complement.
CTTGTGAATCTTTAATTGTTTTGTGCTTAGTGAAACAATAGCAAAGGGAAGGTGAACAGTATTCCAATTTGTGTTTGTCTATAATGTATTTTTAATATATGTGTTGTCCCCCACAGGAGATAGGAGGTGTGCTTTTGAACTCTCAGAAAATCAAGGAAGATGCTTCTACTTTGTAAGAGACAGACCTAATATCAAAGATGGGTACCCTGTCTCCTGGCCACATTTTGTAGGAGAAAATAAGGACAGCTGCTTCATTTTTTTAAGGAATGAATGTAAGCAGTGTTCATCTTCAGTGGATAGAGAAAGTTATATAAATCTATGCCTATAGATCTGACAGATGGAAACTAGAAAAGGTATGGAATATAAAGTTTATCTGTCTTTACTGTCATACATAGATTTTAGATTCATGTCATACTGTAAGTTGGCAGTCTGGAAGAGGTTAAAAGAGGTTTCTTCTCTGAAAGGCAGTCCATACTATCGTGGGCTGTATGATGGGGCTGAGGCAGTGCTGGCTCATTTCCAGACATGAACAGATAGCTGTCTTCAACTGTCCATGTAGGTGTACTGTAAATGTTGTATTAGATTTAGGCTTTAATGGTACGGTCAGATTTGACCAAACTGTATGTAATGAAAAATTGCTTGACACAACATGTAAATAAAAGCAAGGTGGGGTGGGGTTTGTTTGTTTTGGTGCTTGTGTTGCTGATGGTTCTGATTTTGTGTAACAATAAAGCTGTCTGTGCAGTACTGAAAAAATGTATCTTTTACATAGAAGCAGATACACTTAAGTGGAAATGGAGTCAGTGTCTCTTAGTGTATTTATTAGAAAAACTAAGTATGCCTCAAACTAAACACTACTGGTGATTTGAGATTTTTAAACCTTCCCTCCTCCTAGTATTTCAATATGGAATGGTTAGGTGCACTTCGAATGATTTAAATTTTTTCTATAACACATTAGTAGTCTTGAATGCTGTTTGAGGACAGACAAAAATTAAGCAGACCAGTAACTATCGTATCATGGCTTGGTAGGGAAATGAGAACTGACAGACTGTGGAACCATGTTTCATTGTGATTACAAACTTCTCTCCTTCACCCAAACTCCAGTCTCAGGCTCATGTTCTTCCCTGTATGTATTAAATTTAAAGTCACAGTATTTTCCTCTCACTCTTCTAAAGACACCTGTGTAAGTGCTGATTTACTGTCAGTTTTTTTATTGCAGTGGAGCATGACTTTATGAAGGTGATCTATTCCTACAGGCAGCAGAGAGACTTTGAACAAAACATTCAACACCTATCAGTGTTGTTTCCCCATTTTCGGTGCCCGATATGCTTAAGCATCTCTTCCTGAATCTGGTGGTGTTCTCATGGTGATGCAGCTGATAAGAGCGTGTATCGAATCTTTTCTAAAACAAGTAGTTTTCAAACTTTTTCCCTGAAAGCTGCTGAGCATCTGCTTCCTGCAGTGTAAAAAACACTGCCTTGGTTTGACTATCCCTTCTCAGTTGTACTTCTTTGCATACCGGCAAAACAGAGCTGGGAATAAGGAATGCAGAGAGGCAATAGGTTCATTGTCTTCCAGTGGAGGAAGGAAAGTACCCAAAACTGCTGCTTTGCTGGAGGGCAGTGACGACCTTCCCTTAGAGAATGCCATCTAATGCCTTCCTTCTCACCTCAGTGTTTGCCACCCATGGTCTGTCACACCTACTCATAATGGTCCAAGAGAGCCTCATCTGTAAAGGGACATTATGCTTCAGTGCAGCATTAAAAGCCCCTCAGATTGACAGCTGCTGTCATGGAGAAAGAGATCTCTGCAGATGTTGTGTGACTGCTGCTTTTTAGTAGCTGAAGAGCCTTGAGTCACCTTAATGGTCTGTTGTGACATGTATATAATGGATATTTCATGGAATTCATAAGTTGCTCTTTGTCAGAACATTTTGAACTTAAGGTATTAGAAACTAATAGAAGTGAACATTTCACTTCAGCCCTTGCTGACCTCTGCAATCCACGTTACTGCTTGAAATAGTAGTTGAATTCACTCAGCCATTAAACAACTTCTAGAGCTGTACTCTGCTCTCAAGAGTGTAGTTCTATTAATGTTTTTTTTTTAAGTTGGCCATAAAAGAAAGACAACAGCTACTGTCAGAAGTATTAAGCAGTAATGCACAATGTGAACAGGCTAGCTTAACTCACTCCTAAATATAATTCTTCTAAAAATAACTGTACTTCAAACAATAAAAATTGACATAAGTTGACAGACCTTGTTTTAATAGACGTTGACAAAACGTCGACTTCTAATTTTTGAGCTTTTAGATAAAAAATGTAAGCAAAAAATAATGGAAAAAATCTAAGCTCTTCTCACTGTCCTTGTCTGATTTTTATGTCAGGTAAACACTAAAAAGAAGCATTTTCATTAGTCTTCTGATTTTTTTTCCCCTCATCTCACCATTGTCTTCTGTTTTCTACAAAATGGTGATGTTGAGACTCTGGTTCCAGCAAGATGAAAGAACCTCAGTTGTGGAGTAAGTTATTGTTCAGAGTTTTTTCCTTTTTGTTCCTTGCTAAGTGAGGCAGTAAATAAAATGCTTTGTTCTCTTTTTGTGGTAGAGGCTAGTGTTGTCTGCATGATAAAGTAGAACGATGACATGGAGGACTTGCTTTAATGTGTAGATATACACAAGGCTAGGGAAGTGAATGTATTACAGCTGGTGTCAAGCTATGCTTGCTTAAATTGGTGGGTCACTTCAATGGATGTGGCAGGCTTAATCATTTTAAGAGCCTAAGTAATGAGTTGTAAATAATAGTTATTGCTTGAAATTTTGTTCGAATTGCTCTAAATAGTAATAAAAAATTTCTATCTACTGTTATTCTAATTGTGAGGCTTATCACTCTTTAGAATATTTTAAAGGTTGGACTCTGCTGAAATTATATGTTATACTGTACTTATTTTCATAAGTTCATCATCATGTATCTAAGCAGAAAAACTGCATTTAGTAGGAGTTAAATTTTAAACTGAAAGCTAGACATTTGTATCAAGATAAAGAAGATAGCAGTAGAATAATTTGTGACCAATAAATTCTAGAATGTAAAGACTAAACATTTTGGTTTATTTTTAATAACTAGTATAACTAGTATCATTTAAAGAGATACTTATAAGGCACATGGTGATATTCTTTGGACTGCCCTGTGCAGGGCCAGGACTTCAACTTTGAATGATCCTAGTGGGTCCCTTCCAACTCAAAATATTCTGTAATCTATAACTCGATGATACGAAGAAAAGGTAAAATTTGCTGTCAGAATTTTGAAATCTTATGTAGTATGGGGGTTTTTTTTGTTGGTTTTTTTTGCAATTAGTAACATGCTGATATGTAGTGGGATTTTTTTGAGCAGCAGTTTTATATAGTGATATGTAAAGCCTGCTCAGAAAAGAAATTTTTAGCTAACTCAATTTGTTTATACCTAGGGATATGAAAAAAATATCATTCTAACCAAAACTTTGCAGTTACTGTTTGAAAGATTTGTTTATGCTTTCATTGTAGACAGAACTGCATTTGGAGAAAACAAAATAAAACCATAATCCTGAGTGGGTTTTTTTATTGTAATAGTTGTATTAAAATAAAGATGCACAAGGTCAGACAAGTCATCTTCAGTGATAGGTGATTTGTGTGTGAAATCCTAAAGGATTGCTGTGTGACCATTCACAACTATAATAAATATAAATGTCATGTAACATCTCGTAGCATTTATAATTTTTATAATGAAAGCCAAACAGGACTTTTAGAGCTTCTCTACTCTTTATGTCTGGTCATCAGTGTTATTAAGGAAGAAAACTATTTGGTTTCATCTTATTATTGTCTCAAGACTGCAAAAAACCAATAACTACAAATGAGGTTTAAGAGGTGAAAAATAGGATTTGGAAAAGTATAAGAAATTACTAACGAGAACTGTGAGCAGTCTTAGGATCATATTAACAGTTATGTTCTGAAAAAAATTTGCTCCCAACTGAGTCTTAAAATTCTGCCACCAAATTAAAGGAGACCTCAAATGTTGTTTTCTGCAATAACAGTCTCATTTCTGGATGTTGCTAAATCACCATTATAATACAATTTATGTGGACATCTCAGGAAACCATTTTTTAAAATATTACAGCTTTTTGTAATGAGCCAGATTTAGCAAAATAAAGTACAGTCTTGAAATCTGCTAAGATGTTGTGTAAAATAACCTCTTTACTTAGTTTGTCTGTCTATGTCAGTTGCCATGTTCAAGTGAAATCTTGACTCTTTCAATAAACTTGTGCTTTTGACATAGAGTACATCATTTTCCTGGAAGAGGAAGCTTTATATTTGTCTGCTTCTCAATGAATTTGTTTTTTTCCCATTGGTAGTTACTAGAAAACATCAAAGTGGAAAGTCAGAATTTAAACCTTGTCATATTCCTTTTCTTTCCAGATACAGACTATGGATAGAGAAGTTTTGCCATATGAAGAAGAGGTTTGGTTTAAGGGCTTCGTGTGTTACTGCAGCTACATAGATGGGCTGTGGGTGGGAATGAGATGGGGGAAATTTCAAAGCTCTTTTCCCATGCCTAGTCTTTGGCAAGAAACCAGATGTGTACTATGAAGAAAAAAACAAACCACTAAGTAAGAGGTGGGTGAAAACTTGTAGCTAAAAATGCATCAGCAAAATGCCCCCTTTCTTTCAGCTACAAGGCTGAAACAAGAACACAGACTAGTCAGTCACAATTTGAATCCACTAATTTGACATTTTGTTTTGTTTTCAAAGTGTGTTCTATCTACTTAATTTCTGTCCCTCCTTGGAAAAAATCTAAACCTGACAAATGATGAGAAGGGGATGACAACAGTTCTGCAGACATGAGGGAACCCCTGTTGTGGTCAGTCTGCCATGTGTGAAAAAAAGAAAGATTTTTTGGTTCCCTTCAGCATGGAATGAGAATTATGATGTCTGTAGTTGTCTGTGATCACATCCTGGTGTGATTAAGCTGCAAGACATATGGATGATTTGGATCAATATATGACATTATCTGTGAAGGCACTGAAGTTTAATCATCAAGTTAAGATGGGTGAAGCAGTGCAGCAAGAAACTGTAGGGAGGAGTCAGATGAAACAGAAAAAAACAAGCATTGGTGAATTTTTTCAAATGCTTGCTGAATTTGAAGGCCATTGGAGGCTTCTGTATGACTTCTCCCCTAGGAAAATTAACTTTTAAAACTGCCAATTTTCCTATTAAATTATTTAAAGCCCCCACCCTTTTGAAATTAGTAGTGAAATTCTCAAGGTTTTCTTTAATGATGTATTGAATGCTGATAGCTTTATATATATTTAGATTGTTTGCACTGTGAGGGAAGTTGAAAGAGTGGAGAGGGATTGAATGATAGAAGATAGGCTATAAGGAGGAAATGAATCTGAGAGCTGGAAAAGGGGGAAAGGAAGATAAATGTGCTGTGTTGATAAACAATTTAGGAAAAAAGGAGAGGTGCAGGAACTTTGGAAGGGAGCTCAAGCATGCAGATATGTACATTTGAGAAGAAATAGAGAATAGGAGTTAGGGAAAGGAAAATAGCCTTCCTTTTGGGAAACAAAACCCTTTATACAACTATAATCAGTGGAAAATATGATTAAAAACAAAGTGGAAGGAGAAAAGCAAGCAGAGAGCAAAAATACTAGAGATGCAGAGGATCAAAATGTAGATCCTTCCTAAAAGGAAAATAAAACCACCTGAATTTACAATCTTACAAAAACGTGAGGGAAGGAAGAGGGTTATGGAATACAAAACTAGATTAAACTGCAACATGAGGCTTGAAACACTGTGCAGAACCAAAAGGCCTTGTAGGTATTAGTAGAGCTTATTTATAAGCAGTATTTGTTTTATTTGAAGAACATCTAGACAGGCAGTCTAATATCTTGTTAGCCATTGTCATTCATCCTACAGTCTTAGAATATCAGTTAGGTTTTCATCTTACCTCCTGACAGATGCTTTTTTTCCTTGCAGATAGCAACACAAGATTTTGCAGAGCCAGTTATTTAGGTGTGGATATGAGGCTTCAGTGCCTTATGTTAACAATCCACACAAAGCCTCAGCAGTGTCTGGTTTTAAGAATATTATGCAATCTGAAACTTTGACTAACTTAAGCTAATGCTTTGTGTAAAATTCTTACACTGTGGATACTGAACTTGAGTCTCTGTTTCACTTCTATGTCTGTATTTTGAAAAAATTATGGGTTTTATGTGGATATAATATTTTAATTGTATGATATGCTATATATATTAATTGCAGATTTAATGCAAAACTTTTCCAAGAATTCTTGTCAAATCTATTTCTGCACTTGTGAAATAAAGGAGACTTTGTAATTTATTTCAATATAATCTGGCTCTTTATAAAAAGAAGTAGGGAAAGCTGAGTGGCTGCAGGGAATTCCTGAAGTTTCTCTTTAAAGACAGAAGCTGTCTTTTTCATTCTCATCACAGTATGCTTAATTTTAAACTAGCCAAGTAAGAAAATAAAGCATCTGTGTAGATTTGGAACTGGACTTTACAGTTGTGCTTCTGTCAGAAATAATTGTGATGAGTATTCTACACAGAGCATTCTAAAATCTCAGCTGTAATTGGTCCTTATTCTTCTAAAACTTTGACTGGTTTTCAGAGGAAAATAATTCTTGTAAATATGTTAATTCAATCTGGAGGCACCCTATTCTGTTAATACTTTCAATTAACTTCTTAATTGTAAATGTGACATTATCGATGGGGAAAATTTATTAATGAACTTGGGGATGAGGGAGTTTGAAAGAAAATAGGCAGTAACAGTGACAGTTCAAATGAAATAAGATTTTATGCTGTCAGTTCTGTAAGACAGTAGAAAGAGATTATACTAAAATCTAATAAGCAGTTTTCACACATAAGTTAGTTATCAGTAATCTGACGCCATGTCAGACAGACATCTGTAATTGTTTATTTTTCCAGAAGAAATAAATGCATAGTTTAAAACATTAAAGTAATGCTGGAGGTGGGGAGGGAGGGTGGGCAGGGAGTTTATTTTTTATTACATTCTTCTCAGGAAGTAATCCTTTAGTACAGCATCAGGACTCATTTAATTTAGACCATTTCTTCATATGTTATATGCTTCAACTGATGGGACACGTTTTATTTTAGTAGTAATTCCAGTCTTCCTTCCTGTTTTATTTTGTATTGAAACAACTTCTGTAAGGGGAGATAGTCCCACACTTCTAAGGTAGTTATCATAACACTAGGAAAACTTGGTTAATTTTTCCATATATACCTTTCCCTATTCTTTTAAGCCCTTAACAGTTCTCAGCCCTTTAGCATCCAGGAGGGCCCTGTTCAATTTCCTAATAGTCTATTTAAAGCTGGAACCCCAAAAACGGTATTCTAGGTTTTCCCTACTAGTACTGAGTTAGAGGTGGAATGGTACCTTTTCTTTTATTTGTTCTTGTTTCTGGCTTGTTATTTTTCTTCCTAATACGTCCTGCTGTGCCATTTGCCTTATTTGTGATGAAAAGATGTTGTTGGCTTGTCTTCAGCTGAGGGTCTGGGACTGTTGCAACCCTCAGGTCCTTCTCAGCAGGGCAACCACTTGTCCTGCCAGCTGTCAGCCTTATCTCCTTGTACTTACCCTGCTTCAGATGACTAGTTCCTCAGCTATCTCCATGGCATTCCTTCCATTATCATACAGTGAGTTTGGGTATGGGATTTTGTTTGTCTAGGGTTTTGTGGGGTCTTTTTCCATGCCAAAACAGAATCAGAACTGTATGTCCACCACTTCTTACAGTCTATGATAATTTAAAGGTGATTCAGGAATCAAGGACTTGGAAAAGTGAAAGAAAAATGGTCCTGAACATCTTGAAGGCCCACTCCCCAAAGGACTTCCTTAGATTTATGTCTTAAAGAAGAGAGCTAAATGTCTAAATTTTTAAATTACCAAGAAAAGGAATAAGTCTCTTTTAATTTTCATCTTTGTAGTGATGGTAAGTTATTGCTACTGGAAGTTGTATAGTGTCAAAAATTCTGGAATTTCGTAGTAGTAGTCCCAGCAGTGGTTATGCAATCACTTTAACTCTGTTATTCTCTGTTGGCCTTTGAGGATGTCATCCCAGTAGAGACTGTCCATCCATATACTACATGTTGAATCTTTTTTATAGGCAAATAAATACTTCCTTTTTGGGGATGTGAATACCAGCAGCTTTCAGATGAGGAAAAATGAACAGATATATCAAAAATGACATTACAGTCACATTGTGAATATTTGCAATAAAACCTGCTTTATACCCATGTATTTCAAATATATTTGTCATCATAATTTGTTTTGATTAGTGTAGATAATATTGGGATTATTTTACATAAATAATGAGATCAAACTAAACCTCTTATCTTTTTAAGTATTTCTTTTGAAGATGTAATTTGAACAGAGAGTGGAGGAATGAGGTCTGATAGATCTGTGTGTAAAGAAATTAATTTTGTTAATCTTTTGTTCATGGAAATTTTAAAAGACATTTCCTGACAACCTAATCTATCAGTTTATTTTTCCTTAATATTGCAGCTGAAATTAAAGTCATCTGTCATAATGATGTAAATAAATAAAGAGAATATTCCTTGCAAAGGTGTTACTACAGGCTAATGTTCATCTAGTAATGACATAGATAATAAAGAATAATTTGAGTAATGTGCACACAGAAAGTTACTGTGACTGAGATAAAGAATGCAGGAGTGTTTTGGTTTCAAACAGACACTAAGATGTTACAAATAAAACTTCCTGTAATTCTGATGGGTTTGTTACTGTTTTACCAATTGATACTGCAAGATTAGGACCAAAAGCACTTATATTCGGTAGACATATGACAAACACTGATAGTAGCAAAGCAAGCCTCCTGCCCACACACCAAATGCTGTTACTTGCTTTCAATTCACATTTAGCATAGTCACTTTAAGGATGTGAAAGGAAGCTGGGTGTTCCTTTCCTTCTCCAAACTCAAAGGTTATTTTCCATCTTTAACAGTACTTTATTTTTTATTTTAAATTGAAGGTGCATAGATATGACTGGTCTCTTCTATTGCATTCTGAGAAACTTTCTGATCCTTATGAAGTTCAACAAGGCCAAGTGCAAGGTCTTGCACCTGGGTTGGGGTAATGCCAATCCATACTGGCTGGACAGGATTCAACTGAGAGCAGCCCTGAGGAGAAGGGCTTGGGATGTTGGTGGAAGAGAAGCTCAACATGACCCAGCAATGTGTGTTCACTGCCCAGAGAGCCACCTCTGTCCTGGGCTCATCCAAAGCAGTGTGGCCAGAAGGTAGAGGGAAGTGATTCTGCCCTTCTGCTCTGCTCTCCTGAGACCCACCTGGTGCACTGCATCCAGCTCTGGACTTGTCCTAACATAGGAAGGACATGGACCTGTTGGAGCAAGTCCAGAGGAGGCCATGAGGATGATCAGAGGAGACTGGAGCACCTCTTCTATGGAGACAGGCTAAGAGAGCTGGGGTTGTTCAGCCTGGAGGAGAAAATGTGTCAGAGAGACCTTACAGCACCTTCAAGTACCTAAAGAGGGCTGCAAGAGAGCTGGAGTCCTTTACAAGGACAAGGGGGGATGGCTTCAAGATGAAAGAGGGTGGGTTTAGATTAGTTATCAGGAAGAAATTCTTCACTGTGAAGGTGGTGAGGCACTGGTACAGGTTTTCTTGAGAAGGTATGTATGCCCCATCCTTGGGAGATTTTAAAGCCATGTTGGATGGGGCTTAGAGCAGCCTGTTCTAGTGGAAAGTGTCCCTTTCCCTAAAAAGGCAGGGGAGTTGGACATTGTAATCTTTAGAGGTCTCTTCCAACCCAAGCCATTCTGTGATTCTGGGAATTTATGGTACACATAAATTGGAAAACTAAGGTCTGTTGTGATTTCAGTGCACTTTTACTGGAACTCCACATTAAATTCTTTTCTCTCTGTGCTTTGTTACAGTAGTAGCATATTAGAATCAAAAGACTAGTGTTATGCTTCTGGTTTCTGAGCAGGGGGTATTTTTGATGGATACTGAACTTGGTTTTGTTCAGTTAACTTTCTCAGCTGGAAATATAGTGTCCACATGTGTAAAATCTCAGAATGGAGTGCTGAATTCCCAATAAACTAGTTGATCTCAAACAGAGACCCTCAGGTGGAGTTACTTATCCATCTTATGTTTGTCTTACCTATTATTGCCTTGAGCTGACTAATTCAGGCAAAATTGTAATCCCTGTAGGTATGATGACAAGCCAAACAATAGTGACTCTGGAAATAGATTGTAGGACATTTCGTTCTCTGTATTTCTTCATTTTTACTGCAGGGCAAACAAATATATATTCTTTGGCTCACAATGAGTACACCTGCTGAAATACAGGACCTTTGCTCAAGACTATTGCTCTGTGCCAACAGCATTATTATAACTGTATTTTTTCAGTCAGAAGAGCAGTAGGAGGAATAATGCATTTGAATATACCAAATCATATTTAATTTGTTGCTTAGCAGCCAAAGCATATTGTGGAAATCTCTGAGACAGATCAAAGATTGCTGTAGTATAGGGATTTCAGACCATCTTGCCCATTTTTTTGTTGTTACTTGTTGTTACTACACCAAAGTTTAGAGTTTGGGGGAGAGAGGTCTCTTTTCTTACTCTTTTCTTCTTTACCTGGTTACCAGTGTTCTCCTTAGCAAAAATCATTTTGATGAAACCTGAAATGGCATCTGGAGAAGAGCAAAAGTTACTGTTAAAAAAAAGCAGAGTGGAGATGAGAGTACAGGTAAAACCAAAAACAGTTCTGCCTTTTGATATGTCACCAGATGAGCACTTCAGTTAGATATATAGATGAGAAAATGTGACATATTCCTGATCTGGATGTTGAGGGAATTCCCTGGATGCCAAGTTAATTTGCAGGTTTCTTCACCATGTAAGTTCCAGTGCATGGAAAATACACTAACTAGTCAGTGCTGTTATGAAGGTACAGGTGTTTCATGTTCATGTGCATAGGGGAAGCTATATAAAATCTCAGTTGTTTGGTATTAAATTAGTTTTGCTGTCTATAGTTGGATATGAAATGTAATAATTACCATAGCAAAAGGAAACACAAGCTTTGAGGACATACAATTTTTTCAATATTTTTTTGTCTCCAATATTTTGCACAATTGGAAGGAATTGCTATGAATTGGTGTTTGGGGGTTGGGAATGTGGAACATAAAATCTATTTAAAGTTAAAAGTACTTTCAAATACATTCAAAGGTAAGATATATATATATATATATATATAAATATACACAAAATAAAAAGAAAAAAGGTAGATACTTTAAAAGTATAGGTAAACATTAAGGTATATGCAAATATATATAAGGTATATGCTCTCAGTTGACTGAGGAGCAGACTGAGGGGATGTTCATATATGAGTAGTGAGAGATCATCTGAGAGACTGGTGTAGCTCTATAAAACTGCGAAAGCTCAAGCAGTGGAGAAGGGTGTAGATTGGGAAATCCATGTTTGGGGGTTTTTTGGGGGGGGGGGGGGTTGGGGGGTTTTTTTTTTTTTTTTTTGAGCACAAAGGAAGCAACTGCTGCAGTGCATGACAGCTGGGCACTGTAATGGGACATGTGCATGTATGAATTGAAATTTTTTAAGCTTAAACCGGGAAAATGGACTAATTTTGAGTCAAATGTTTTGTGATTGCAAATCTGTTGCTGTCACTAATTATTCTTCAGAAAAATTCAAAACCTTTTCAACAGAAAAATCCCTTTGGTGGGAAACCCGATGTACACTAATATCTTTGGTACCTATCACACAAGCACACAGACCATAGTCCATTTTCTTTGATGGTCAGTTAGGAAACAGAAGCTGAAATTCCCTGGCTATGACCACAAGTGTGATTTTGAACTTACTCCTTGGGTTTTTTAATTTCAATTTCTTTTGGTATAAAGATAATGCTTACCTTTTCTTTTAAAGTTCCTCTTTCTGGTTTAAGTGAGTAATCCTTATGTGTGGGCAGCATCATTTTGAGGGTAGCTTTTGATGCATATGCTGCTGCAGAGAGATACTTGATATTTATGGAAGTTACGTTCCAGGGTTTGGGCTTTTTTGTGTATGTAAAGGAGCAGAGTATTTTTTATTCTAACATAGAGAAAGAAATATATACTTTTAAAAATAAGATATAGAAAATTCAACAGCTTTTATATCACAAGCATTTTATATAGAAAAAAATCAACATTATAACCTGAATGTTTATTTTGCTGTGAAATATTTCTGCAATTTGTATTGCAGTTTGGTTTTGTAAGATTTCTATTTATGCCGCATCCTTTGTTTAAAAGTATTTATGTTCTTCAAGACTTAATTAGATTTAGTAAAACATGTGAGAAGCATTGGAAGTATATGTTTTCTTTCATAAGCAAAAGCTAAAGGAATGGAGAATCTCTGTGGACTGCTTAAAATTAACACAATGTGAGAAGCTTGGAATTAGAGCCAAGTCTGCAGACTGTTTATGCCCTAACCTCAAATTCTTATTTTTCATTTTTTGGCATTCAGAATTTAATTTTAGAATTTAATTTTAGACTGTTGCAAAATTTTAGCTTACAGAACAATGCTGACATAAGCATCATATATCTCAAAAGATTCTTTTATACTAAATCTGAAATTTTACAAGCCAGTATAGTTATAATTGAGGGAAAGGGCTCTTACTGTCTTGTGTTTGCAATGTTGTTTGGTTGGTTCTTTTTTCATGACAGACACAGATACTGTTATTATAGTCTATGGTTTCAGTAAAAAAAAAAAAAAAAGTGACTGAAGAGCATGCAGGGAGCATAATTTTGGTGTTTCACTAATGAAAGTAAAAGATGATGTTACCAGTCAGCTGTAGGCATCTAATGGACAGTTTACTTACTGACAAAAGCCTTAAGGGAGGTAGGCTACAAATTAGAAATTAAATCACCAGAACAGTTTTCTTTCTGTAAGATACAGCTTTTAGTTCAATTTGTGAGACAAATTCCTTTAGCTATACAGGAGCTCTGTTTTTCTCAAAAACTTACCATGGACAGGCTTTTCTCCATGTTTTCCATACATGCCGTTTAGCTTCAACTATAGGGGATGTTTCTCACAGGCCCCTTCTTGTCATGTGCTCACTTTCAGAACATGAAATCTGTGTATTTCTGACAGAACTGCTGCTAATTGTACATGTGTGGTACAACAAAAGCACCAACAGAGATTCCTTGTGTTTATCAGAAATGGCCCCAAAGCAATTTATATAGTACGGTCCCAATTGTAATCATTCCTCAGAACAATCAGCACTATGTTGATGTTAGGCAGCCAATCTGTTTCCATCTTGTGAAGCATTATAAGACTGGGTGAGTATCTCTTACATGGAGGGAGGGAGAGGCAGGGATCAGTAAGGGGCAGACTGCAGATGCAGAGCACTTATCTGCAGCCCCTTTTCCCCTGCCACGTTTGAAAGTCCTAAACAGAGGCTACCTGTCAAGCACACTGGGATAGCAGTTTGCCTGTGTATCTTGAATTACCTCATTCAGGAAATGGTGGTGCTCCTGTAAGGCTGAAAGCATTCTGATGATCCTGCTTTTCTTTCAGTGTTTGGATCTAACCAGCCACGTACTATGTAGAGTTGAAAATTATTGGCAAGAGCAATGTTGAATCTTGTTTCCTAGCCTGCAATTTTGCAGGCAGGGTAGAGAATTAGGATTTTTGAGGGGTTTGTGTGCATAGGATGATATTTAGCAAATAAACTTGTGATGAATTGTTTTATCTTGATTTGCATTGAAATGCATTTGCAGATTACATAATCTTGCAGGATTGGATCATTAATCTTTATTGCTACGTTTCTTCATTTATGAGCTTGAATAGCATCTATATCCCTGAAGCAAACACAGTGAATTTGTCTGCCTGCTTGCATTTATATTCTTAGCATAATAAATTCTAAGCCATCAGAAGATACCACAATGGTCTATGTTATTCAGGGCTGCAAAGCTGTTATTGTAGCAAATATATGAAATTGTTTAGTTTGTACAGAGAGATGCTGTGCTTACAGAATAGAAAAGTGCATGCGTTTTGTATGTTTTGTGATCTCAGGTAATTTTTTTCCCTCTAATGCATAGTTGAAGTTTACTTGAAATTACTAAAGGTATATTTCTTCCCTAGCTTCTCTGGGGAAATTAATTCTAACTGCTCTTCATGAAAGTAAAAAAATGACTGAAGGTTTTCTCTGTAATTATAAAGGATGCACTACACTTGCTTGCTGCATGCACTATTAACAGTCATTACCCAATGAGCACTAGGTTAGCACTGTCATGCCATTAAAAGTCTCTGAATATTGTATTAAATTGAGATGCTAATTTAATTCTAATATCAGTAAAAGTTTCTGGAAGTTTGGACTCTGTGAGGATGATAAATTTTGGTGGATTTTTTCCTTCTGTAATTGCCTGGATGCCTTTTTTAATGGTTTCATTTATTTTAACATTTGGTTATAGAAAAGAGTGGAATAGTTGTATTCAGGGCTTTGGAAGAGACAGAGATGTATTGGAGTGAAAGGCCACAAAAGGATTTAAGGAATTGGAGTGTCTGAAAAGTGGGGATTGTCTTGAGGAGCTGAGGTTTAGCCTAGAGGAGAGAAGGCTCAGAGGAACCTCATCAATATGTAGAATTGCTTGACAGAAAACAGTATAGAAGATGGAGCCAGGCTTTTCTCAGTGGTGCCCAGTGACATGTCAAGAGGCAATGGGCACAAACTGAAACACAGAAAATTCCATTGTAACTTAAGAGAAAGCTTTCTCTTTGTGGGTCTAGGTAAACACTGGAAAAGATTGTCAAGACAATTGTGAACTTTATGTTTGTGAGATACTCAAAACATGATTGGAAAAGCCTTGGAACAACATAACTTGGTCTAGATGTTCTTCAGAAGTTTTTTTCAGAAGACCTGCATTGATTCTATGATTTATTGGCCAAAGTTCTTCTGACGTGCTTTCTGTGGAACTGAGCTTTTAAATCTTCAAACATGTGGTCTTTCTTAGACTTCTAGAAACTTTCTAGGAGGAATGGAGCAGCACTGGAACAGTTTGCTCAGAGGGACTGTAGTCTTCATACTTTCAGGTTTCTAGACCATGATGGATCAAAGCTGCCCTGTTTTAATGTTGGTAATAATCTCCACTTGAATGGGAGCTTGGCCTAGGTGATCTCTGGTGGTCCCTCCAAAGAGATGCCTCTGTGATTCTATCTCTCTGTGAATTTTAGATCCATGTGTTCATCAAACATGAGATAAAATGAGTAACAATTCTTGCTAATTCCTGTGAATGGGTTCAGAATGATGAAGTGATCCAAGCAACTTAACCTTCTGTAGCTGCAATACTTTGAGGGGCTGTTATAATGCATGTGGTGACATACCTTCTATCCCTGCTTTTGGAATTTCTGCTGCTGAGGATTCTTGCCACTGTACATGTACAAAGAATAACTTTGTTGTATCAGCAGGTAGTATAACGTGGAGACAGTGCAGCAAAAAAAGATCCTGGTTAAAAAGAAGCCTGAGTTAACCCGGGTGCTTGCAGACCAACAGCGAAGTCTGTGGTCAACACATGTAAAATAACATCTGGATTAGTAACTGTTTTCCATTTATAGCAAGGTGGATGTTTATGCAACAAAAGTACCTAAGTTCCAGTGCTCTCTGTTTTCCTCAGCAATAACATGGAGGAGTTGTCATTGGGGTAAGGATCATTTACCTCTGTGCCTGATCCATTTTCATGATTCTCCACAGTGAATGAACTGTAATGAGTAATCAAATCCCTTCATGTTAGCTGCTAACTTGTTTTTGCTGTAGCTAGTGTCACATGGAATATATCATGAGATGATGATGCATTTTCATGGCTTTTCATATCTCTGAACAGTTAGAGCATTCTTTTGCTTGTTTTTAATGCTGATTATCATGGAAGATTGTCCTCGTTCCTCTGTTCTGTATCTTTTCCTCCCTTAGAAAATGGGCGGGAGGTGGGGGAAGGCAAGAAGAATGAGGTAACGCTGAAAATTATGTTGCAACACATCATCTTCTGGAATGGTGGGTGGCTTCAGGTTGCATGCATTTTAGGATTCAATGTTTTCAGAAGAGGATCTAAAACCATGCAGCTGATGAAATTATAATTACTTCACTGAGTGACCCAGTGTGTAGTTATGCACACACTTGCACATAGGTCTAAATTTACTTGGTTTACTGTAATTAATGTATCATATTAGTACATATGGTATTGAAGTGAAAGACTGAAAAAATGTTTTTCACATTTACAACTAATTATAGATATGCCTACTTTAGTTTCAGCCATAGTTTAGTGTCAGTGGCTTGATTGAGATCTTGAAAAGCAGGGTTTGTATGTCTTGGCACGTGTTTCTCTATATATAGCATATAATTCTCTTTTCTGTATGATATGTAATAGCAGTAACAGTTGCTAAAATACATTTGAAATTACCTAAGTTATGTAGAATTCTGTCAGTTCATGTAAGGTCAAGACTTATTCTCTCCATCCCAGTAATTGAAAGTATTCAGTAATTACTCATCTTTTTATCTCAGTAAACAAAAGAGGGATCATAAAGAATCATTCAGTACAATAAAAATGAATATATAAATAACTTTGGTAAATGCAACTTTAGGCAATTTACATTGTGCCCAATATTTTTTAATCTTAAGATTTTGAGCCTAGTTTAAACAGATAGGGAACATGGGAAAAATTGAGTTTAGAAAGTTAAGATCTACAAGTATATACACAGAGAATGTTGCCCATAAGAAAACAACAGGTGTCTTCAAAAAATTGATACCATTTTCCTCTCTACTTTTTTGTATTAGTTCTAATGTTGGCTGCAGAAGCTCTTATGACAGATCACAGACCTAAGCCTCTTTTCTATGCCGCTGGCACTCTGGGTGAAATAATGAATTCTATTCACCAACAACACATAGCTTTTTGGTGGCTGGAAGAAGAGTCAGGGATCCTAGCTGCCAAAACAGAATTGATATGCAGAGAAGAAACAATTACTCAACCAAAAAAAAAAGGAAGAAAAAAAAGAAAAGGCCTTGGCCCAGGCTGGATGCCAGGCACCCACCAAAACCTCTCTCTCACTCCCCTCTGCAGTTGGACAGGGGAGAGAAAATATAATGAAGGTTTCATGACTTAAGAGCTGGAAGATACCACTCACCAAATATTGTCATGGGCAAAACAGGCTGCAGATATTAATTGAATTCATTATTAACCAACCCAATCCAATGGGTTATAAGGATACAGACAAAGAGACATTAAATAATTTTGTATCATATTTATCATTTTCAAGACAAATGAACAGAAACTGTTGGAATAAAAAAAAAAGGAAATGACCCCCCAAAACAAACCAACAAAAAACACCACCACCAAATAATACCCTTCTTTCCTTTCCATTTTCTGCCCCCACCAAAGGTGTTTTTGAAACTTCTCATTCTAATAATGGGTTACATAACTCTAAAAAATGAAAATGAAAAACCATCATTCCAAACTATTGTTTAATCAGATTGTAAATGCATTCTCTCCTTTTTAATAATAGCTAGTGAAATACTTAGATACTGGTTTGGCATCGTCTGGGACCATAGAGAAGCTAAACTTACTGGCTGCTTGGAAGAATAGTTTATGCTCCAGTAAAAGTGGTTTCACTTTCATCTGCATTAGATATAGTAATGGAGGAGTTAGAAAACTGAATTAATTTTTAAATCAGTGCTGTTTGACTTCTTTTGAAAATCAGCAAATTAGTTGAAGACCTGAAGTGGGCAAAATTTCATGTGAAAGGAAACTATTGTTTTGGGTTACACAAAGCACTTCAGTTGCATTTATATGCAATGGTAGGGTTGGAAAGCAGAGGAAGAGTAGGACATAGTACTTCATAGTACTTCAGCACACAAAATGTGAATAGTTATGTGTCATTTGCCTGCAATCCTGGGAAGTTTCAAAATATTTTTTCTAATAGACACTAATACAGAAACTAAGAATTTTTATAGTGTCCCTGTACCAGCAATGTAGGTTTGTAAGGAGAGGTAATCCACTGTGAAAAAGCTGAACTCCTGCCTAGTCCAAAGGCAATAGTTGTGTTTCTGATTTTTATACTCATAGAATAGTAGAAATAAAACCCATACTGTTCAGCTGAATGAGTTTTTTAATTCTAGATGAATGGCTGGATTTTTAGTTGATTGAAATTCCTTAGAGAAGCATAATTATTTGAAATACATGTATTTTGTCTCTCTGTACAGACATGTTTTATTTGTGTGTTGGTTTGGCTTTCAGTTCTGATTTTCAATTTACTGTGCTCAAAGACTGGAAAAAGAAGGAGAGATGAGCAGCTGAGAGCTATGCATAGTAGGAAGAAGATGGCATTGTTCCCTGTAATAAATACCCACGGTGTGGCTGGGACCACTGGTGGAAATGATGGCATGGTTTTGTTTGATCTTGCTTCTAGGGCTTCAATAAAATTATGTGTTAGGCACTGAAATGTACAGACTCACTGAGGTATAAAGTACAGATGGTCCTTCAGTACCTTCCCAACCCTCATGCAGTATTTTAGTGGGGAAAAAAGGGGATCCTGTGCTGGATATTTTGAGAGCACGTAACTTTTTCTGTGAAAGACCTTAAAATAGTGGAAAGAAGGGTTTTACACAACAAATAATGATGTTAAAAAGCTCTTTTTGGAGGAGAAAAAACCCAAACAGCAGACAAACAAACTAAACTAAATGGAAAAAAAATCCCAAGTAACCAACAAAACCAAACCCCCAAACAACCTCCACTCCCCCTCCCTTGCATGAAAAGTGCATGAAATGAAACAAGAACAACCCCCAATGGGCCCAACTATGGAGGTTTGTGATAATTGCAATAAAATAAAACAAAATTGCAGGTTAGTTGTCCTTCAGGTAGAAGGTAAAAATTAGAGTGAGAGTTAGTGCTACCTAGTGACTTAGGACCCCATAGTACAATCCTCCCAGCCCCATTTTTTTAAACACCAAAACAAAACGCATTTTCATTAATATCTTGTATGTATAAAACATAGAATACTAATCACAGGGTTGATTCTTTTTTAAGATTTCTTCTGTCTTTAATATGTTTACATCCATTTGACTTTTGGTCCTGTTACTACAAATTATTTTAATAGAGTAGAACTCCAAAAACATTCTTTTTTAGATGACTTTGTAGGATTGGGATTTCCACAGGATAGGAATCCATGAGCTCTTATTTCTCATTGAGAGGCTTATTTTCAGACATTGAGAGCATGTAATAGAGCATGAGATTTTATTTTAATATGATATTTGGGATCTCACATCATATAAATTTTCTTTATATTTGAATAATACCTGTGTTGGCTATCTGAAGTTTTCAGCTCTCCTTTGCTAAAAGGAGAGCAGGAAGGAAAAAAGTTAATTAATTTTCTATAGAGGTGCCAGAAGCAAACTTCAGCATTTATCCTCTGGAATGCATATTTCGTATTTTTGGGTGACATGGTAAATGTATCTTATTTCATTGAGTGGATCTTAAGAAGATGTACGTTATAGATTTTTCTTTACTAATTTTCATCATGACATTTTATTAATAGAATAGAGCTGATAACCTCAATCTAAACCAGTTTAGAGACTGTATTGCAATATTGAGTAAGTGCATTACATAATAACTTTAAAAAAGACATACAGCCTTTTCTCTTTCATTATTTGTGTAGTATATTCTATGGCAAGCTTATTATTTCAATCGATTTTTCTTTAAAGTAGCAATTTAAAAAGCTGGTTTATATCTGCTAATTTAGCTGTGACATTTGAAACTTTTTTTTTTAACAAAACCCTTGTATATTTCCTTGGCTTTTAAAAAAATACAGTGTAACTATTTTACTTGTTTTTACTATGGCTGCTTAGCATGATAACAATGATCACACTAAAAATTCTATGCATATTTATGACTACATTTCTGGTGTCTGTGCCTGTTTTAAAAATTTTGTTCAGCAGAATTGCCCCCTAGGTTGTAAAGCAGTCCATTAACCTACCCTTCAAGTTATGCTAGTAAATACTCCTGCATTAAAAAAATTCTAGACAAGCTTGAATATCAGCAACAGAAGAGAGTAAGTGGAGTTGTACTGATGCTGTTGCCTTCTGCTGGTGGGAACAACTTTGAGAGGAAAGGAAATATTACTTTCCTAAAGTCTATTCATCTCAAGAAGGCTTAAAAATAGTTGGGTTTTTTTGCTTCACGAATTCTTATCTTTGTTTGCTTTTACAATTAAGTAACTGCAACTCAGTTCTTTAGACTTGGTTTGTAATAATTTTTTATCTTGGTAACATCACCCAAGGAAAGGGTGAAATGGCCTTTTATAATTATGAACTTTTCTCTGTTGGTGCATCTGTCTTTAGTCAGCTAATTAAGGTAGATGATGGTGATCTTTCTGTATCAGTGTTCAGAATCCACATTTTAAGATTCAGTTTCCTGAGCTGTTTTGTTGTAGTGTTGGTTGGGGTTTTTTGGTGTTAAGTAGACCACTGACAATGGAAACGACAATCTAGAACTTCATCTCTGTGTTGGGTTAAGTACAACTCAGGGGCTGTCCTCAAGAAGGTACTGTAAGGTACATGTACCATTAATTGTGAGTCCCTGTTCTCGAAAGTACTCCTTCCACTGGAGTCAGGTTGAAGAGTGCCATGAAAAATCAAGAGAGAGATACATTTGTTTGTGTTGGAAAAAAATCATAATCATTGCTAGTTCACTGTGTATTCTGGTCTTGATATTATATAGTACTGTAATAATTCCATTATTAGTTGATAGGGAAAAGTATATGATTGAGTCCAGAATTTCTACAAAACTCTTTCCAAATACATATGTTGCCCCGGATCATTGGAATGGTTTGATTAAAAATTCTGGGCTTGTCTCAAATAAAGATAAATTAATCTAATTTAAGATATTTTATTGTAATAAAGATAACACTTCTTGTGTTAGGTGTGAGATCATCCTGTGTTCTCAGTTGTTCAAACATAAATAAATGCTGCTTCTGTAGTCTTAAAATAAGTTTAGGCCTTAAGAACAAAACACTTCTTTGTCAAACTGTGTCCCTTGAATCTTGCTTCTAAGAGAGATCATCTTCATAATGTCCACTGTCTTTCCTCCTCAGAGTCAGCTGGTGTTTCTTTGCCAGGACTATTTGGAAAGTTGTTCTGCAGCATGTTTGTGGAAGGAGTAGCCTTCTAGACAAAAGTTGACTTTATCTTTAGAAACAGCTTATCAAATGCAAACTTTTGTTCCTTTTTCATGAGTCTTGTGGATATACAGAGGATACTGAAGACAGATTGGTTGATATGTTCACTGCACTTTCACTGCTAATGCAGTTTGAAGTTATTAAAGAGACTGCATTTTTAAAGTGCTTGGAAAGAACTTTCAGATTTTTTCAGGCAAGAGGATTAAGGCAGATTTATTTTCACAGGGTATGCCTGCGCAAGTCACAAATCAAAAATATTTTCTCTATGCCTTGTTCTACACTTGGTTGGTGGTTTGGTTTTTGTTTCAAATCTAGTGCTACCACTGAGAAATGGTGTTAATAGATGGAGTGATAGAAGTGAATGATAGAAGTTTGTTTTGTTTCCTACCAGCAAAGTGTGTTTGCACTCACCTGTAAAAAACCTAAACAGTAATAGGACTGAACTTTGGGAAGTAAAGTAAATAGTAGTTTAGGGTTGCTTCTTTTGGGTGTGTGGTCTTATTTGTTTGTTTGGGGGTTTTTTTTCAAGTGTAGACAAAGCTCTAGAATTCTGGAGAAGTGTGAGTGGCAGAAAACTGACCACAAGATTCTCAAACCTGTCTTGTATATTAATGGATTCAATTCAGAAGCATATCCCTGTGTTGTGACAAGCAATCTGTCTTTCAGCTGGTTTTTCTTTTGTGTGTCTGTGTGTGTGTACAATCGCATTTCTATGAATATATATATATTCTGTGTTGTAGAACTGGAGAAGATCCTGTAGTTGTAATAATACAGCTTTGATTATCCTGCATTGTTTTGTTTTCATAAGCTTTAAACATTCATTTATGGTGAAAAGTTGCTTTTGCCTGTGATAGTAAGCTCCATATGTTTCTCTACATGAAGAGAAAGAGAGGTAGTAGAAATCTCTTTATATACAATTCTACATACAGTATATGTACAACCTTGACTTAAGGTTAGAAGTAAGCACAGAAATTGTCAGAAGTCTTGAAAGCTTATGATTTTGTGGAGATATGCCTTGCTGTGGGATAATCCACTAGGGCAGGGGAGATTAGAGAGTAAGTGTATTAAAAATAAATGGAACTTTAACATTTTAGAGACTGAGCAGGAGTATAAAATAATCTGTATGTTCATTGTATGTTAAAAAAGTATTTAAGAAAGTATGGTGCTAAAGAAATTATTATTGACATTTCCTGTCATCACTGCATTGCACATGAAATTAATTATCATGACAAGTGACAGTTTTTGAGGTAATAGATTTATGTTTTATACTGGAAATGTATTCTGGAGTAGAAAATATCTTTCCACACAACACATTAATTTTCCAATTGTTAATGTAGAGTAACATTAATGTCAGGGAAAAAAACATCACTAATGTTAGGTAAAATACATGTAAAATATCCAACTTAATTAAATTAACAGAACCAAAGGGCAAATTTCCAGAAAAACAGATATGTGAAGTACTGCTTAAGAGCTGTGCAGAGCCAAGCCGAAATGGAGGAAAAAAATCTCATACTCTGTCTATAGAGCTGGGTGAGAGTAAGAACAGGGAAGGCACAGTTATTCTACTCTGAAATACCTTCCCAGCTTTGACTTTGTGTGGGAGTCAGATTTCCAAAGTCAAGAGAATGATCTGAATGATTGAAACATCTGAAAAATCTAATTAGCTGCTACTAGTGTCTAAAAGTTTCTAGTAAAGACTTCCATCGTTTTTGAAAACTGCCAATTCCAGGCCTGGAGATAGAGCCATCATCATGCTTAGGTGTCCAGCTTCCAGCAAAGGCTGTTTAGAAATCATGGCTGGACATTTGTGCTACTTCACTCTTCCAGGGATATAAACCAGGAGGAATTAAGCAAGCACATTTGATGCAAGGAAACAGTAGGGTGTTAAGCCCAAACCACAGCTCTTTTGCCAGATTTCAGAAACAATGCCTTTATCCAGGTGCTTAAGGCATTTTCCTAGAACAGAGGATCTCCTGGAAGGATGGATCTGAGTAGATGGGGATTTCTGATTAGTGAATCTTTTTCTCCTGATAGTGCATCAGTGCTGATATGTTATGTGAGATATGGGCAATGGCATCAATTAATCCAATTGTCTGAACACAGGCAATGTGCCTGAAAAAACTAAATGTTGAAAATGTTTAATGTAATTTGAGGTGCTTCTAGTGTAGCTTGGGTATCTAAAAATACAAAAGAGATGCAATTTCAGAAACACATTTTTTTACGCATTTCATTTTGGTAGTTGAAGGTATTTTCTCTACTCAAGATACTGAGTATTGTGAATAATGTTTTTAGTACCTAAAGCTGCACATACATTGTCTAGACAATTAAAGTACTTACTAGAGCCTGTGAATTTGATCTCTAGAACCGGACAGCTATTTTATTGTGCTTTGTCCTTTAGTGCAGGCCTTTTTATTTTGTATATGACTCTTGGATAACAAGAGCAGTTAAAAACTGCTACAGTTAATTCAGCAAGATACTTAAGGCGCATTTGTTATTTTTGGTAGTTCTGTACATAGAGAATAAAATATTCAATTTTTCAGTTATATAAAAAATTCATGTAAAAATTCTGAAAGCAACCCTATCTTTGATTCTAATGAGTGTATCTTTAATGGAAAGGAAACACAAGCAAAGGAAAAAAAACCCTTTTAAAAAGTTTTCAGTACACAGTATATTACAGTATGGGCAGTGCATTTGTAAAGAAAACTTTCCAGGTGCAATTTGCATGCACTGTCATACACAACTGTGCTGCTTTTCATGTTGATGTTAATGATATTCATTAATCTGTAAAATTACTTTGTTATCATCCATCAAAACTCTCCTTGTAATTTCTTGTTGAGTATCTACCTAAACAGGTACCAGCAATACTAATGTTAAAATCTGTGCCTCTGTTTTTCTGTATTATTTTCTTGTCTCCTGTTACAAGTCTCTTGGAGATACCAGTCTTAATCACTAGACAGAAAGTGGGAAGCTGTTGATGTTCTCACCTGTATATGAGAAATTGAAAAGCTTCATTAAATGGTGAAAGATTGAAGCCTGAATTGATTAGGGTGAAATGTAATAGAAAGTGCAAATGTCAAAAGAAGCATTTTTACATTTTTCCATAGAAGAGTGCATGAGAAAACCTGAAAAGCCCTGGCTGACCTAGACAATTACCAAGTAAAAATGAATCTGAATTCTGTAAAAGGCAAATTTGCTATTAGTCTGTATCAGATGAAGTATTTCTGAAATAGCTAGAAAAAATATAGTGCCATTTTACAAATGGAAAACAATGGAAAGATCTAATGTGAAATTTTGTATTCAGAATGTCTATATTATAATATATTATTATTTATTATAATACATTATCATTATCTATATATTATTATATATTTTTGATTATTTGAATGTAATACATACAGCTAAGGAGTAAGATTTTGATTTGTTTGATGTACACAAGTTTAAAGGAGTTGTGACACAACCCCCCGTCTTCAGTACATCAGAGGGTAAGCACTGGAGGAAGAAGAGTTACTTAAGATAAATGATGGTTTTGGCAAAAGAACAAGAGAACAAGTATCCATAAGAGTGGGCATGAATATCCTTAGGCTGGACACTGGAAGGAGTGTTTAACTGTACAGAGTTTTGTGATTCTGAAATGGCTTTCCATTAAGATTTTATTTTCCTGCAGTAGATACCAACTGGAACTTGGTTAAAGAAGAATCATATGATGGGACTGGCCATCTTAGACTTCCTTGCCCAAGTCTGGCTCTGTGTTGCTGGCTAAGCAATGCAGAGCAAGAAATACAGGAAAATACCTAAAATTCAGAGAAAATATTAGTTCAAGTAAGGGATTATACATAAACTATTTACTGTAGGAGTAATCATACCTGGCTTTCATAGGCTACAATGACCAAGTTGCAAAAAGGGTTTGAACTTTTATACAAGAGACTTCTGCCTGAGCATGAGTTCAAGGACAGCAGAATACAGTTTGAGTGCTTATCTTTTAAGTACTTCAGCTACTTCAAAGTTATTAGCTACGATTGTACTCCCTTACTTCAGCCTTTGTAAAGTAATTGTGTGTTAGTTCGCAGGAAAATTGCCTCCAAATATCTAACCAGAAAATGAATTCTGCCCCAATCTATCTTGTTCAATATTTGTACTCCATCAGTCACCACCAGCAGATGCCTGGAGAAGAGTACAAATGGGATTGGCCCATATGATACTTCCTAATATTCTTTCAGCTTCTGAGTATTTTCATCTTGAAGGTTTTGTAAACTCTTTGGAATTAGTCTGTTTGGGAACCTGCAGTGAACTCTCATAGGTGCTTGTCTGTTCTTCCCTTGACTTCATCACATGAACTTGTATTCAGTGTCCCCTGCACGAACTCCATGATGCTGCTGCTCATTGTTTAAAGTCCAGCCATATTTGCTTTGAACCTGGCTCCTCTTACCTTTTTGTTCTATCCATTTGTTTGCTATTTTAGAAGAAAACATGAGTACCTAATCGTTATGTAAGATGTTTCCACTAAAGATTTTGAAGGTCTCTGTTATAGTAGCTCCCAAACTCACTTTTTTTTTTGCACACAGAAGCATTCCATGCATTTGAGCTTTCCAGGTATGGAGACAGTTAATGTGATAGATCCTTCTTTGCCCTCTTAAAACCTTTTCCACTCTCTATTGAAAGGAGCAGGCAGAAGGTGTATGCAATATTTAAAGTGTGGAACAAGCATAATTTCATAGAATTATATAGAATATTTTATTTTTCTGTTTGATAATCTTTTTCTTTCCTAATATTCCCTAGTTTTCATAATGCTTCTTGAATTTTCTGATTTGCTTTTTTAGTATGGCCAAACACCTAACTGATGATTTCATGGAATTATCTCTTCTGCTCCTTAGTGTTACTACTCAGAGCTTCTTGTTTTATATATGAAGCCAGGATTAGTTTTCCATACATGTATCATTTTACATGAATCTAAATTGAATTTCACCAGCTGTTTTATTGCCTGGTCCCTCAGTCTGATAAGCGTTTTTGCTGGTCTTTAAGGCACTCCTCTTTACTACCTTCTAGTATGTACCATCAGTAGGTTTCCTCAGCTCACTGAAGAACTTCCATTCCTTCCTCCTTCTCCCTTGCCATGTTACTTATGTGTTAAACATAAGTACATAAGGACAGTTCCAAGTACAGCCCCCTGTGCAAGTGACTTCCCTCCACTGTGAGAGCTGAGTCTGAACTCTGATCTTCTGATACCTCTATTTTAATCAGTTTTTTTTTTCCCACAGCCTTTGCTTTTATGTCTCAGCAGCTTATCTTGCTGAAAAAACTTAAGTGAGGATTTTTTTTACAGTCTTTTTTAGAAGATGAGTAGGCTGCATGAGCTGGATTGCCCTTGTGCATGAGTGCAAGCCCTGCAAAGAACTTCAGCTTCTGGGAGACTTGCCTTTACAGAAGCTGTATTGGCTCTCACTGATGGATTATATTTAGTGAAGTGTTCACTAATTCTGTTCTTTATGATACATTCTATTACGAAATCTCATACTTACCTAAATGTACTTCCCAGAATTTCCTTGTTACTCAAGCTTGGGCCCTGCATTTGTCAGCTCCAGTGTTTAGGTGCCAAAGATGTTGTAGTAAGTTGGCTGTTCCATCCTGTATTTTATTATAACCCGTGCACAGATATCATGGAGCCTGGGTGATGTTAATTTTCGTGTTTGTACCATAGCTTGTTCCATAGTTACTTTCACTTTTAAACCTCTGCTAATTGATTTAATGATTTAGTTAATATTTTAGTTGTTATTTCATCAGTTTACTCTGTACCAGCATTTGCTTTATTAAGAGTGTTCTCTGGCACTGCACTTCTGATATAATATACTTCAGTAGTCTCTACTTCTGCCTAGAACAATTCAGTTATTTTAGGAGCCCCTTCTGGCTTTTTGGCAGCTGCCCTCATTTTTCTGTAACTCTGACTTTCTGAAAGTATTACTTCTGGAAGTAACTTTCCTGTTCCCAGGAGCCAGTACTGCGGCTAGTTCTGTTCAGTATCTTTATTGAAGATCTGGACAAGGCTCTCTGAAGTCAGTTTGCAGATGACTCACTTGGGCATGAGTGTTGATCTGCTGGAGGCAGAAAGGCTCTACAGCAGGATCTGGACAAGCTGGATGTAGTGGCTGAGGCCAATTGTACAAGGTTCAGCCTGGTGAAGGGCTGACTCCTGCCCTTGGGTCACAGCACTACAGGCTGGGGCAGAGTGGCTGTAAAGCTGCCCAGTGGAAGAGGACCTAGGGGTACTGGTCAGCAGGGGCTGAACATGAGCCAGCTGTGCCCTGATGACCACCCTGGCCTGTATCATAAATAGTGTAGCCAGCAGGACCAGGGCAGTGATTGTCTGCCTATATTCAGCACTGGTGAGGTAACATGCCACTGCCTACTTGTTTTGTCATGCTAACCATGAAACAACCTCTGATCTCAAAGTCCTAAAAAATGTCATATTTGTTTTGGTTTTTTTCCACCTACATAATTGTTTAATGCAATTGAATGCTCTGCCATTGCTATGTCTCTGATGTCTGTTAACAAGTGATGCTTCTGTTATAATTGGTGTCACTATCGTGGTTGGCAGGTAGCAATATACAGCAAAACCTTTTATTCCTGTGTAAAATTTCGATCCAGCTTGTTTCCTAGCCAGTTAAATGCTGGTTTGTTACTTAGATCAAACTCTCTATTGCATAATTTTATTACTGTTTGTATATTTTTTGTTTCCAGGATTCATTTCACAAAATTTCCAATATGCCTGGTATATTAATGTTTTTATTTAGGACAAGAAATTGATGTAAAGTGGTCCGTTGAATTTTCAATTCCTATTCTAGTGCTGAAAGTATAAATAATGTATCTGAATTATTAATGCATCCATAAATATTGAAACATAGACATTAATAATTTGATAAAATTAAGCATTTAAAACACATTTTAAAATGTAATTGTATAGAAAAAGAAAGTTAGAAAACAAAAAAATGGCAAGAAGTATAAAATTAAATGTCTTCAGTGCTATGCACTGGAAGTATGAGCTGTATAGTACATGCTGTTAATGTAGAAACACTGGTCATATAGAAATATGCAAATGTGTACTTTTTCCAGCTCTTCTGTTAAAAGTCCAGAATAGTAAAATGGAACAAATAGCTGAACAGATCAGCCAGAATAGTAACATTAGAATAATATACTTGGCAGAACATTTTTGTTTTAAAAGTATATCCCTGTCATTATAAGGGGAAAATATTTTTTCCCTTTTTTTTTCAAAGAAATGAAATGGCATTTTACCTTAATTAGGGAAGAAACCCAGAAAACAACCAAGTTCCATAATAAGCATTTCCTCCTTCTGATCTCCAGTATTATGTTAGTCCAGTGCCAGTAGGTCAGGATTCCACAGTTATTTGAGATTTGACCTCTAAAACTAAATGAGATTTTCAGGGCAGGAGTTGTGTAATTTCCCATCTAGCACTAAATAGTGTCTCAACATGATACTGCAGTAAAAATAATAATAAGCGCAAAAATAGAACCTTCACAATTTTCAGCATTGCTTCTTTACCCTTTGTTCTGTGTGCTCTACTAGGAGAACTTGATCAAATAATTTGGCCTTCTTTGCATTAATTTTATCCAATTTTAACACCCTGAACACTTTAGAATTATCCTAGAAGGATTTGTAGAATGTGGTCTCTGCCTATACAGACTTAGCACATGGTGTTTTGAAGCAGTTAGCCCATGCATGAACTAGGGATGCCTTGTGAAAGTTCTTTAATCCATGCCTCAGAAGACTTTTCAGCTGATCTGTGGAATTTACTGAATACTTAAGATTAACCATCCTCATTTCAGTGAACAAGCTCCAGGAAGCTTGTCGTTTAAATAATGAGAATAACCTAAGTACTTTCTGTGTTCCCTCCCTCACCCACTAAGTTCTTTATTTGAAATTCAGCCAGTTCTTCAGAACTCTATGATAAAGTCCGCCCCATTCCTTTATATTTTTGTATTGTCACTTTTTAATTGTCTTATTTTATACATAGTTCCATTAACGCATGAGGAAATCCGTTGTACAGAGGAGCAAGCAGCAACTTCATGCTTGATTTTTATAGCGTCTCTAAAGAATGTCTTAAAGTACTAAAAGCATCAGGCTTTCTTTAACATATAGTATGCACCAAACCAAAGATGATAATTTAAAACTTGTTGAATACTGAATATAATGTTCACTTCCTCTTTTTAATAGGAAAATATTAGTGACTAATCCAGTAGCATTACCAGTTAAGAATTTAATTTCTGTGTTTACAATATTTGTAACAATTGGAATTTGCCTCACAGGTAGTAAACATTTATGTCAGCTCAGTACATCAGCAGACACTGACAGCTTACACTAAATTTGCCAGAGTTGTGTGAAGCTTTGAGTCAGGCACAAAACCAAGACACATTTTTCTGGGGTTTAGATTGTTTCCCTAGATGAGCTATTTTTGTTGTGATAGCTCTCCCCTGCTTCCCATCACACTTCCATCTTTTCGCCTGTGTTTTCACGGTATTTTTTATTTGTGACAATTATATTTATTCACAGGTATGATGAAATATACTTGTTCTCAAGTATGCAGATGACCTGTAGTTTTTGTGAAATGTTGCAACAACTTTCTTTGGGAAAGTTTGCCAGACTTCTTAAGATACTTATGGATGTTTCTAAGGATGGGTTAACTGAGCATTTGCCAGTAATAACTTGAGCATGATTGATCCTCCCTTGTAATGGAAGAATGGACTGTAGATGACCTGAAACTTTCCCTTGCTTTTACTCAGGTTTGTGATTCTTTGAGTCTTTTAAAGCTCTCACAGGAACATTCATGGTTTGCTCCTTGTGGGTTCTTGCAATCTTCAATCTCCTGAGCATCTGTGTTCATCACAGAAACAGATTGTGTTCAGTGACCTCTGCAGGGTAGCAGGCTGAAGGGAGGAGTAGCAGAAATTGCCTTTGCTGTTGCCTCTTTTCCCCTCAGAAAGTCTGGAGGGGTTAGGAAACAGAGATTCAAAATGTGCTCTGTTGAACATGGCTGATTAAAGAGTTCAGCTGTCAAGTTGGGGTCTCTCCAAAGTGACTCAAACCAGCAAGAAACTCTGCCAGCTATCCCTAGGCGATTCTTCTTTGAGAAGTCCTGGCAGAGCTCCTTGTGGTTTTTTGCACAGAAGTGCAGAGTGGAGTGACTTTGTCTTGAAGGAAATGTCAGGGCTTCCTGTAGTGAAGGTGGAGTCTCTGGGTAGGAGTGCTTTCATGCCGAGGAACTCACCCTGTGGAGCCATTTCAGCAGGCTTCATGCTCTTTGTAGTTGCCTGATGTCCAGGGGTGCCCACCATCACATGTTCAGTACTATTCCAGTGATCCTGACCAGAAGCTGAAAGGAGATTTTTTAGAATTGGTGTTCTCATCTACAGTTATTTTTAGAAAAGCAGGTTACCTTCAAGAAAGTTGGAAGTAGCAGTGAAGAAACTGAGGCCCCTGGAAGACAAATAATACCAAACTTCTGAGAAGTGTGGGAACTTCTTTTCTGCTCATTCAGTATTGGCTATTACAAATTTCTAAAAAAACACGGTGGTGATTGAAGACTATTTAAATGGAACATTCTCAACAAAGCACCTTCACAGTGAAACTATCTACTTTAGTAGTGAGAAAAGCCTGTTCCCAAAGCTTTTTCATTCAGTTTAATTGTTACTGTTACTATGTTAACTAGGTCTACAAGGAACAAGAATCTCCTCATCCTCAACAGTTTTGCTCCAAGTGTTGCATATTCATTTGGTTTTGTTTTCCAAGATGCTACTCGTTCTTCAATAAGCAGTAATATTTTTGAGTGATATCAGTGGTGATGAATAATTATGGCTAGATAAACTTGCAGCCTTCATTAGGAATCACTGTATGACTACAAGGGTTGGACAATTAATTTAATCCTTTTTATTTATGGACAAGGTTGTCCAAATATTTATACAATGATAATGGTATAAGTGTAAAATCTTGTACAAGAGGTCACTGTTTGTTGTTTTTTTCTTCCTTTTCTCTTATATTAGCAAAATATTATCTCTGTAGCAGTACATGATATGAACTGGATATTGGAAGAAGATGCTTTAGACTTGTGATATAGCTTAAATTGTGAAACAGAGTTGTCTTTGTTTGGTGGTGGTGGTGTTTTTTTGTTTGTTTTGTTTGGTTGGGTTTTTGTTTGGGTTTTTTTTTTTGGTAGTTTCTTTCTGATTAGTTCTTTAGAGGAAAGTAGGTTCAGTGTATGATCAAGATATAAATTTTGAAACATCCTTTCTTGTTCCTCTAATGCGCAGATTACTGTGCTGCTCCCTCCCCCTGGCTCATGTACGTTGGAATCATCATCTCAACACTCATAGAATAACTCCAAGCACGTAGGAGTTGCCATGCAAGATCAATCTTAGTTCATCTAAATGTGTAGATTGCAATGATCATCTGAGTTCTTATAGAACTCCCAGTATGTAGGAGTTTCCCTGTGAGTTAAATATAAATTATCAACGCTGGTAATTTTGTTAGCCTTTTTAGTCCGGGTTCAGCAGTGAATTGTGATAGTATTTTTCACCACAGGAGAATCTAGGTCTTTGGGAAGACAACCAAACTGAGGTTTTGGATTATAAAAACAGATAAAGTTGCTGTGGTTTTTCAGAAATGTGCAGAAATTGTATTATGCCAACCCAAGTAAGTTTTCTTTTTAAAATCTTGTCTTTGGGACCTTTCATTGCATCTCTATATATACATATAAAACTGTGTGCTTAGTGAATAAACATCAGCATCAGTTTTGTCACCAATGTGGTATTCTTTCCTGATTAGTGATGCAGAGCATCTCCAGACTATTAGTAGGAACTCATTATCTCCTCTATTACGTGCATAGCCATGTCTCTTGTAGCATTGATCTGCAAGTAATATAAATGAAATTTGGTGGCTGCTTTAGCTTTTACTTGTTGCATTCAGAAGCATTAATTTATTTCATATTGTATTAAAGATAGTTGGGGGATTTTTGAGCAAGCTTTTTACTTTCCCACTTGGTTATTTTCTTGTCTTTTGATAAAGGTTTTGACTGAAGTTCTTGCAGAATAACCAAGAATAACCAAGCAAACTATTATTATTTGATTGCATCTGTCATTGTGTTATATAGGGTAAGGCAAGGATTTTATTTACAATTTTTATTTACAATATTTATTGGGAAAAATAGAAATGTAGGTATTTCTTATTATGTCAGATTTGTTGCTAAGAACTTTAGTGGTATAAAAGTATTCTGTACTGTCAATGAAATCAGGATTTTATTGCATAGAAATATTATTTTTATCAATTATAGAAAGAGTATCTAAATTTGTTGGATGAATATCCATGAAGTTTTGTATGAATCATGGAATTATTTTGATTCAAAACACCTTTAAGATCATGGAGTCCAATCAATTGCCTTACACTGCTGAGGCTGTCACTAAACCACGTCCCCAAGTGCCAGCATCTAGATGTCTTTTAAAAACCTCCAAGCCTACATCCTCTTCCCATACACTAAGTGACTCAGGTATTCTGTGCCATATAAGAGCCCATCCTTATGCTGAATCCCAAGTTAAATTCCACATTCATTCTTTTTCTGGGATGTCTTCAAATTGTATATATTCCTGACTGGTGTTTCAGTGTACTAATTCCAGACTCCTGGACAGTTTTCTCATCTGTAAGCTAATAAAATAACCTGAATTAATATCCAAAGAACACCTCCTGACTTGAAACAAAGTTCACATGTTGATCAAAGTACTCTGAACTTCCTTGACTACACAACTTGTCTTCCCTGAGGGAGGCATACTGTTTCCTGGTTTTAATGAACTTAAATTCAGTTATAATATGTTTTTGTTATGGAAAACAGGAAAGACAATAAAGCATAAAAGTACAGTTGAAACGACAGGATTTTTAAAGGAAATGGTCAGTGAAGAACACTTCTAAAATAGGAAAAAATTAATATTAATTATTAAACTAGAATGAAATTGGCATACTGTCTCTTGTCATTGAAGGAGTGAATTGTACTTAATTTAATGTAAGGGTCAAGGTTGTATCTAGATTTAAGGTGGAGCTTGATTAATTTAGTTCATAAATAGGATTGTACAGCATTGTCTTTTGCATTACATAGGATTAGATTTGTGGTTCAAGCATGACATATCCTACCCAAAATATATACATCATGGATAGTAAAATCTGTTTATTTTCCAAGACTGCTTAATTCTATGTTAATAAATATATTAATCTCCTCCCTGCCTAATTGAGATATTTAACTAAAGTCACCCACACATTCTTAGAGGTGCTTAATTTGTCTAGGTATGTGGGTAGCCTCCTGAATTCTCTATTATTCCCAGGAGAATCTTGAAAATATGAGCTGGGGATTAGATCTATGACCAATTTCATCTCCTCTGAGACTGGTCAATACTGTCTCTGACTGAGAACATTTGGTTGGTTATGCTGTATTAGAGCACTAAAAACTATGGGTACAGCATTCAAGATAGATGATTTAAACCTCTGTCTTCCCCTTTCTAGGGGAGAAAGGGCTAAGTAATAGAGGAAAAAATGGAGAAATGTCTTTCAAGTGACCAGGACATTAAACTGTAAGAACACATATCTAATTTTCTAATCAATGATTCTGAAAATGTTCTGAAATAATTCATATATATGTTTATGTATATGTTTTAAGTGCATAATTATTTTCTGAGATTAAGATCTGGGAATTAAATTCTGCCATTTGCAGCTAATATCCCAGTTTCTGGATAAAATTTGACTTCCTTGTTTGCTTGCTTGGTTTCAAGTGCCTTCATACCAAAGTGTTCTGTGGCTTAATGCTTTTGATTACTGCAGTAAGGGAGGCATGAATTCATTCCTCTTAATCTTGTGCCCAACCTTTAATCAGTCTTTCTGTTACATCAGGCTGTTGTTCAGGAAGCAAGAATCATGCTACCTTTGGTGCCTATGCTTCAAAAAGGGCAGATAGAGTTAACCTGAAGTACATGAAGCCTTTTAGATTTTCTGTTTGTTTCATATATATTTTTTTTTAAAAAAAAAAAAAAAAAAAAAAAAAAGGCTGGCTCTTTTTGGATACCTGTGATTTCGGGGCATTCTGTGGAAACTCCTGCATTGAGCTGGCTATGGTGATTTCCAGCTGCTGTCCTCAGAGGCAGCTGAAGTGACTACGTTGGTGTCTACACAGACATGTCCATTTCCTGTCTTTTCCTGTCCTTGAGACCAGGATTTTGATGACAGTACCAATATTTGATAAGTAGCATTTTATACAGTTCTGGTCTAGTACTGTGTCCTAAATTCTCTGAATTTCTACAGTTAGCATATCTTAATTGCAAAAGGAATTACTGAAATTATTGAGTTCTTACATTATCTACCTTCGAGGCATCTTTATTACTTGATAATTATATGTACTAGTTCAAAGTCTAACAATTCCAAGCTATCTTTTCAGAGCTCCCTGTAGAGACAGCTAAAGATTATCTCATTTCTACATCCCTATTCTTTCACTATCTACTCTGCTAAATATTTGTTAAGAGAGAAAGAGGTAGCTTTATTAACTCCCTTACTAGATCTGCCCTTCCTCATGGCTGGCTGGGCTAATCTTTTTGCTGTATTGTATCAAGAATAAACAGACTTACCTTCTTTTCCTGTAAGTGGTCCCGTGACTCCCGTGAAGGAACCAACAGAGACCTGTGTTGAGTCAGTGTTTCCTTTATCATAGAAGGTGCTATGATTGTCACATATAATGGGCCTGAGGATGTTTTCCCTGCAGACTGAGAACACCTTCTCCTTGATAAATATGTACCTGCAGGTTTTTTGCTCATTTTTGGTGACTTAATCCTGGTGATGTCATAAGCGATGAAAGTGGACCTTTGCTGTCTCTCTATTAAGAAGTCTGATGTAAGGTAAATGCACAACTGAAAACACTCTTCTAACCCAGTGAAGTGCCCTTGAAAAGCTTCCAAATGGGACTAGTTCCACTCTGCTTGAAACTGAGATGGCATCTCCGGTTTGCCGACCGTAGTTTTCATTTGCATGGACTTTGTATTTCCAAGCCCAAATCATAAAGTATAAGGATGTGTGAATTTCAAAATGTTCTTATTTCATGTTTGTGCCTTCAGTTATTTAAGCTGGTAGCTTTGAATAATGACTGTTTGATGCATAGCACAAAAACAACTTAAAAATTTTAAAAATCAAGTTTCCAAACCTGTAGTCAAGAAAAGGAGATGAATGCAGTCGTTCTTTGTCTGATTCCTATTTCATCTTAACATTTTTAAGTGACTGTCAAATTTAAGAGAAGCTTCATAGGGAACAGATATTTGAAACGTCGTTGAGCTCCTGTATATATTGTTAAAATGTATGTCTTTGCAAATGTTACGGGCAATGGAAAGGTGACAGTGTTAGTTTACATGTAAATAGCTAGAGGAAACCAGAGAGGGAAGGCATTCTACAGATATCCCAATTATGGGAACAGCTTTAGTTAAAGCTCACAATCAACCATGACACAAAAACCTTGAGAAGACTAGCTTTAATTATTTCTAATCTTCACAAAAAAATTAGTTTTCTCACCAATATTTATTCATTTCATGGCAAGAATACTTCTCAAACTCAGGCATGGCAGTGAAAATAAATGCTGGCTATAAATAACTTGAGTATTTAAATTTAGGGGGGGAAATACTTATGTAAATATGAGGACTTTAAATGCTGCTTATAGAATTACAAAGAAATCTAATTTTGTCTGGAAAATAAGTTTCTCCTTATGAGATATTTTAAGGTGTTTAAATCATGGCTTGCAGAAACTATGAAATATTAAAATTAATTTATTAAAATGCAGCACATTTAAAAACCTTCATGCATGTAATCCCGACTTGCTACATAAATTTGCTAAATGTATACTGAGTTTTTATATAATCTTCCATCAGCGTTATGACAGAAGGGCAAAGAGTTCACATTTCTTCTTAATAAATATTGGCATGACTAGTTTCCTTGATTTAGTGTAAAAATGTATTTATTCACTGGAAATCATATAAATCAGGCTAATAGAAAAGAAACCTTCCTATTGCAAGTTCTAAATGTCATGCTGTAAAGAATCTCATTTAATTCCAGAATAGCTACTTAAAGGACCAGGAGTTTGAGAGTCTAAAACTCAGACCTCAACCTTCAAAGGACATCCAAACAAGAAACTTAATTGGGGTAAAAAAGAATTTGCAACACTGAATTTATGCAGATTTTAACTAGGCAATAGCAACAAATGTTGTCATAATTAAAAGTATTCACAGAACATAAAATTATTTGTACTGGAGAAGACCTCTAAAGATAACCTAGTTCCACACCTTCCCCTAGGCTGTGTTTCTCGGAGCCTCATCCAGCCTGCTCTTGAACACTTCCAGGGATGGAGCATCCACAGCTTTTCTGGGCAACCTATTCCAGTGCCTCACCACCCTCACAATGAAGTATTTCTCCCTAATGTCTAATCTAAACATTAAATACTTAACTATAACTCTTGCAGTTTAAAGCTATTCTCCTTCTCCTGTCACTATGTGCCCTTTCCTCTCCAGCTCTATTGCAGCCCCCTTTAGGCACTGGAAGGTGCTGGAAGGTCTCCCTAGAGCTGCCTTTCCTCCAGAGTGAAAAACCCCAACTCTTGGCCTGTCTCCATAGCAGAGGTTCTCCAGCCTTCTGATCCACCTCTGTGGTCCTCATCTGGACCCCACAATTTTTATATCTGCTGAATAAGAACAGAAATCTATAGCTTAGTAGAACTGCTAGCACAGAAAAGGTGTGACATCTATAAATACCTTAATGTTGAAAACAATGAGAAATAAAAATGTATGCAATCTAAAAGTATAGGCAAACAAAGCTCAGAGGGAAAAAGGGAGAATTGACACATTTTTGTACGTGTGGTATGTAGTCGAATTTAAGAGGTTACCCAAGAAATGACTGGAAATACCTTATTTTAAATGATGATATTTGAATGGAAAAGTTACTGTCCCAAGCAGCACTTCATGACGTAGAAAATGGGCACATCTGGTCCTCCAGTCTTAACTTCAGTGGGTAGTTTTTTTGTTACTCCAAGTGAAGGATGTAATGAGCTGTTTCTAGCCTGACGCAATAAAAGTAATTATTAAAATAATATTTGTTAGGTACTATAATAATGTAAATCAATATTAAATCATCATCAGTTTTTCTGGACTGTGGAATTTTTAATAACATTTCAGTTCAAAAGTAAACAACTGTAGATGTTAATACCTTTTTTCTGCTGCATGACTCTTCAAACATGTTAAGTAACATAAGCGGCAGTAGACAGGGAAAAAATGTTTCTCTGTGTTGACTTTTTTTGCAACAAATCCTCTTCTTAGGAATTCATTGCTCACAAGGCGGGGGGAAGTCATCTACAAAGAAGCTCAGCTAGTAGTAATAAGATGATTATTACACATCTTTATATCCCACTTGATAGTTGGTATATCTTAATTCTTTCTTTTAAACTGTGAAAAAGAAAATCAAACCAAATAATCTGTCATTTGTGGGTTTGGTATCTGAGTATAAAATGCGTTTAGTCACTTGGTGTCATAGCATAAAGTGCAGGGAGGATTTCGTTCTTAAATACTTGACTCCTTCATGGCTTTTGCAGTGCTAACTTCACTTCTTCAAAGCTCTAAAAATGTTTGGAGGCAGGAAAAGCTGCTGATAGTCGTTGTTGACACCTGTTACTTAGTTTCGTAAGGGAGTACTAAGTTAATATAGTGTGTATCACTGCTGAATTAATATACAGGAACTGCGTAAGTAGCTTCTGCCTTGTGTGATGTTTCTTAGTCACAGCCCTCTGTACAGTGGTCTAATTAGTACTGTAGATTCCCTACATCATTTATTATTTGATTAATATGCAATTTCTTTCTCATATTCATCAGCAAGATGAACACAATGCCAAGTTTCTTGTATTCCCCTTCCTTCCTTTCCTCACCAATGCACAGCAACTCATTTCTTTCATTTTTGGCACATCATAATTTAATATTTACCCATTGTAACTTGGTACCAAAGGAATAATTGCTTCCTAATCACTTTGCCTTCAGGGGGTTCTCCACTTGTGTCTGGGGAAAAAGGGCATTTTGGTCAGCGGTGGGAGAGCGTGTCTGTGTTTCCTTTGTAAGGACAGCCCTGTTGTTAGGGCAGGACACTGTGTGTTGAATTCTAATGGCTCGGTGCAAGAGCCAGCCTGTGTGGAAGGGGCAGCGTGGGAGGTGCTGGCTGCGCTCCGGGGGCTCCCTGGCAGTGAGCAGCTCTGGGAATTGTCCGGACTGTGCCGATGGGCAGCGCAGCCGCTCAGCACCGCGGCCAGGGTGAAACACCTCATCCCCCCTGTACCTACCAGGCTGCTTTGCTTAGCAGCCAGGAAGTTCAGGTACCTTTTCTTTAAATATCTAGAATTTGCTGCCACAAAATATTGTCCATTCAAAAGCAGGTGGATGTATCCGTGCAACGGAAGTATATTTGCATTGATTTTTATGTGCGTTTGGTGGATTTTGGAAGATTGTTATAAAATTCGTGTGTGCTTGTAATAGGTCTTACCCTGGATAGGCAAAGGACTATGTAACAAAGATAACTATTACTGTGTGAAATATTTATTTTCAAGGAAAATTTTAGAAAATTTTTGAAGGTAGCGTGTTGTGATAAGATATACTTACACCACAGAAAAGGTACCTTTAGTTCTGCTACTAAGGTTTTGATTTTAAATTAACACTGGATTAGTTATCTGTCTCTGTCAAGACTATAATAAAGAGCTTTTGTTGCAATCCATCATAGGGCTTTTGTGTTATACACTATACATAGAAACTGTTAACAGGAAGACTAGATTAATGCAGAGAGAAAAAATGTCATCAGATAAAACATAGGTCTCAAAAAGCAATTTCAAGTTCCATACTGTGTTATGCATTAATACATTTTTCGCCTTTGGGGAAAAGAGGAAAACTTGTAATCAAAAATTAATTTAAGCATTCTTGGCTGTACCTAAATTAGAACCCAGGATACTTCCAAAATTGTTATTAATCAAATGACCTGACAGGAGCTCACTAGGAGAAAATTAACAAGTACAGGCTATTCTGAATAATACTTATTAATGCCAATAAGAAATTTTGCTGCTCTTTTTCTAATCTTATATAAGATAATTTAAAATATTACTACTTTGAGGTAGCCATGTGTGTCTGTCCATGTATGTTATGCAAATATGTTGTGCATATGCTTTATATTTTTTTAATTAACTTCTTCAGAAAGCATAATAGAAATACAAGTGCAAAATATCACTATTTTTTCTTGATTAATATCTTAACAATGAAGTGAGTTGCAGTTCCATATGACTTATATATTTCTCCATTAACATATGGATGCATTTGTTTAATTTCACTAATTGTTAATTAGGTTTTTTTTTTTTTTGTAAACTATCATTGCAACCTGTGCTCGTTTGGGTACAATGATTCTCATCTTTTCTGTGAACTGTTCAGAAGATTGATTTTATAAATCTTCACTGTAATTTAGTGGCGTATTGAAAGGAAGGAAATTGGTGGTTAGTATTTTGTGCCTTCTGGATTTGGATTTGAAGAACGCAATCCTATTCTATCCAGTTTCTGATTATTTACTCTTTTCTAAATTTAAAATATGACAGGTCATGAAGGGACTGGGTCATCATACCTGTAACAAAAGTTTTAGTTTCAAAATACTAAAAAGTAGAATTATAAGCCTAAAAACCCATTAATTCACATCTAACATCTGGAAATCCTTAGTGATGTTATTTTATTTTTTTAGTAGACCTAGGAGAGCTTTTTCAATCAGAATTTTTTGTCTGTGTGTTCTGTGTTTTTTATGTTATATGTATTTTGGAAGTAAACTATTATACAAAAAAATTCATTAAAATTTTCTTATTTCTATTTTTGCTTAACATACTTAATGTGAAGGAAATTTGTAAGTCTAAATGTTTTTTGCTGTAGACATGCTAAACAGTGTCACGTCTAGCTTTGTTCATTGAATTTTGTCTGTAAGCCAGGAGTGTAACTGGCTGAGTGCCTTATTGCCCCCAGCAGTCCTGCTGTTCAGAGTAGGTAGCGTCAAACCTGATTTGTTTTTAATGTTTTCTTTTATTTTTCCAAGAGCAATTTTATTTAAATAACTTCTTTATTAAGATGAACAGAGATATTTTTACAGTTATTAGCAAGACAAATTACTGCAGTAATGGTGGCTGGATTTTTTGTTTTGTTTTGTTTTGTTTTGCTGTAGGTTTGTTAAAGTTGACATGAATGACAAAAGTCACCAGAGTAAGGTAGAAACTGTTGTGAAGTTAATGGGAAATGAAGGAAGTATCATTCGATGCTTAATAAATTGACAAATCAGTAGTTTTTATTCTGGAAAATCATAGTTGAAAACAAAGGAAAAAACTTCAGTTATGTAAAATCAAGCTGAGATTACCCTTGTAAAAAGAACCTGTCTTGAAAAGCCACAGTTAGTAAGCTGGTTCCCTCTGAATTGTGTTTGAGTTCCATTTCATTAATAGGAATTCTGCTTAACAATAGGGATGAGATTTGCAAAATCTACATGCTGTTTATTTCACTCTTACTGCATTTTGCAGTTATATTGGGAAAAAGAAACCAATATTGACCTGAAGATTCTCTCCTTGTATTTAGGATACCTTAAGTTTTTGCTCTGTACATATAATCAGAGTGATATTTTTCATGAGGGCTTGAGGAGAGGAGAGGAATGTATAAATGATGGTGACAACCTCTCCCACCTGCATCCTGGGACAAGAGAGGCCAGAGGCAGCCTGAACAAAACACCGGTGGGAGGAACACTGAGGAAAGGCCAAAGTTAAATAGCAGGTTGTAGCCAGAGTCGAAAGGTAAATGATTTTCCCCAGCAGAACGGGAAATGGTGTGCAAGCCCTAAGGGCTGAGCTCATAGGGTGGGCAGTCCTTGCTGCCTGCTATGATGTTGCATTTTGTTACACAGAGCTCATTGACTTGACCCAGATTGCAGTTTTACTCGCTGAAAATAGGCTCCTGTTTCCTCTCAAACTTGAGATAGCCTCTGTAATTATGAACTGATATGTCAACTTTCTCCTCTGAAATGTTGCTGCTGTATCTGCTAATGAGGTTGTACTTGTTGCATTGCTACCGGGGAGTCGTATTTTGCACTGTTGCCCATACTGAGAGCTCTGCTGATACTGCCATCACCAGAGTCATCTCAGTGACTTTAATTTTTTCTTGAAAAGTTAATTTATGACAGATAAAGCTCTTAAAAGTCAGCATACACATTATTATTCACTCAATTTCTTTTCCATAGCTTGCCAAAATTACCTTCACTTTTATGATACCAATTCATGGTAGTCATAAGCTACGTAAGGGCTTAAAATGCAGCTTTTTCTTCTCCAGTGTAAAAAATTATTGCCCTTTTTTTCTTCATTTGTTTTACTGAATAAATATTAAAGTTTTAAATTTGTAGTTTGTGTCTGTAATCAAATCCAAATTGATTTTCAAATATTTTTTCATGTGCTGGTGTGTGGGCAGGTGTGCATACAGGCATGGGGAAGAGACTGTAGTCTTGTGATACACATCTGAGAGAAAATTGGCTGGATGGTAGTAGCTGAAAAATAATTTTTTAACTCTGTAATTATGCCTTAGAGACTGAGTAGAACTCAAGCCCTACCCATATTTTTGACTGTCTTTCCTGCTTATCTGATGTGACAGATGTGCTGAGATGATTCAGATTGTTCTACAGGAGGAAAATGCTAGTTGCCACAGACAATTAATACAATACAGAAATCAGTCAATATTAAATACAGAATTAATATTACAAATTAATTTTAAATACATTTTACAGTTATATGAGGTAGGTTGGTTTTTGCAATGTTATTTACTGTCTTGTTATTCAAATGCTTTCCTATACAATGTTATTGAGCTAGAGCCTTCAGTGACCCACTGACATATTAATCTATCCCTGAATAATCATATCTTCGGTTCAGCAACAAAATATTTAGAGAACGTTGAAAGAGACTGGTGTTGTTACTGCATGGGGAACAGTATTTTTCATATTTATGACTGCAAATAAAATATGAAATATTTTAGTGGTGACTGTGGTTTAATGAGTAAAGAAATTCTCAATTTCCATTCTATGCCCTTTATAGGGCTTGCTCCTTAGGTTGACCAAACTCTTGTGACCAGTGACAGGACTCGAGGAAGGCATGACACTGAGTCAGGGGAGGTTTAGATTGGATATCAGGAAAAGGTTTTCCACTCAGAGCATGTCTGGCCACATGAGCTGGCCACAGCAGCAAGCCTGTCTGATTTCAAGAAGTGTTTGGACAACACTCTCAAGCACAATGTTTGATTCTTGGAGTGTCCTGTGCAGGGCCAGGAGTTGGACTGAATGATTGTGATGAACTTCTTCCAGCTCAGGATATTCTGTTATTCTATAACTGTGTAACAACTTTTTTGAATAGACAACCTAGTATAGGAGGTCTTAAGATGCAAATGATTCATTCTACACTACTTCTTAAAGACCAGTGATGTCAACATCACATTCCAGTAATATACTCCACATTTGTTTTCTTTCACATGCTTCTTTTAATTTCAATGAAGTCTTTTCCTAGTTAGTTGCAGTTAGAAAAAATTTTTGAAAGCAAGTTGCAGAAGACTGAGATTTGAGGGAAATGTTCCAAGGAGAAGTTTTTCCATTCTGTGGCATGGTTCACAACAGAAAGGATTACAAAACTGTAATTTTAACACATTTCTGTTGAATTGCCATTTTAAGATGTCAGTTGTCATCTTGTCAGTTCTGAGATGTGTCCTTTAAGGTATGTTAATTGCCTTTAGAGTTTTAAAACCGTTAGGTTGACTCAGCAGTAGGTGGTTATGGCCTACTTTGTTGAAGGATACCACACTGTAGGTGTCTGTTTCTTAAACTTGTACCTGATCTTCATCTTGCAGTGAGAGCTGCAGAAAAACAAGGAACACAAATTCTTAGCACGTTTGCCTTTCATAGTAGAGGTGTGCATTGTAAGAACTTCATCTTTGGATTTTCTGCAATTGGTATGACTTATGATGTCTTGTAATATAATTAAAAGAAAATTTGCCAGGAGAATGAGCTTGGTTTTTTTAACTTACGCAATTCTGATTTTTACCAGATTTGTTAACACATGTAAGGGTTTTTTTATTAGCTTGTGTATAGCGTAGATGCAGTTAGTACAAAATTATGTAAGCAAATATAAAAACTATTAGATATTCTATTTGTGTTTCTGAGGGTGGGTGGGGGAAGTGTTAAATTGATCGTTGCTTTTAAAACTGTGGTCTGTTCTGCCAGCAGCTGGAACATGATCAATTAAATGGGGCATATGAAAGGCATTGCTGTTGCACTTTGTTAAAGGAAAATTACAAGTAGTGTTGTAATATTGGGGTCTAAAGATATACTCTAGAAAT
The DNA here is from genome assembly GCA_018697195.1 of Certhia americana. NCBI lineage: Eukaryota > Metazoa > Chordata > Aves > Passeriformes > Certhiidae > Certhia > Certhia americana. Next base: position 43,903,473 of record CM031859.1, on the reverse strand, counting down.
GGCTGGAAATAAATTTGACTCCATCAAAGCAAGGACATTCGGTGCTGGATTATTAGCACGTTATCGAAAAAAATAATAAATTAATATCTTTCATTAATGCTAATAAAATAATGACGATTTTAGTAAGGATGACATGCAGCCTAATCAGATGTAAACTTTCATTAATAAAAACTATGCGATTGTAAAATTTCATTAGTCTTCTGAAAATGAAACTGAAGTGTAGTTTAATTTCTAGTTAAACTGTTGGGCAGCTTAGTTAATTTTTCCCCACCTTATTGTTGTGCTTTCATTCCTACTTGTCTTACTGTACTCATTAGAAAACCTGAATTGTTACTGTGACTACTGACATTTCAGATTTTTCACAAGCTTCTAGTAAGTCATGTAACGTTTCTCCACACATCTTGCAATTCTGGGTTATTTTTATGGGAGGGTGTTGAAAGGAAAGTGGTAGTTTGATTCCTACCCCAGTGCTCCCCAGGGCCTTCTGTGAGAACCAGCAGCCAGGGACACTGTCCTGCTCTGTAGGCATGGGGGGCAGGTGCCCTGAGAACAGGTTTCTGAGCTACTGCCAGCAGTGTTTGAGAGCTGTGAGATAGAGAAGAGTCTCACTCACCCCCTAAGACCCCTGATAGCTGTAGAGGACTGTGCAGCACAACAACTTACTGTTTTGATAAGATGTGTGGTCATATCTTATTAAGGCTGTTCTTCTGAAAACATTTTAATTAGCTCTCTTTAGTGTCATTGCTCTGCTAGTCTTTTAAGTAATAGGAGCTAATTGAAAAGCAACCCAAGCATTTTACCTAATTCCTGAAAAATCACGTATTAAAGCATGGTAGCTTAACAAAAACATTAGGCAGGTGTTATGTACACACAGTTGTATTCTGTACTCATACTCGAAGCATATGTGAGGGGGCCGAGTTTGTGCCAGCCATTGTGCAACTGAAGTAGCAAAGGGTTTTGCAAAGAAGATTAGAGTTGGCTTCTCAAGTGGATTCAGAGTGCTTCAAAGGATGTGTAGGAAGTGGGGCAGAAGAGTTTTCAATAGTGGCTCTCCAAAAGACATCACATCTCTTTGTAAGGAGAAGTTTCATTTTAAGATCACTATGGAGTAAAGTACTTCAGTTAACTGAGTGTAAACTAGCAACACTTCACTTCCAAAGAGCTGCCTCCAAAGATTTGCATGGAATTTCAGGGAAGAGGAGGTAGTTGTGTTTGAGGATTGCCTTGCCTTCCTGAGTTCTGAGCTGGGAAGCAGCAGAGCTGAGGGGAGGGAGACCTGTGTGACAGGAGGAGAGCTGTAAACGTCTGAGGAGGTGTCATGTAACCTCTCAACCGAGGGATCCTCTTATGCACTGACAAGCTGCTTCTCTCTTCTGCCTGGCTGGGGTTATGAACACTTTCCAGGGCTTACTTGGGAGTGACATGGTAACAGGATTTCATGATTTAGAAATTAATTTTTCCTTTGCTGCCCCAGTGGCTTGGGTAATGCATGGTTTGGGAGCTGGGGTGGGGTGGGGGGGAGGGTGTGTGTATTTTTTTTTTTTACATTTTGCCTAAAGGATATGATAGATTATAACAATGCCTTTTTTGCTTTTTCCTCTTTCACAGCTCTAAAGCTATATAATAAACACAGCGATTTCAGATTTTTTCAGCTTTCTTGTTAAGAACTACATTAGGAAAAACGTCTTTTATAGGAGTGAAGAAATTGTGTAGGTACAGTAAAGTTCCATTTGCTGTGGCACATCTGTTACTCCCTGTGTTGGGATCACTAGTTACAATTGGGAAGGAATCATCGAGACCTTCTAGTGGTTGCAAGAAACTGCAAAGAATATGAGGTCCGTAGTGGACAAATTACCAGCAGGTACTTTTGTTGTACAGAGCTCCCTGTGGCAATTAATTCCAGAATTTATTAAACATTGTGTGAAATGCCTTTTCCTTTGTTTTAAGCATTTTTAAGTGGTATTTTCCTTTTTTGCCTCTCTTGTTTTGTTTCTGTGGGAATCTGGTAAATATCCTCTCTTCAGGCTTTGCATAGTTCTCAAAGATTAGGCGTATTTTTGAAGGTGTCAGTTACATCTTCTGTTGTTTGTTTCCCTTCCAAGTTTATTCCTGTTCGAAAACTACACCTTTTAGCATACTTACTGCTCCTACTGCTACCTTTTCTTGTTGTACTATGCATTTGTGTAGGACAGCCACAACAGCATTATTCAGATACTAGAAAATATTGAAAGTGTGACATTTTTCTGTGAAAATGTTTATTTACATACTTGTTTGGACCATCTTTTAAAGACTTGTCTACTTGGTATGTATGCAACACTGTCATTAAAGCAGTAATCAAGAAAGGGCTCAACTTTGGAATTAATATTTAATTTGTTCTGTAGAATATTGATCACATATCATTTGTTGTGTTTCTTTGACAGGGACGGACTGGTTCCTTTATTTTCTGTTGGGGAACGATGATAACAAACCTGTAGCTAAGCATTCGTGAACAGTTTTTCATTGCTTCTATCTGAGACTGTTCAGATTTCCACTTTTTATTTTATTTAGTTTGTGTGTAAAGTCTATCTTTTCAGTACTTAGGTAATTAGTGACTAGAAAGATTTGGGATATTTTAGAATATAGAAGCAAATAAAAAGCATAGGATATTTTTGATTGTTCTGTCAAGAAAATGAGGGTGGTAGACATGATGTTAAAATGCAATGAACAAGATGCAATCAGATCCTGGAAACATAGAGGTGTTTCTCAGATCTACTTAAGCATCCCACCTAGATCCCTCAGCTATGAGCCCTGGCTTCCATGAAAGAATATACTCCCAGGAAATAAGGCAAGGAGAAATCTAAGCAGTCTGCAAGGTGAAAGTACTTCTTTACAATCATCTTTGCCTGTTCTAATTCACTGTGCCATTCTAGGTCAGCAAAATTTCAGCTCTACCTTATCTTATTATGCAAAAAAACCTTCTCAGTTTTGACCAAGTGAGGATAACAGTGGCTAAATATATGCTGGAGGGAAAGTGTACTCTGTGGCTCAACACAAAGCCCTGGCTTCATCTTGAGAACATTTTAGGGTAAAACTTCTAAGCAGATGATAGATAAAACAGGCAGGATGGATGGTTGCGGAACTATGACTGCATATGGGTTGCATTGTAGAAAACCTGTTTTCCTTTCAGCATGGAGAAAGTGTATTCTCTTCTGCAGTGGGAAGGGAGAATTGTATTTAAGTTATACCAACACTAAATGTATCCACTCTCTCTGTATATCAAGTGGGAGTCTTATCAGAGTGTTACATGACAAATGATGGAAAAAAAGAGAATTTTAGGGAATCAGCTTTCTGTGAAGAAGAATTTTAGTAGACAAGTCTTAATAAGCAGCACTAATAAGATGAGGGATGTAACTTGCCCTCTGGGAAAGTCCTTCCAATCAGTGTCATGGGTGCAGAAAATTACCAGCCTGGGATTCACAGCCTGAGACAATTCTTATGCTGTCTGTAGAACAGTCGTAGTTAGTAGATTCTTGCTGTATTTACTGTTTGGATTTGGAAAGTGTGAAGGGGTAGGATTTCTGAATCCTGGAGGATATTGCACTACAAGTGTACTGTAGAGACTTTCATATTTGGAGGATGCATTGTTAGCTGAATTGTCAGCAGCAGTGTAGGGGGAAGGGCAGCATCTTCTCTTTTCTTACCTTGACTATTATTTAGAAGTGATGTTCAGATTAGAAGGGTGACTTCTGCTGGTGCCATGACATAATGAATGAAATCATACCTACCTTTCCACTGTAATAGACTACAACTAGTTTGACTTTGACCTCATAATAAAATGACTTTTTGTTGGACTTTGCTTGCCCCGAATAAGGAAGTAGTCCATCAAGAACACAAGCTTTCTCTAATGGTTTGCAGTGATTTTCCTGTCTTTTTAAGGGAGTGGGGGGGGTAGAAAAAAACAAGAACTGTAAAAAATTATTTGGCACTTCACTGGAATCTGAATCAGGTAAAGATTTAGAGAGAGAGAATGAAATAATCTTTCTTTGGGCAAAGAAGAAAATAATTAAGTACTCACAGAGCAATGAATTCTATCAGTACTATGGAACTATTTTTATCTGTCAGGATTAGTCAATTTAACTTCAGGCATAACCTGAATTTAAAATATTTACAATTAAAATCATAACAGTACTGTGTCTATTTTCTTCGCAGGTTTGCTGGTCCTCTGATACATTTCAGAATGCCGCTGGTAAAAAGGAACATAGACCCCAGGCACTTGTGCCACACAGCTCTGCCCCGAGGTATCAAGAATGAACTGGAATGTGTCACCAATATCTCCCTGGCAAATATAATCAGACAACTGAGTAGCCTAAGTAAGTAAATTGTCTTAATAGCTGTGTTTGGAACTAATATATTTTACAGTCACAGTGTTTGAAGTACGAACACCTTTTCAAATTCTCAGTAGAAAATTGTCACCGGGTCTGGAATGTAGTGCTTTTGTGAGTAGTGTCTAGCATGGACGTCTCTGAAAGAAAACTAGGATCTTTTCTAGCAGCATGTCTTCAAGCACTCAATCCATATCTCCATATCATCCATATGTCTGTTACCAGTGGAATATGACAGGAAAAATATTTGATAATTAATGAGATCGGTAAATGCTAACCTTAGACCAATTCTTGAGTAGGGAATATGGCTTAATGAGAAATATATCACTGGTTGCTTAATTCTCTCAGCTTAAACCCTTGGTCATGTTGTAGTCACTCAGGAATAAAAGGAGGAGTTGCCTTTTGAAATAGCAAACCCAGAAATGTAATTATAATATGGTATTTAAAATAGATTAAGATTTTTCTTCCTTCTTCTCCCTCTGTTAACAATTGCACTCTTGGTGCACTTGAGAGGAGTGAATATTTCTTGAGCTCTGAACCTCTGAAGGAGTTTTGCTGAAAAGACTTATCTATGACATTTTTCTTTAAGTTGCAGCAACTTAATCAGTCATCAGATGAACCAGCATGATCATGTTTTGAATTTCCAATACTACAAGTGCTTTTTAACCACTAGGACATTACTAAAACTACCAACACAATAAATATTTAAATGTGCAGTATATACATCTACAATGTGGAAAGACTTTTAGCACCCATCATTTTCTTGGAGTCACAGGTGATGTAGCCTGATTTGTTGATTAGATTGATTTAATTATTGGTTTGATATGCTGTATGGTGAGGCTGTTGTGGCAGCCTTTCGAAGCTGTGCCATTTAGGGTGCCATTAGGTGGAAAACTTAATTGAGGACACTGAATTATGAAATTGAGACAAGAATGCTTACAGCACATAAATATGAACATTATTAATACAGCTGCAGCAACAAAGGAAAATAACTATTTGAATACTTTTCAGTGAACCAAGAGCATATCATATCAGAATGCACTATATGATCACCAAATGTGGTTTTGCTTCATTCTGCCAAAAACCTGTCCCAGACTAGTTGCTCATGTACTAGCCTCTCCTTCCAAGTCACTCTTATTAATGTTGTGTTATTTTATTTTTGTTTGATTGTTTTAAAAATTCTTACTAGATTATATGCTTCATCTGTGGGAATTTGCTTTTGTCAGTGGCATGCCATATATTTATTTGGCATTTTCATTTGGAAGTATTATTTGACCCTAAAAAACCCAACAGTAACTTCTAACTCAACATCATGGTCTCAGATTGACCTATTGACATTCAGCTGCCTTTGTTTTGTTTTCTTGGTATACAGAGCTTATATCTGATGTTGTATGTACTGCTGCTTATGAGGAAGTCAGGATGAAAGCAATACTAGAACAGAAAGAACTCCATTATGGAAGAAGAAAAGAAATTAAGAATATCCATTGAATGCTCACACCTTTGTTACATGGTTTGCCTAACATGTAACACAGAAAAACACTTTGAAGGGAAAGTAACCATAACTGTGTATAACTTCTCTGTGTAAAAGCAGTGTGGTTCTTCCCTGAAACATGCATTCATGTGTTTATACAAAACTTTTGTCTGATAGCGTGTGTGTTTTCAACAAAAAAAGCCCCAAACTTTTTTTCCTACAATTAAAATGTTTTGCAAAATAGTCCTTATTTCTCAGCAGTGCTAAGGACTCTTCTTTAAAATTGGGGATCATGTTACAAAGGTTTGGGTCCTTGTTAGAAGTATTTTGTTCCAGAATTCTTTTAGCTTTTCTGCCTGTTTATGCTCAGTGTAATACAAATTCAAAAATATTCAGGAGTTCTGGAATAATAATTTTGTGTCTCATGCTTAAACCCAAATAGCCAGTCTTCACTTGGTGTGTCACTGTTAGGGGTGTACAGCAAGGTCTGCTGACATGCAGATAAATTTTAGTAGTTGCCTGTGAGTCACAGCCAGCAGGCATGGTTTCGCAGTGGTCCCCTGGCAACCGGCTTCTCTGCAGTCCTTCCCTTTTTGTTTTCCATGGATAATGTGTATGCTTGAGAATCAGCCTTTAAGTTGTAGACGAAATGAGGCTTTACTCTGAGGGTGGAAAGTGAGAGCTCTGGTAGGGTTTCATTTCCTTTAAACTAAAGCTGCTTTTGCTGGTAAAGTTATGCAAATTTAAATGAATGGTCTTTGACCTGATTAGCAATCAGTCATCTCTGCCTCTAAGATTTTTCATTTACTGACCTCCAAATAGAGGATCAATCTTAAGGCAGTCTTAATCTTTCTTCTGACACAATATGGAGAAAGAGTGCTGTCATGGAATTGGAGCCTCCAGTACTCTAAACAATACCATAAGTCATTATTGACAAAAAATAAGCATGGAGTTTTGCCTTGTAAGTCATTGGATCTTCATTCTTGGCAATATTAACAACTCAACTGGATTAGCCAAGCAGCTGGATCTAATTGGATCTGCTTTGCACAGGGTGTTGGACTAGATGACTTCTGGAGGTCCTTTAACCTGAACAGGATTTTGTTTCTCTTGTCTTGGATACTACATATAAATAGGCTATACAAGCAGATACTTATACAGTACTTGTGAAATGACAGGAATTCTGTGTTCTTGTGTTTCAGTATAAAATTAAAAGTGCTTTACATCAGTATGTCAGTGATAAGTACCATTTGTATCCACAAAAATTATCAAACCTTTCATAGCTTGTTGGATGTGCTGCTCCTAACTGTTCAGTTTGAGGAATTTTTTGACCTTTAAAAAAAGTAGAGATGAAAGGACAAAATATTTATTTCTGCTTTGACTGATAGTCCTTGCCTTTATCCCTGGAGCATGCAAACATGTCAGTCTGTCTTGATACAACATACAAAATTGCTGGTAGGTAATTCTTCTCCCCTCCATCTATTCCCAGTCTTCTCTTACTTCATATAAGGATCTGTTTTCTGGCAGCTTTTCTTAGCACTGTGGCAGAACAAGAACTCTCTGGACAACAGCAAGAGCTGTCTTAGTTCTCTAGCCATTCTTCCCTGTATTTCTTTCTTTCTAACAGTATCTGCTTTGAGGAAGTGCTTACCTAGTGTTTGCAGCAATATTGCACATACATTAGTATACTGCTGTTCTCTATACTTTGGTATACATCAGGCCATAACATTCCCACATATGTGAAACACAACTGATAGCATTGTGCAGCTGTGCCATTGTTAGAAGGCGGATAAATAGTTCTCTTGTGTGAGTGTAGCCTCCTCATTTTGTTCACAGCTATTGACCAGTCTTGGTTTTTCTTTTATTCATCTGTTCCATGGACACAGAATCTCGGTACCACATAAGGATGGGGTTTGTTCTCAGCCCCGGTCTCTGACACCTCCATCTAGGGAGGAGAACGTTTCTCTTTTTGAGTCTGTGTCTTCAATGAGTATTTGTATTGTAGGCATTCAGACTAGGCCTTTTATTCAATCATAGCAAGATGCCATTTCCTATTTTTTCTTTTTTATCTGCATAACCAAAGGGAATTCTGCATAATTCTGCTAAGCTGTAGTGCCTTATATGGTAGTGAAAACAATTTTCACTTAACATTGAACCTTTCGTAGCCTTTTCCCTCTTTCCATCTTTTCTATGTAGTGTATCTATTTTTACCGTGTTCTTCTATTCCTTTCTTTTCCTTACCCCTTATTAGTTAGTTTTCAGGACTGAAAGCCTGACTCTGGAGCAAATTATTTCTCCCCCTTATCTTTTCAGCACATGGTAAGGTTGCATGATTGGAAGTAAGTTTCTTCAGACCTATACGTAGAGCCTCAGTCAGTATTCCAGACACAGCAGAACCCCTGTGTTGCAGGGGTCTTGCCCTGCCCATCCTCCTTCTCAGTGTGTTCAGGAGGATATTCATTGTGAATTTTCTTCATTAGTCGCTTCTCTTAATTCATTATTACTACAATTGCCAGGGAACACAAACGTTCTTGTGCACAAGGGGATAAGGAAACTGATGGACTTGAAAACTAAAGGCTAGCTCAGCTTGAGAGAACCCCATCATCTCAAAATCTTCCTTCTGATTTCTTGATGTTGTCTTTGCAGCAGTGGCAATGCGGTGCTGCTTTGTGTCCATCCCGAATGGTAATGAGAGGATGAGCAAGGGGTCAGTAACATTTCATTGAAAGCAACTATGTATTAGCAGAAAAAAGTTCCACCTGTCATTAATTCCTTGCCTACATCAAGCAGTGAATGGAGGTTATATTAGAAATGAAAGAAAGAGCAAGACTTCCCGTGAAATGGTCATTAGCCCTGCTACTTTCCACAGAAGTTCAGCTCTCAGCAATCTCTTTTACAGATTTCTGAATGCTTAATGGTAATCTCGGCTAGTTTACTTGATAAGTTTACTTTACCCACCTCAGTGGGTGGTAACAGATGATGTCTCAGACTTCCATGACTGAAGATTTTTGAAGACTGTTTTTTTTCTTTCTGAATGTCAACAAGAAGCATCAGACTTGCTCTTGATAAGGCCTTTAACAAAGTTTATTTGATACTTTTGATGCCCTGGTCAGGTTGTCTGATAAACATCTGGTTCAATTTTCCTGGCTAAAGGAATCAAGTTGTCTTCTCAGTACTCCGATACTCCTACTATAATCCTTATGAACTGCCCTCACACTTTCATAATGGAAGTTCCTAATTAGTGTCAGTACTATGTATTTAGTATGTCATTTTTCAGAGCTTGCTTAGTCATAACCAATGAAGTTCCCAAGGATCTACCAAGGTTCTTATCTCCAAGTTCAGTCTCCTAGCTTTTAGTCTGTTTCCTAATCACTGGGTGGTGAGATTGAAATGATCCTGATGAGAAATAAGCCCAGACTTTTAAACTCAGATACATCTCATTTTTTTCTGAAAAGTAAATAATGTAATGAAGATCTGAAGCTGAATCAACAGGCTATGGATATGTTAAATTATATGTCCGAAATAATGGAGGAGGAAAAATGTATTAATAAATTTAGAATGTCTTTCCTATTTTGGTTTATAAAGGAACCTTGGTTATATATTGTGAGTGGCTTATCTGGTAACTAATTATCCTGAGAGAATATTTTCTAATAAATACACTATATTGTGTAGAAAGGAGCTATTCAGTAGTGAATAATGTAATTTTTGCATAGTGTAAGTATATTGGGAAGGGATTGAGCAGTGGGACATGACAGGTTTTATAGCTACTCTTTTTCTGTACCTTTATTTTTTAGAAAATGTAGTGAACAAAAATATTGTATAGTGTGTGAACAGGAATGAAATAATAGAAATAAAGGAATGATAGTGTATAGGTGGGTTTACTAAATTCTAAGCTTATTCTTTAAGATGTTCTACCAATTTATATATATTTTTTTTAAATTTGCCAAACTCATATTTTAAACTGGTGTTATTTTGGGGGTTGTGTAATTCAATATAGCAAATATTTAATATTTTGATATCAAATAGTATTAATATTAATTTTAGTGGCATAACCCTTCATTATACTTTGTACTTAATAATGTGACCACATATTTAATATATTATATATTTTTATAATTTAGTTCAATGGTAAATGTGTTGAATTAGATTTTAGGTATGTTAAAATATGCAAACACACACATACCACTGAGCCCCAGAAGTCTGACAGATCACTTAGGGCTAAGTTAATTAAGATCAATACTTCTGGCAAGCAGTTGTCTTATTCTGAATATCCTGCTTGCTGCATCTTGCATTGACCTGAATTTTACTAGTCATCCTCTTGAATTTCAGAAAATTATGCTGGTTTATGGCACTGAGCAGTGTGCATGGTCAATGTATTTATCCAGGTGCCTACATCAAATTCAGACCATGTTTCACAAAGGCTGCCAATCCCATAACTGATCTGCAGGGTGCTGCTTCAGGTTGGGATGCAGTTAAAGGGTTTGGAACTCTTTTTCTTTAACAATGCAAAGGGACAGTGAAGAAGTGACTTCTTCCACAAGTCCTGGTTCAGGACTCTTGTCCCAGTCATTGTCTGAGAGCCCTGTAACTAAATCTGTCCGTAACTGATCTAGTGTTGCAAAATGATTAATTTAAATGGCCTTTCCTTAGGGTTTGCCAACAGATACAGCATTGAGAATGCCAGAGTTCAGGTGGATTTAAGGACTGGAGGTTTGAGAGGACTGCTAGTGTACGCCCTGATCCTTGGTGTGGTTCTAAGAATTTGAACAACACAATAATAAAGTCTTTGAAGACTTCTCTTTGTAATGCTTTATTTAATTAGCCTGAAATACTGTCCAGAACCCAGTGTGGAGGTTGTGGTTGACTTCAGTTCATCTGATGCGTACCCAGTCCCCCAGAACAAAACAACCCCCATTTCTTTTACCTTAGTATGTCTTAATTTTAGTGTGTTGGATAATTAACAATTATTCATTTGTGGATAGAAGCCAGGGAGGCTGGACAAATGCTTAAGATTATGGGGGGAAATTAGGAGATAAAACGAGTTAGAAGGAACATTTGGTGAAAGGAAAGCACTGTAAAACTGATCAGTATTTTTTTTACATTTTATAAACCATTGTACAGTTATTGCCATGGTAATGAATGGAAATGAAGTGGATGTTTTGCTTTTTTTTTTTTTTTGGGTTTAATTTTTAAAAAATGAGGAAGGCAGTAAACAGTATAATTTTTACTCTATTTTCAGTTAGTAGCTACCAGCTACTGCTCTGTTTTCAGCTCATAGATCTGTCTTAAAAGTCAGAAAAATAATTGTTCAAAAAGCTATCAAAGTACATGCACGTTATTGAGAGGAAGAAGGACAGAACATTGTTTCCAAGACATTTTATTTGTCTTTCACAAAAAAGGACATTGACTGACACCAGAGAAAGCTGCATTCCTGTATTCCTTTCTTACTGAAGGTTTCATTGTGATCAGAGACCTTTGATACATGAGGAAGAGTTATGAAAATAATAATAAGGGGAATAATAATTTCCTTAATTAAAACTAAATAATAATGCATCCTCTTATTTATTTTTTGAAGTGCTCTGCTAATAAAAATAAATGCCAAGCAGATTTTGAAAATACAGTAAAATAAGCTTGTCACAGACATTGAATTAACTTAATTGCAGAAGTCTATCTTGTCATTTAATTTAGTAGGCAAACAAGACCACTGTTCTTTCTGATCTGGTATTATGTATCCAACTGTAAGCAGGATCCTAAGGCGTTAATATTTTAATTGTCATAGTGAACTGTAATTCTCTTTATTCTACTGTGTGAAACAAGTGTAGAGTTTTTCACACAGTACAATAATGTTGTAAATTTTCTGAAGTGCTAATGATACTTTGGAATATTCAGTGTATAATGGAATTAATTTTGCATTCTTACTCTTCTGACATATTACCTATAAATTATGTGGAACAAGATCAGCTTTGTATACTAACTTGCTCTTTTCTCACACTTTCTTTTATTTATTTGAGTTTGTGACAATTTGTTCAGTATTTTCACCTGTAATTGTGTCCTCTGTAATCCATCCTAAACTGAAGATAGATTCCTATAGAATACAGAGAGATGGCAACACAAATATCAGATTATGTGTGTTATGTATACATATTTGTACATTCACATGTATCATTCTTTGGAATGGTAGTTGTACATTTCACAAAAAGCAAACATTTTGCTTTGCTAGAGGAAGCATTTGGTTAAATATACCTCTGGCTAAATAAAGAGACCACCAACACACAGGTAGGTGGAGACATCACGGTTGGCATACCACTTCAAACACGACAGGTTGTTTTTAATGTATTTCCCATTTGAGGCTTAGTGTTCATAAGCATAGGCAAATTATCCCTTGCAGTATGTTTGTGGCTGTATGCAACATAATGAAAAGATTTCCAAGACAGATTATTTGCAGTTGGAGCTCATTAATGAGGTAGAAAAATTTTAAGCCTGATGAAATGATACGGATAAAAATTTATCCTTAAAATGCACCTATAAAAGGGAAGTTACTGGATTTTAAAGCCTTGCCCCTAAATTAATTTTTTTATTCTCTATATGAAATTTCCTATTTTATTTTAGTTTGTACATCTCTGTTATGTGAGTTATATAATTAAAATTAATATTTCTGAACATATTATCTAAAATGCATTAAATTTTTAATATCTGTGTATTAAAACTTCAACAGTATTGTTCTTAGGGGATCACATTTTTAAGAAATTTTGCTTATTTCAGGTACAGGTTAAAGAACATAAACTTTTCAGAGTTGTGAGACATATATTAGAAAGTCTTACGTTTGGTGAGTTGCCAGCTGAGAAGACTTTTAGTAACTTTCCATCCATAATTTTCTGTGGACTTGTGCTATGAGACAAAGGTTCTCAGAATGGGAGTGCCTTTGATCTGCTTCTCACTGTGGCTATTAGCAGTTGCTCCAAGAATGAGAATAATATGTATGATATTGCATGTAGGATATTCCTACTAATCTCCCTTCTTCCAGCACTGTTCAGCCTGGAAGCCTCTCCAAGCAGCCGAGGTTTGTCTGTATTTCCTAATGCTCAGTGTGTTTCTTTTTCACAACTTTGTATCATTGGCAAAGTTTAATCTCGTTTTTTCCCATACATATCTTAATTTACACATATCTTAAGTAACACAGATCCCAGCATAGAAACTTAGTAGAACTCACCTTTCTCGACTGTGAAGACTCTGATTTACTCCTATGCCCTGTTTTCTGCCTTTTGAGGAATTATTTATCTGTGCCATTTCTTTTGCAGGCCCCATCTGTTAAGTTTTCCCCAAACCATTTGATTAAGGGCTCTCTAAACTCTCTTGGAAATTTCAGTAGATCATAGCTCTCTATCCATGTGCTTCTAAACCACTCAGAGATTTCCCTTTACAAAAGCTGTGCTGCTTCTTCTGAGTCATCCAGATGTCTGCTAATTCAGTTCTTTATAATGATCTATACTAATTTGTATGGATGTCAGGCTTATGGGTCTGTAGCTCTCAAGCTCTCAAGATGTTCCATGAAAAAAATTTTGAACCTTGTTGTGTGTTTCAATGTGTATAAGGAGATTTTACAATTGTTCCTAATATTTGCTGATCATTTTGTTCAGTTTTGTAATTTTTATATATTCATTTCATTTTCTTTGAGCCTCCCACAGTGAGTTTTGGCATCAGAGTCTCTCCAGTTCCCTTCAGTGGATGCCAGTGGAAGGTGTTAAATTAGCTTGTCCATGGGGATCTTGTCTCTCTGTATTCCTTTATATTTTCATTCCCAGTCAGCTCTGCTGACTCCCTGGCAGGCTTTCTTATTCCTCATGCCTTTGAAGGAATATTTATTGTTAGTTTGCTAGTTGTTCCTCTTCTATTTTCTTCTTCTGTACATTTCTTCTGATACCCTCTTTTATATTCCATTGTTTATAGTCATGCTGGTTTTCTATTGCTGTTACCTCAGTCTTAATAAATGGTGTGTGCTGGCTTTGTGCTTACTACACAGCATCTTTAAGTAGTTGCCACACTACCTGTAGGGATTTAATTTTTGTTCTTTTGATGTGTTTATATAAAAATGTCCTTGTTTTTATGTATACTTCCAGATGTATTGCTCACCAAAGGCAGATAGCTATCCTTTCCTTTTGTACCTGAGAGAACTTGAGTGCAAAGCAGGTAGTTAGAAATTTGTGAGATTTATGCTTCCAAAACCAACATAAGTGCACAAACAGTACATGAATTACGTATGCACAGTATCATGTAAGGTTTTGAAAGCTATCACATTGTATTTCAGAAGTGTGACTACACATTCTGCTGTGTGATCTGGTGGGGTTGTTCCAGTGATACTGGCAGACTAGTCAAGTGGAGTCTTGAGAGCATTAGAAGCAATATGTGGGGTATTCTGTAGAAGAGAAACTCATTACTGATTACATAATATTTGAATCTCCTGATCTTTTGTGCTAAAAGTATGATGTCCATTGATGCGAACAAAGGAGGGTTTTTGTTTGTTAGGATTTTTTCTACTTCAGTGTTAATGGGTCAGTTACTAGAATTTTGATCCTTCAAAGTAGGATTTATTATTTTAGTGTGTATTTTTGGATAGACTGGTTCTAATTTACCTAGATGTGAATATCTTCCTGTTTTTTGTAAAGTTCTCTCTACAGCAGGAGTGGACGCTGTACTTCCTTTTGAGAACAGTGTTGAGGTAAATTTAAAGATTAGTTATTGCTCAGACAGGAGCAGCTTCAGATGCTGGAAATTTTCCTTTTAGAAATATCCAAGAAACCGTGCAGTGTAGTTCAATGCATATCAGCATAGTTAAATCATTTTATAGCAGTTAAATATCTGTCTTGTAATGTGTTAAATAATTTCATTTCTGATAAATAAGTTGCATATTATGTATTTAATTTCTACTAAAGGACTCTTAATGGACTCAACAAGTACAGGTTGTTACAAGCGGTACTCACGCATCTTAGAATTACTTAGTTAAAACAGTAAGAAATCATTTGCCTGTCTTGTATGATTGAATTTAATTTTTTTGCCATGTTTCAGGTAAATATGCTGAAGATATATTTGGTGAACTTTTCAATGAAGCACACAGTTTCTCATTTAGAGTCAACTCCTTACAAGAACGTGTAGATCGCTTATCTGTCAGTGTTACACAACTGGATCCAAAGGAGGAGGAATGTAAGTTACCTCCTGAAGGGAGGATTTCTTATATTGTCTCTCAGACAGCACTGATAGGTGAAATGGAAATAATAGTTTAATAGTTTAAATCATATTTATAAGAACACAGAGCAAAGCATCATAAGAAAGGGCCATTCCTATTTCTGCTGCAGGTTTCTTTCATAGCCTTGAGCAGCTTCCTGAGCTCAGCATTTTCATGCTTACTGAATGATACTAAGGAATTTACATAAAAATGGCTACAGGAGTATCTGTCACTTCAGTAGTGCTATGTATTCGGAATATTAATAGTATTATGTAATATTATGTGAATGTTTGGAGATGAGTCTATTCACTTTTAAACCTTGCTACTAATTCTCATGGAATGTAAACATTTGTCCCAGTAGGATTTTTGCATTTAACTTGTACCATCTTACTTTCTGTATGACATTGTAGCTGTATAGCTTCATTTATTGCTGCGGTATAACCTCTTGGATTCTTTCTAAATAGCTTTAAATATTGTAAATATTGGTTAGCAGTGAGAAAACAAGTACTCTCAAAAATCATCAGCTCATGCCTATAAGATAGAATTTGTATGGAATTTTAAAGGATGCCTAGGCTTTGTTTGACCACCTAATGCATAAATGTTGTGAAGCTCTTTTGCCTTCTTCAATATCTCTTGGTTGCAGATAGAACTGTGAAAAATCTCATAGCCCCAATTTAGAGTGTTCTAAACTATGTGGTTAAGACCTAGAAAGTGGAGGAACATCCCATCATGAAAAATAACTTCAGATTGCTTGTGGAATCCAATTTTAAACTGTAGAAAGATGTTTCAGTTCTGAATGTCTAGATATAATAATTGTGTATTATTACATTGTGTGATTACAGTTGTGTATACAGAAGAAATGAAGTGTCAAACCAGGGGAGTGGTCTTCAGGTTGTCTTTGGTTATAGATGTCAAAATTTCACTAGTAGCAAAATTAAGCAAAGGGAAGTTTTGATTCTGTATTTTGCGTGACATTAATTTTAGAACAGGTTTTGAAAGACAGCTGTTCACAGATAGTAGCAGATTTTCCACAAAATCATGACTTGCCTAGGGGAATTCTTACATTAATGGGATTTTCCAAGTCTCTTGATAACTGAGCATAAATCCCATACACCTCTCTTTCCAATTGTGGTTTAACCTAGCAGGCAGTTAAACATCACACTTCCACTTGCTCACCCCTGCTCCACAGTGGGAGGAGGGAAATAATCAGGGGAAAAAAAGAAAAAAGGAAAATTTGTGGGCTGAGATAAAGACATTTTAATAGGACAGAAAAAGAAGGAAAAACATCAATAATAATATTAGAATATACAGAAGAAGTGATGCACAATGCAATTGCTCACCACCTGCTGACTGATGCCCAGCCAGTTCCCGAGCAACAGCCCAGCCCCCAGACACCTTTCCCCCTTGGTTTATATGCTGAGCATGACACCATATGGTATGGAAGGTCTCTCTGGTCAGTTTGAATCAGCTGCCATGGCTGGGCCTCTTCGCAGCTCCTTGTGCCATCCCCATCCTGCTCGCTGGTAAGGTGGAGTTAGAAGCTGGACAGTCCTTGACGACTGCTCAGCAGCAACTAAAACATCATTGTGTTATCAGCATTATTCTCATCCTAAATCCCAAACACAGGACTATACCAGATACTAGGAATAAATGAAATCTCCTCCTGCCCAAACCAGGGCAATTTTGCTAAGATTGGATAATGATAAAAAATCCTTTCGATGTGTGATATTAAATTGTCAACAGTTGTAATCTTGTGAAAACTTTAACACTCTGGTATGTCAATAGCATTTCCACATTTACTCTTGACAGCCTAGTTTTGGTTTAAATCAGAAGGGGAGGGATGTTGATATATCATATCTTATATGTTAATCATTCACATTTCCATAGAATGGAGAGACCATATTAAGTCATTGAATTAAAACGTCCAGGGATGTTACACAATAGCAAGATGGAAAATTGTACTATCCTATGTAAAAAGGCCTTTGACAAGTTTGGCTCTGGGTTTCAGGACCAAAAATTCATAACTATTTGATGTCAGAGAATTGCTAGAAGTAGTTTTAAATAGCGTGTAGTCCCCAATGCACCATACCAACACATTTTCACAGAACTGTGCATGCTGTAGTGTTTGCTAAACTGCATATTTAAAGAAAGGTACAGATACTGCAGTTAAGGAAACAGGGCTGGGAACAGGTCTGCACAATGAAGTCCAGTGTGGCTCAGGGGGACTTAGACCTAATCCCCTGGATTTGTGTCTCACACCATAGAATAGCAGTGCCTACTTGTACTTCAGAGGAACACATGCAGTCCTCAGTGTCAGGAGCTATTACGTTACTGTTTTTATTAACTTAAGAAAATTTCCAGTCCTGAGCTGTACCCAGTGCTCCTTATTCACAAGCATCTGCCTAGAATGAATCACCAGATGAAGACAAAGGAGAGGAGGAGACATTTGATATTCTATTTCCTTAAAAGTTAGGGATCAGGAAACTTTTTTCCTTCAGTATACTGTTTTGGGCTTGACTTCAGAAATCCATCACAATTTAGGTTTAGTCCTAGTGTGGACTAGAATAGCTGAAGGATGTTAATGCATGAAGGGAAGCAGGGAGAATATTTGAATTTACCTTTTTTAACTCTATATGCAAGAATTAAGCAACTTTTAGTACTTCTACTCAGCTAACAGCATGAGTAAAATGGGATATACTTGTGAAATGAGTCTCATCTGCTCTTTGCCAGGAGGCAGTAATAGAAGATTTAATGGGTTCCTTTGGGCCTATGCTATTACACAAGAGAAAGAAATTAAGATTCATTTAAAGCTAAGTGGCATGAACAAAAACAGCCCAAGTCAGATTCACTAAATGAGATGCAGATATTTGACAAGATGTTTCTGGTAGAGTCAGAGTGATAAAAAGCTCTGAATTTGTTTAAACAGTCTGTGTGTTTCCTCATTTTGAATTTTTACAGTATCTCTGTCAACAAATAAAACCAAGGTTAAGATTGTATCTTTATGAGCCTAAAAACTGGTGCACAATTTTTTTGTCATAGATGAGTTGCTGTGAACTTCGTTTGGTTTGCATTATTATAGTATTTTTAAATTCTTGATGTCTCAGTATTATTAATTTCATATTTTAATAGATTTTTTAAAATACTTTATTCTTTTCATGTACATGTGGGTTTATCCCCTCAGAAGATACCAAACGTGAATGCAGACAAACAGAAATCTTCTGCTTTCTGTCAGTAAACTCAACTTTATTTCAACTGTATGGGAAACAAGCCCATATGTACCCGAGAGCAATATTTGGGATTCTTTTAGGACTGAGAAAACACATTCTTGCTGTAAAGCTGAACTAAGGTTGACAGGTTCACTAGCCCTGCAATATGAGGTGTCCTCATAGGTGGGGAAATAAATCCTGGGTATTGTTTCTTTGCAACCATTTTTAATTTCAGCGCTTACTTTTTAAGTAACATTACTAACTGTCCATATATATGCAAATTGTATAAGTAAAATAATTTTTTTCTTAATTGATCAAATTCTTGTGAATTTAATTGTGCCTTTTAAGTGTGAAGTACTGCCAAAAGTTGTAGAAATCTGACAGTTTTGAAAAGAATATTAATTTTAACATTTATGTGGTTCTTTTTTGAAATGCTGGTACACGCTACAGCTCTAATGTATAGTGAGTGTCATGAGGTATTGGAAAATAGCTTTGTGTCACTTAGAAATACATAATATCAGGGCAGAAGGAAAATCTTAAACTGGGAGTTATCAGACTATTTTGGTATTAATTTAGTGGTTCTTTCAATGTGAGCTGCCTAATTCTACTTAAACCTCAAACCAGAGAGGATTTTAATCTCAGAGGCAGTGTATCAAATTCTTGATTTCTGTTGCATATTTGTTACAAGCAACTGTGACAAGCAACTTAAATAAACCTAATGGCAGAAGTGCTGTGGGTAAGCAGCCTGGCACACTTCAGGAGAGGAATCAAACAGTATTGTGAATTGTGTTCTAGTAGGCTTCTGCCTTTGAATACATGTCAGTTGTTTTTCCAAACATCCTATAAATATTGCCCTGTCATTCAAACAATAGTAGTTCAGAAGTTTGGCTGGACTAAAGCCAGAAACAGATTTGATGTTTTGCTTTGGGCAAAAAAAGGTGGCACTTGGCGGGGAGAAACCTAAAAAGCTCGAGATAATTGTGGTCTGTATACTGCTGGAAATGGGAGATTTGGTCAGCTTTAAAGTCTGAATACTCAGCCCATTGTGGGACTTAGAAGGAAAGGGTAGTAAATCCCAGTTTAAGGGTCAGCTCACTGTCTTTAGCCTCTGAAGAAGATTTTGCTGAGTATAAAAGAGTATAAATGTAATCAAAATTAAGAACTGGGAGCACATGGGTCATGATCTCCACATGTACAATATTAAGTGGAGAGTAACACTATTGTCCATTCATTAGAAACTGTACCCTTAAAGACAAATAAAAAACTAAATTAAATAGCAGGTTGCTTTTCCTTGAATATATCTGCTTAAAGAAAGTTGGATTTGACTATGTGTCCCTCTCAAAATTCTGAGCAAGTGGGCTGGGCTTCAGCTGCTCTCCATGTTCCTTCTCCAATTTTCTTAGTCCCTTGAGCTTTTTGAATAACCTTAACCTTTTTGAATAATAATTTTTAAATAACCTTTTTGGGTTCTTTAGTAAATAAATCAGTATTAAATTAGTATGCCCAAGGCTGAATAGTTCCATGGTAAGACCATGATACTGCATATTTTGTGAATAAAAAGAGGGATGTGGACAAAATACCATTTGCTAAACAATGTGGTGGTTTTGTTGAGATTCACCAGCAGATTCAGTGCTTGATGCCCATGGGTAGTTCACATCTTAATGGGGCTTGCTTGTTCTACATGCTGCATTGAAGCAGCTTCTGAATCCTCCTGAAATGATTGCTCTAACATTTACATCTTCTTTTTGTTTAACTGTAGTAGTCAAGCTACATAAGTTCTCTATCCAAAGAGTTCTTGAGCTATTTTGGAATTTTTTAGAACAGTTTTTCAGAAAATTTCTAGGTTTTGTGTAGGGGACAAGCTCAAGAGTCATGTCTGATCTACAGAAATAATCTCTCTCCTTAGCTATCAAACCCACAGTCAAAGTATTCTTATGGCAGAGAAACCTAATATGTGTGCGTTCTGGTCATTGTTTAATGGATAATCATTAAAAATATAAAATAAATAATAGAAATCAGACTGCATTGTCTTTAGGAACTGAATCACACAAATCTTTACCTTAAGAGAATTTTCAACAGCACTACTCCCTACCAATTAATTACCTTTAATGGGCAATTTACAACTAAGTTATTTGTTCGAGAATGTTGTTTTTCCTCTTTGCACTTTTCAAATTGCTGGGTAAGATTTTGATCAGAGAAAGGGAATTATGGGAAACCAAGTCCCTTGATTTATATGAAATTTCTCCATGTCATTTAGTTCTGCAGGGAGTCACAGCTGTGATATTGAAGAGTTTAAGATCTTGAAAGTTGCCAGGATGAAATTCTGCATAAAGTAGTAAGAAAGCAAGTTTCTAAGAGGAATATATATGATATATTTATTTACTATCTTTAGGAGAATGGCATTTTTTTTCCTAGAACCTAATTGTAAATTATATAGTTGAGTGAGTGTAAAAGAATAAAAATAAATCTAATAACATTTTTTTTCTTCTGGTGAGGTAAAATGTAGTATTTAATGTATCTGTAAAGTTAAAAGTAGCTACTTTCTGTCAGTGCAATGGTGTGCTCTATACCTGACTTTTACTACAAATCGGGGATTGCAGTTAAATGAGATGTTGGCTAAGAGATTAAACTTTATTTAGTATACTCATTACAGATGTGCTTTTATTTAATTTTTACTTCACCCCAAAATAAATACAATTATTATAACTCATCAGAGTGTTATTTAAATACCCTTTCTTTTCCCCCAGTTTGTTGTTGATTATAAGTAAAAATGGACTGGCATCTCTTTCTCAAAACCAAGTGTACAAAAGGTTGACAGTTTAGCTTTCTGACAGACAATTTTTGCTTATGTGGAAAATATTGTTGTGCACAGAGGGTTAGATGGGCTAGTATAGTAAGTCTTTTCACACAATCCAAACAGACACAATAAAGACAAAAAGGCATTTGTTTAGATTGTTGAGTGAATCTTCACTTTAAATTGTGAATATGTCAACATTTTAGGAAATTATTTAAGACCCCATTTTATGTTAATTGATGTGAATACAAGTGGTCTAGTAGGTGGACTTTCAGAAAAATATATCCATATCAAATTTAGGATCTTGGGCTATACGAAAAGTTCTGGTGCTAGTTAGGAATTAAGCAACTGGAAGGATAAATTTACCAGCATCAAGTCAAATGTCTGCAGCTTTTCCAACTCCTCCTTCAGCCATTAGTCTCTTCTCACACCTGAATTCATACATCCAATTTGTCTGAGCCATCCCCTTGCAGTGCCAGTTTGTCAATCAGCCAAAGCCGGGTGGCTGTGGGGACCAGCCAGCTTTCCACGTCTTCCCCCCGCTGAGGCTGTAAACCACGCAGGGCTTTTGTCTCCTTGCCAGCTGGCGAGCTGAACAAGTGGCTTTGTAAGCCAAACTGTGCACAGCCCAGGATTACGCTGGGTGTGCGACGTGGGATTTACCTGATCCCTCTGTGTAGGCGAGTTATATCTGTGTCATGATTCTCTGTATTTTGCATGCCACATCCTTCCATTTCCTGAGTAATGCTGTCCTGATGCGCTCTGTTGTTTGGAATAATGGTGTGCTTTTCAGGGAGTGCCTGTTATGGGTGAGCAGCATGGGAAATGCTGCTTGAAATTCTGTGGTGTATTTTTTCTATGAAGCCCTCTGCTGTGTATCTTAGGTCTAGAGAGAAAATTATTACACTTTTTGTAGGGGATTGATTGATTGATTGATTGATTGATTGATTATCCTCTGATGCGTTATCCCCCTGTACATGTATAAAAAATGTGGAGTTTTAAGCAAGAAAAGGGAAATTATGAATTAGACTTGCTGTGCTTGCTCATTGAAGAGATGGAATGCTAATAAGGAGTTTGTAGAATGTTGATAACATGCATTTTAATATTAAATCAAAGTACTGTATTTATTTATTAGAATAAATTGATTAAATTCATTGTCTTCAGAATGTACACAGGTTTAAAGAGGAGTACACTGTTATACTTCTGTTGGAACTGTCTTCAATATATAACAGAAATCTTGCAGGATTGCCATGCAACTCTGAGCAAGTACATTTAGTGTTATTTGTATAACCAGCAACCCAAAGGAAAAGCAGCTGAAGTAGAAAAAGATCTAACACTTAAATTTTAAGATGAGGTAAACTTCAGTTATTTTATCTGAACTTTTGCCAGCTGATAACAACCTGTACTTCATGACAGGTACAAAATAGGTTTATTTATGACTGCAAAAATACCTACAGAAATTGAGACTCTTAGCTGACATACAGACATTATAATACTTCTTTCACACACTTGAAAAGGCTTCTGAGCAGCTAATTAAAGCTATTAAAAAGAATAAAAGACTGTGCTGAATTAGAACCTAAGGGTAAAAAGGAGGAAAATTCTCCAGGAATACACAGCCTTGCCAAGTGCAATAAACTTCAAAAGCCAAGCTAAAAATCAAATAAATCCCATCTTTAGCCTCACAAAGGATGTTGCCAATATGCTTAGGTAAGAAGACAGAACATTCCAGGGACTGCAAGTCTTCTGGAAAAAATCCTGCTTCTGCCCCTTTGTGATCACACAGTAGAAATCCAGCTTGGTGTATGTACATATGTGTGTGTATACTTGTATGTATTACAGGAACCCAAGTAAAAATAAAACCAGTTTGTTTTCAGCTCAAACAAGTTTTTCTTTAAATTGCTGCCAAACAATTTTGTCTTCAAATTGTTGCCAAACAATTTAGCGATAGCAGGGCATGGGTAGAGGTGTCCTCTCATTTTGCATAAAGGGGCATTACTATCAAACTGTTTCTATAAAATAAACATAATTATTTATAGATATAATGTATGTGCTGAAAATACTCTTTGCTACTATGTCAGAAAACTGTTTTCAGTATTGTTTGTGATTTTAAAAAAAGAGACAAAACTAATGAAAAGATCTGCTGCTTTATCTAATGGAAGTCTCATGCTGGTTGCAAAGGTGGCTTTGAGGCACACCTGGGCTTCACAGGTACAGTAACTGAAGACCAGGGAGGGAGAGAAATATGAGACTAAATAGGTATACGGTTTCCAGAACTAAAAGTGCAAAGCTTATCAGTTGTGGTCACTTTTCCATGAATCTTTATCTAAATTTTAATGAAATAGAAAAAACTCTTTTGAAATCGAGAAAGATGTTTAGGCTTTACCAGGAGTGGGTAAAAATATTTGAAATCCCTACTTAATGTGTTATGTTCATGTAATATTGTTTTCCTTTGGATCTTACATGAAGGTAGTTGATTATTCCTAACGACTGTGCTTAAAAGTCAAGGTGGCTCTGAATTAGACAGAGAAGGCTCATGTTGATTAAACAGATTAAAAAGCATTTGACTGTTTTCATGTGTTGGAACATAGAATCACCTCCCATTAAAGCCCATTGATCTCAGTAGCATAAGCTTAAGTGATTTGCTGCTTTGGCATCTCAGTGGGCCCTCAGTGGAACTGCTGCCTACATGCAAGGAATGCAATGTTTGGCTTGCTGATGCTATAAAGGTAAAATCTATACCTCAAGATAGAGAGCAGATTTTAGGAGCAAAAGGATTGTGAAGTGGAGATGGTAAATGGTATTAGTTGGTAAATGTTACTTCTGACCTACAGAATGATATTTTACAGTACAGTACACAATTTGTTGAACTACTTAGGAGAGACAGAGTTCTGGTATCTGGGTGAAAAAAATTTCCTGTGAAGCTAAATAGAGGATAATGTGCTAGAACATTACAGCCATGTTTTTCTGACAATAGCTTGCCATGGCAATAGTGCTAGATGAATCTGTATTTGCTGTAAAACGCCCAAGATGCAAGCAGTAGTGCTTTATATTTTAACCAACATTAGGTAATTCCAGATTAATTTTAAAAAAAAAATATTTGGTGGGATTTTTTTAAATGATAATATCTCCTTTCAGTGTCACTGCAGGACATTACAATGAGAAAAGCTTTCCGGAGTTCCACGATTCAGGACCAACAGCTGTTTGACCGCAAAACTCTGCCAATACCTTTGCAAGAAACTTATGACATTTGTGAACAGCCTCCTCCACTTAACATTCTCACCCCATACAGGTTAGTAAACCAAAATTAATCAAAACCAATTTCTAGCTTATTTTATGCAATAGAGAGGATATATCCAGGCACCTTGCGCACATTGACTAGCACTTGAATATTTAGGGAGCCGGACTAGAAAACTGTGAAGCTACAATGAGAGCAGCAGAAGACATTATTAGCATTAAAACTTTACTCCATTTTATTTAAATCTTAACTCAGTGCAACATGGTAGGAAAAAGTCTTTTTTATTTTCTGTATTTATTAAACCATATAATGTACTTGGATGTGAAGTGAAGAAATTAAATCACTTAAGTGTGTAGAAAGAAGGGTCTTCATTTCCATTGAATTTGTTTGCTGTCTCAGAGATTGTTTGAATCAGTAGCTGAACATGAGCAGCCACACAAATTTGCTCAATATTTTAATAGCAAATTTTAAGTTATTGGAGTGGGAGTACTCTGATTTATGCCACTCATTTTTTTTATTCCTTTTTTTGTCTGGAGCATCTGTTAAAGTTATCTTTCTAAAATTAGGACCTTGAATGCCAGGAAAGACAGTAAAAAGTGATGGTGCAGAAGGTCAATGATCATCTCTTTTGTGTTCCTCAGTAAAACATTTCAGGGTCTGAGATACTATCTGTTCCTTAATATGCCCTTGCTTTGTCTTAATGTTTGGATTCATGTCTTCTCAAATAAAGAGTATGCCCTGTTGGTGTCACTGTATTTCAGGGATGATGGAAAAGAGGGCTTGAAGTTCTATACCAATCCTTCATATTTCTTTGATCTGTGGAAGGAAAAAATGTTGCAGGACACCGAGGACAAAAGAAAAGAAAAGAGGAAGCAGAAGGTACATTTGTTAGCTTTATATGGCTTCTCTTTGTTTTTTCCTAGAAAGGGTTTGCTTGCAGATACGCCACTCTTAATAGCAATCCAGACTTGGCAGTCATCTTTATTCAACTAAAGCTACTTGTATTTATTCAGTTCCATCAACTTTAACAATATAATAATAATAATGATAATAATAATAGTAAAATAATATAGAAGGACCTAAAGCTTTCATGCTGTCTTAACGTAACCAACTTTTGCCAGAACTTTTAAGTACTATAACAATGACTCAGAAAGGAGGAATACATCAGAAATAAAGAATTTCACTGGAACATTTATTTGTATGACAAAATTTTGACAGTTTTACAGGTGAGAAAGCTTGAATGACATTCTAATAGATGTGTTTAAACTAGAAAGAAATTAGTAGGAATAAAACACTTTGCTTATATTTTCTTAAAATTAAACAAGCACTTTTGCAAAAGGTAGTGCTACTTTTTTGTTTGACCATTATTCTGTATGCTTCATTCGAAAGAGGGAGAGTAAATATGAGTGTCAGATTCATAATTTGATTTCAGACTTAGAATAAAAAGCTACTTAAACAGGTATTTTTCTCTATATTATTCAGGTACTTGTCTGCTAGACTGATGTTTCTGGCTCTTACAAGTCTTTCTGTTCTACGTATTATGTTTAGCCTGAAAGCGAATTTTTCTTGCATTTGAAATGGGATTGTTTTCCATAATTTTGTGGCTGATGTTTATATGCAAGTAATTAAAAAACACTGTCTCAGTTGTCAGTTTTGTTTGCATAACTCTCCTACAGCAGAAAAATCTAGATCGCCCTCATGAACCAGAGAAAGTACCAAGGGCACCTCATGACAGACGGAGAGAGTGGCAGAAGTTAGCCCAAGGTCCAGAGCTCGCAGAAGATGATGCTAACCTCTTACATAAGCACATTGAAGTTGCTAATGGCCCAGCTACACATTTTGAATCAAGGTTCCTTTTTGTTTTTTCTATCCTTTATGAAGTGTGTTTATATTGTGTAGTGAACATGCATGAGAAATGGTCAATGATGAGATGCTACTGCTCCCCTTGAAATGCAGTGGAAATCACTGGTTTAGCTTCATCAAAACTCAAGTTTTACAACTGTTGGTGTGTCCTTAGAGGAGTAGTCAGCATGTTGTTATTTTTAAGGGTAGCATGTATCCTCATTGTATCCTTCAGGATGTGTTGTCCTCTGCAGCTTGGTGAAGGCGTAGTGTCACTGCTGCAAGCTTGCACCCAGGTGTGTCACTGCATTTCAGTCCTGACCTACAAAATCTCCATTATCCCAGCCTCTTGATTTTACTTAAGCAGACACTGCCAAGACTATATTGTGTGTGTGTGATGTGAACAAACGTCCACTTGGAACTCAAATGAGGATGCTGAGCTTCTTTTCACTCTTGAGCAAATCCATTATTTGATTGACATTTCTGGTTATAGCCTATTACAAAATCCAACCTGTTGAATTCTCATTTCACAGCAAGTGTTTGCTGGTAGCTAAAAGTAGCATTTCACATGGTAAACACCTGCTGTGCTTATGCTTCTGGTCTTGGTGGAAAGTGAAGTTCAGTTTACCAGCCAAGAAACATCTGATAGCAAAGGAGGCTGACAAGAAATGTTAGGACATTTGGGGATATATTTTTGGTTGGGGGGGAGGGGTTGTTTTGTTGGGTTTTGTTGGGTTTTTTTTTTTAATTAAAAAGTATAAATTGTCCAAAAAAACAGTTAATTTTTTTCCCCTATCTTTCTGTGGTCAAAAGCAGATCATAAGACATTTTATTTAGCTTTGTAAAGCCTTCAAACAAGCTCAGTAGTGATGGTGAGTAATTATGGCAGCTCTAGGAGTGTTAGTTGCCTGAAAAGTAGGAAAACCTTCTTGTAGAAAACTTAGCTCAATTCAGAATGTGAAAATGCTCTCAGTGCATTTCACTCAGTGGGGTACAAGTTAAGTTATGGTGATTAGCGTTTTTCTAGGAACAGCCTTATAGTATCTCTGTAAACTGCTGTGTCAAGTCATTGGCAGAAACATCTGCTTTCCTGCTGTCGTTTTGTTGTGTTGTATGTTGGGTTCCACTTTTGACATGCTTGTTTTATATCCACGACCTTGGCCTAAATCTTGATTATCTTAGTACTAGTAATGCAATTATTAATAATGCTGAAATGCTTGGGAGCATTGCATATGCAGAACATGTTGTTCAGATAGAGAACAGCACCATGCTTTAGAATAAATGAGGAAGATTTTCACCCCTAAAGAATTTAATAGGCCTAGATACTACAGTGGTTCCAGTATGTGGAAATGTAGTGTTGATCTACTTTTTGGAAAGTGTTCTGCAAACACTTCTGCTCTGAATTTAATAGAGATTTTTTTTTAAATAAAAATCTGTAATGAATAGTTAATTAAAATTTACTAACTGATCAGGTCCTTGAGTTGTGTCTAAAGTTGTCATTAACAAGTTGAATCATCTTTATTTACTGCTACTACTTAATAATAGATATTGATCGACTCCTATGTCTATTAAAACAGTGAGTTCTCTGTATACATTGGAATAAAGATCTTCTGACAGAAGTTCAGCTAAATTATTCTGTTCAGCTGTAAATTCTGCCATTCTAACATTGATGGATGTTTCATGAATGTTATAAAAGAAGAGTGGTTCTGATAGTATTGCTGTGGTTATTTAACTCAAAATAATGTAACTAATAAACACTAAGGTCACACACATACTGTAGAAACTATCTGATATACCCGTCAAAACCAAACCCTTGAGCTGCTAGAAGTAATAACAGGGAGAGTGGGATAAATTATGGAAAAGCCACACAGTATAATGTGGAACACTAGTGGAGAGAAGATACTTGCATTCCGAAGTCAAACTGAAGTATAGAACAGTAGCTGAGGGCACTAATACTCCTGCTAAAGGTGAAGCTGGATCTTTTCTCCCTGTTTTTCTACAGATCCCAAGCATACGTGGACCACATTGATGGGTCGTATTCCCTTTCTGCACTGCCCTACAGCCAGATGTCTGAGCTCCTGAACAGAGCCGAGGAGCGTGTGCTGGTCAGGCCCCACGAGCCGCCGCCACCGCCGCCTCCCATGCACGGCGCCGCCGAAGTGAAGCCCGTGCCTCCCTGCGTTAGGTACGAGCCAGGAAAGCCACTGCTGGGGCTGGTGGAGTGTTCTACCACCCCACTAACAGCTGTTAGCCTTATTTCTGTGCTGCCTAGAAACCCCAGACGTCCCAGGGGCCATGGCAGCCTGCAGGAACATGGCAGGCTGCCAGGAGCTGGCTGGGAAGGCTGGCATCTCAGTCACATAGGGTGCTCTGGTGGAGACAGGCCTCACCCTGCCATTAGTACTGCGACCGTGCTGCCTTCTGAGTTAAATGGCAAGACAACTGTATGGAAAATGTTTCTGTGGAATAAGTTGGCGTTTCAGGATAGAGCTTTGGAGCTTTGGAAATTTGTACAACTGAGCTGCGTTTCAGCCTACATGAAAGGAAGAATATATCACAGTAAGACAGTCAGCTGTCAAAACTATGTATTCATTGCATTTGCTCAATTGTAAGTGCTTCTCTCTCCCAAAGTGTTTTCTTTTTCTTATTTCTTTGTACCTTTTCAGAAGTGGATACATACATAGAATATTTTCTAGAGGTGAAAATTTCTTTGTCACTCCCCTATTTTTTTATACAAAAAGTCTTACTTTAGGTCAGGTACTTACAACTTAGAATATAGGATAGTTAATTCAGATGGGATTTTTACATCAGCAAGATCTTAGTCTCTTGAAAAGAATGATTTTTACTGCTTAGGAGATCATACACAAAAATGCATAACTTTAGATTAATTTACCACAACAGTTTAAAGAAATCCTGTAGTGGACTTTCAGGAAAATAATTTTACTGTTGTTTCTTGTTTTCTTCAGTTCACCTATTCATTGTCCTATAATGAGTATCTAGCATATAACTGTACCTCTCCTCAGACAGTATCGATGACCTTTGATATTAGTGTCCTTTTGTCATCGCACCTTAAATATATATTTCAAATTAACTTGTCCTCATTGTTTGCATTGTTTTGGTTTGGTTTTAAAGTTCCCTGAATCAAAACAGTTAACCAACTGCTAGTTCCCTGACTTGAGAAAAATAATTTGGATTTACTTAGGGACAACAGGGAAGAATTATAGTGGTTTAGGAAACCTTTGATGAAGATGCAGGTACATTGTATAAGAACATAAATTTGGTTAATAGCTGAATTTGAGCAGCAGTCTTTCGGAAACCTGATGCATGCTCCGTACTGAATATTAGACTTCTTTGTTTATGCAGTGTGGACAAGCACCGTGAAATCATCATAGTACATAATGCTCTTTAATGCCCAGGTTTCAATGTTATTAAGTTGCAGAAATGAATCTATTACTCTTTTTTCAACTCTCTATGTCTAATAACTTGTTTTGTTATTTGGATGTTGCAGTTCTACTCCTGGCTTAGTAGAAAATCGTCCTCAGTCACCAGCAACAGGCAGAACACCGGTGTTTGTGAGCCCCACTCCTCCTCCTCCTCCACCACCACCTCTCCCATCTGCTTTGTCGACTTCATCATTAAGAGCTGCAATGACTTCCACCCCTCCACCTCCAGTCCCACCCCCACCACCCCCTCCCACAGCTGCTCTGCAGGCCCCAGCTGTGCCACCTCCACCAGCTCCTCTCCAGATAGCTCCTGGAGTTCTTCATCCAGCTCCACCTCCAGTTGCTCCCCCCCTAGCACAACCCTCTCCCCCTGTCACTAGAGCCGCCCAAGTGGGCGAACCTGTACCTGTCCACCCAGTTCCTCCACAAGCTGAAGTACAGGGACTTCCTCCACCACCCCCACCTCCTCCCCTGCCACCTCCTGGCATTCGACCCTCCTCCCCTGTCACAGTTGCAAACCTTTCTCACCCTCCTCCTGTTCTGCACCCTCCTCCCACAACCATTGTCCCCGGCCCTCACGCACCCATAATGCCTCCATCTCCACCGTCCCAAGTGATTCCTGCTCCTGAGCCCAAGCGCCATCCTTCAACTCTTCCTGTAATCAGTGATGCTAGAAGCGTTCTGCTGGAAGCAATACGGAAAGGTAACATTGGCTATTAAACAGCAAAGAGAACAATCTCAGATACCTGCTTAATACATGTGAGAGACGGAACATTTCACATATGTAAGAAGTTAGAGAAATGCATCTTAAGTCTGTTTCTGTTTTCTATCCTCTACAGTGTATGCATTGCCAAGTAAACAGGTTTTTTTCAATTTGTAATTGCTCTTATCAGATGTTTAGTTTGGATGGCAAAACTGGTTCTCTGTGGAAGTTAGATTACAGAACAAAGTACATGTGTTTGTAGATGATCTGTGGAGATTATCTTTCCATTTCTGTTTACCTGCAAATGTAGCTATTTCTGATCATCTACAGATAGTATAGAAGACAAAAAACATTGGTTTTCAGACTATTAGATAAAAGTAAAATGGATCAATTCGCATTAGAATTTTGATCATCTGTCACTGTATTGCAACAAGATATAAGTAATGTTCAGAAATCATTGCTGAAGACTTCAAGCTGTTAAGTATCTGATCTGGACACAGTGCCGTAGTGGAGCAGCCTTTGCATTGCAAGGTGCCCATGGCAGAGTGCAAGGGAAGGGCAGAGCTGCAGGGCAGTGTTTTCCTGATAATCTCATGAGGAGCTGTGTGCCAGCTGTACCTTTCAGCTTATGGTGCCCATGGCCAGGAAAATCCCCGCTGCACTGTGTGCTGCTATTTGATGGTGGGGTGTCTTTCAGTAGTTAAGATCTCTCAAATGTTTCAAGTCCTACATTCTTCTACTCTTCCCCTTCACCTGCAGCACAGCACAGAATCTGTGTGATGCTGTAATATCAGCAGATAGACTATGACTCTAATTTGAAATACTCTTGCATGTCTATATGCACATGAATTGATAACATCATTGAAGTCTAAAGAAACATTGACAACAGTTAAGTACAACTGGGGAGCATGAACATACATAGAGAATGTCAGCAAAAATGGCAAAATAGAGCCTGCTGGTATAACCTAGGTGATTGCTGAAAATATTTTTGACCAAGTCATGCCCAAGAAACAAAGGTTTGAGTTACCACACCTTCCATCTCCAAGTAATACTTTATCCCAAACCAAAGTATTACATGATAAAAAACAGAGTTACAAGAGGTCCTGTCTTGTTAGGATACTCAAATAGCTATAAACTTCCATTAAAATTATGAATCGAGAGTCTAGAAAATGTTTGGAAATGAAAATAGCAAATTGGCTTAATCACTCACAGTGGTGCTGAAAATGTATTTTAATGAGAAATCAGAGCCCAAGTATTACAGTAGAAGGACTCAAGATCTTGTCTACCACTGCAATTGTGACATTCCTCTCTTTAAAAGCTTGACAAAAAGAATTTCTACCTGAGCAGGACAGCTCTTCTGTCTTCATTTTTGCTTGCAAAGCCTTTTGTGACTCGTGAGCTAAATACACTTGCGGTGGCGGAGGAGGAGAGTGACATGTTTGTGATCTGATGTTCTCCAGGTATTCAGCTCCGCAAAGTGGAAGAGCAGCGGGAGCAAGAAGCTAAGCATGAGCGCATTGAGAATGATGTTGCCACTATCCTCTCCCGTCGCATTGCTGTGGAATACAGTGATTCAGAAGATGATTCAGAATTTGATGAAGTAGATTGGCTAGAGTAAAACTATTACATTGCTGTACACTGCAAAATCGAATGCTAATGTCCATTGTGGTGCTTGTTCTTTGAAAGTTTGATGGTCATTTCTAGTGTTTTTTGTATTCTTTTCTTAACATAATTAATCCATGTTTTTCTACTTTTCAGTTTACAAAGAGCTCCTAGTGCATCTTCAAAACTAAATGTTTTACAGTGGCTTTTCTTACACATCTCTTTTGAAAGAACATACTTTGTTCCAATAGACCACTAAGTATTAAGCATGGGCAGCTGTTGGTAGAGTAGCAGTTTCAAATTTTTGGCATATCTTAACTGTGCACTTTGTGAATTTTAAGTTGATGAAGGCAACTGAGATTGACATTCCGAGGGCAGCTGTATGTACTAATGAGCCTTATTCCAGTTCTGATAGTGTTTTAAAACATTAAACCTAGCTATTGAAATATCACTGCCTCGATCACACCTGTACACTGAAAGTACATATAGTTAGCAGCACTGAACACACTGAAAAGCAAATGGATCTTTGGGGGGGGTTATTATTGTTTTATTGTTGTTTTTAAAATAATTATGGCCTTATTTGAATGTTTAGAGATTCCCCTTCCCTTCTTCCCTCCCAGGTACATATTGTGTGGTACTATTTTTGCCTGCATAATAAAAGTTTAAAGTTTTTTTTTCCTTGTGAAATCTTTTGACTTAAACATGCTGTGTAACTTATGTAACTGTTAAAATAACAGTTTGATTTAATAAATGGTTCATTTTAAATGTTCCTGGGTGTTGCTCTTTCAATGAAGCCTACTTTTCCCTGGTGTACCTGAGAGATCCTTGGATTTCAGTTATTTAATCTGTGGTGTACAAAGTTACAGTAAATATTCTGTACCTGATCTAACAAGAAACTATCATGAAATGATACCTATATACATGTCTACTGAAAAAAAACACAAACAAACAAAAAACAAAACCAGAAATTGGAACTTGTGGCTAATTTGCTTTAGGGTTGTTGGAGGCTTTTTAAAAAATATTTTACCATCAGTTTATCTTGAGGAGATGCAGCAGTTAAAATCATGGTTGATGAAAGATGACTTTAAGTGCTGTCTAGCAGTGTAGTGTACATTTTGCACAGCTTTTGTGTTTGTCTTCCCTGGAATAACTTCTTCAAGTCTGAGCACATAGTCAAAAACCTGTTGAGAAGGGAAGCATGAGAGAGTGCAAGAGCTCTTTTATCCTGTGATCTCATTCCCGGAAGATGGAAGCCTATAATAGAGGGAAGTAAGTTTTGAAAGTCAGAATGAGATTTCTGAAAGCGGAACATTAAACGTTCTATGTGTTACAAACCAGTTTGGAGGGACATGTGGTTGTTGGCCTTCTCTTGGAACTGGGTAAAACTCCTGAGGGATTTCAAACCCTCAAAAGAGGGACTGGAGTAGCAATAGTGTACAGCATGCCTTCCAGTTTCACTGTCACCATCTCAGCCTCCGCTGTAATTTTGCACATGGCCTGCTCTACTCAAGGCTTTCAACTGCAACAGTAGCACCTTTGTTGGTTTTGCAGAAGAGAAAATATTGTCACAATTTGTGAATCTGCATCTTTGTAACTACAGCTGCAGATCTCTGTGCCCTGTTCTCTCTGGTAGTTTCTTCACAGTAACACCATCTGGTGTGTTCTGCTGTTCTCTCTCGACTTCCGAAGTGCGTGTCCTTCTTAACCCCTCATTGTAATGGTAAGGAAAGGATGTCAGAGGCACTGCTGCATGAATATTTGATGGTATTTCCTTGGATCTCAGTAATCCTAACTCACCAAACCTAAGTAAGTTGTCCAGGAACTAAATGTGAGATCCTATCGATGCAGCTGTAGAGATTTGAGATCATAAAGCAAAGTGCATTGTATGCACCTGCAGTTCTGCTTTAACCACGGACCCAGATCTGCACTCCAGGCAGCTGAAAGAAGAGCTTTACTCTGAATTTTGTGGGTAGTTAGTTCTGCCATTCACAAAATTACATTTCAACTGATGTTTATAACTGTTCCTTGCTCAAGTCTCTATAAACTCACGATTTTCCTGGTGGTGATTACAGACAGCAGCCTACGTTGTCATTTAAATGGAGCAGCAGCATTTCTGTGCCCAGGCTGTAACTGTTCAAATTAGAGCATCTCACCATCATGCCTGCATTGGTGGGTGTGCTCTGAGTGTGTCCAGGAAGAAAAAGGGAAGAAATTAAAGAAAAAAAACACCCTTATGTAAGTGCAGCTATCACATAGCAGACTTGAAGGTATTAAAAAAAAAAAAAATTTTAAAAAATCCTTATTGACAAATGCTTGTTATTGACCTGTTTTACTGTCCTGCTGATTAATAATATCCCTTCCAAGCCAGTACCCAGGGCAGACAAAGCACTCATTTAATATGACACAGTCACATGAAGTAATGAACCTTGTCTGTGAAAAGTCAAGAGTTAAATTCAGTTAACATTTCAAAGGCAGGATTCTTGGCCTTCTGCCACTGCTACAGCTTTGTGCCATAGCAACTTGTCTCCAGACAGCAATAGCATGATTCACTAGTAGCAAGAGGTGATTGTTGAATTTGAATATTTGTGTTTGTGGATCAGCTCTGAGCCATGCATTTGCAATCTCAGTGATTTGTGTCCCTCTTACTGTGGTCTCCCAACTGCCTTTCTGGTTTGGTGGAGCGCTCTGCTGAGGGCTGCTGGGCTCTTCATGCCTGTGATTAGATGTGTAATAGATTATTGATTGCTTTGTCTTGTAAGGTACTAAATCAAGTTTTTTTGTATTGAACTGTTTATGGAGTCTGTTGTTTACCTCTGTACATTTGCAGCAGCTGGTTAAAACCAAGGCTTGAAGTCTGACACAAAAATAATGTGTCAGTAATGTTCCATATAAGTGAAGAGAAACCTTGATTTGTCTTCACTTTTCTCAAACTGTAATCTGGGAAAGTTTAAAATTATCTACCTCTCCTACTGAGAATTGGTGGGGGGGTGGAGGGAAGAACAATATAAAGTGCATAGAAGAAATAAAATCTGCTTTGAGGCAGGTGACTAGGGAGGTGCTGAATCGGTCACTCGGGGGGGGTTTCAAAAGATAAAACAGTAAAGATACAGCCATCATGGACAAACCAAAAACATCAGTAAATGGAAGAGAACAAAGACTGAAGAAGCAAAAAATAAAAAGAGACATAATTTGTTTTGTTTTGGGGTTTTTTTGTTTGGGGTTTTTCTTAGTACTTAAAAATAAATACTAGATATTATTAAGGGATTATATTATCTTCCAGTAAATTGGGATTTTGAAAGCAAGTGTCATATTGAAAGACCTTTAGTTGATGATATTTTTCTTTTCTGCACGTTACACGGGAGTGCACTCCTCAGAATTTAGGTGGACACTGACACACCATTGCCTGTCTGATGGATGCACAGCCTAACGTTCCTCAAAAGGTGCCCTGGGACCCGAGTGTGCCAACAGCCCCCAAGGCGTTGCAACAGACTCTTCAGGATGATGGGACCGTCTTGGCTTGGATGCAGCTGCCACCCCTGAAGTGCATCCGCACGTGATTTACCTGGGGGCTGTAAGCCTTTGTCTGCTTAGAGGATGCAGGTGGGAACAGACTCTGCCGTGGGCTGCCGTACCTTAGTGTCCCCAATCCCAATGGGATCCCCACGGAGAGGGGGTTCAGGACAGGATGCAGAAGCCCCTGCTTGCCAGGCGGGTGCAGCCCCCAGAGCCCCGAAACCCAACATTGCTACAGACCGCAGCAGCTCCAAGAGGAGACACAGAGGCAAAGCCTCCGCACAGGCTCTGCCGCCCGGGGCTGCATCAGCAAAAGATCTGACAGAAATTCGACTCGAGCTCCATCAAGTGTCCGCTTTGTCTCCTCAGCTACAGGCCAGAATAGGTTTTACTCTCCCCGATTCTCTTTTGCAAGTGAGGACATTAAACACCAGGAGAGGAATCACAGCCAGAGACCAGGGGCAGCAGCAAGAGTGATGTCCCGTTGTGGAGCCTCTGCCAATTCCCCCCTCTCCTTTCCCCTTCTGACTACATTTCACACTTGAACTATTCTCCGGGGTGCTAGTCTGCCCGCAGGAGACTTTTCACACGCTCTTTGTGGCTGCAGCTGGGAGAGACCTCCCTGACTCACAAACGGCTTCTTGAGTACATCACCAGCCCTCGGTAAATGTCAGTTCCCTCCGTGTGTCCTTTGAGCTGCTTGGGACTGCTCTCCCTTCCCTCGTTCAGCCCTAATGAGCTGGGTCGGGTTTAAGTGCTTAAAAAAGCAGATTCCTGGCAGCTCGGGGTCTTGCTTTTTTTGCCAGAGCGTGCAGAGAGCGCTCCCATGAGTGAGTGACTTGGCTGTCAGCTCTGAGGGCTTAATGAATGCCTGGCAACACACCACCAGGCAGCTGCGGAGTAGCAGGCAAGGGATGGGGACCTCATGCCCATCCCAGCTGCTGCTAGAAGAGGACACATGGACAAACCTCAGGAAA
The DNA here is from genome assembly GCA_018697195.1 of Certhia americana. Classification (NCBI taxonomy): domain Eukaryota; kingdom Metazoa; phylum Chordata; class Aves; order Passeriformes; family Certhiidae; genus Certhia; species Certhia americana. Next base: position 43,867,109 of record CM031859.1, on the reverse strand, counting down.
TGGGCACTGGGGTACAGAGCAGATATGGTGAGGGTTTTCCCCCCTGCTAATTCCTGTGCCTGGAGAATGGGTTCTGCCACGTTAGTCATCACTCGTGTTTCTCAGCTACCAGCAACCCTTGACAGCAGCATCAGTAACAGCCTCTAAAGAAAATTGCATCCATCCCATTACTTCTAAATTCTTGTTTTTACCATATTCGCAGGCTCTGAGCAATTGCTCCAGCTGCCTTCCTTTTGGCAACTGGAAGTGTCTGGGTACATATCAGAGAAGTCATCAAGCATCTCTGACCAAACGAGGCTGAGTATTCCCCTTCTTACCTTTCTTTATCTGATGGTTCAATAACTTCTCTTTGAGACACAAGACACCTGAGTGCCCCCTACAGACAGGTCGTTTTCATTTCCCACCTCCTTCATTTTAATGCCTTTAATGTCAAAGTGTTATTTATTGCAGAACTTGTGACATTTTCGCACAGCTCCATGGCAGTATTGTTCCAAGAAAAGCTGAAAAAATACCTCTCTTTCATGAGATTTTCCACTGTGTTTTAGCTGCTTCTACTCCTCTGCAAGACATTTCCTTCACCACAATTTTAAAATCTCAGAGCAGGTCTCCTTCTCAACCCACCCCAGTGCCTCCTGTGGAGCAAGATCCATGCTCAGTGTCATTTTATCACAGCTTGATTTTGCACCTCAGTATAAGCCAGAAATAACTCCAGAAACTGCCCAAGACTTCTAACCTTGTGAGAAAGCAGCTCACAGCCTGGGTCTTGGCATGCTGGTGTAGCCTAGAAATTCTGCTTCATGCCAAATGCTAATACTGGAGGCTGGATTTTTCCCAGCTGCATTTTGGTAAAGCCAAAACCAGCTTGTAAGCATCATCAGCAGGCACACAGCCCCATGCAGGGATGTAGGAGGCCATCAAGCAGTCTGGGTGAGGGACTGCCCCCCACATAAGGATGCATCTGCTGGGTTTTAAAAGCACAAAGAAGTTAGCAATGCTCCCAAACAGGACAGGTGTTCCCCACAAGCTAGAATCCTTTGTTGGTCAGTAGGAATCCTGGCAGTAATTCAGCTGTGGTTAATTAGAAGAAAAGATTAGGATAACTCATTTGTTTCTGTATACTTTGTTCTCTGCACAATAGCTGTGCACCAGCACCTGCCAGAGGAAGTTTCAGTGCCAATGATTATCTTTGGATGATTCAGAGGTAGAAGAGCATGTGAGTCCCTGTCCCCACAGCAGAGAGACCCCAGCTCCAGGAGCAGCCAAATATATCTGTGTTTCCCAGGCAGCTCCTGCAACTCACTCTCTGTAGATCTCTCAGATGGAGACCTCTAAGGTCACATGGAAAAGTTACCACCCTAAATCCCAGAGATTTTAAGGACAAGTTTTGATGCCTCCTTGGGTTTTGAAACTTTCCATTGAGTTGCCACATCTCTGCAGCTTGCAAAATCCCAGGACATGAGGTTCCCCTGAAGAATTTGCAAGTAGGGGTACAGCCAGCCCTATCCCCACAGAGTCCCCACAATGCTGACTTCACATCCCTTGGAACCAGAAGGCATTTTTGGGATAATGTGGGGTGAAACTCTGTCCCAGCAGCGGCCACTGTGGCCTCTGCCACAAGGCCTGAGAAGATCCCACAAGGGCATCACCCTACATTCAGGCTTCACAAATTCCTGCTGGAGCACCCTGCTGCCAGCCACTTCAGCTCCCAGTGTTGACCAGTCAGTGACACCTGTAAAAGGAGTTCAACAGAGGTTTGCTGGCAAAATATCGCCCCCTCCCAGCACACATGGGAGCAATTACTTCTTCAGGTTTTTAGTCTGTTTTTAGTAGTCCTCATTATTCTCCATAAATTTCATTAGCTGGATTTATGTGGTCACTAAACTGCATGATACAGTATTATAGGCACAGCAGGAAATTATTTGCTGTTCTGGTGAAAATAAGTATTTCCCAGTTTTGTCAGTGCGGGGAATTACATTATTGGGGAAATAATAACCAGCTGAACTGAAGGAGGGTTTGATTCATGGTAATTACTGATTATATGCAGATTACTTTATGGCTTTAATTCTTTGGTCTCCCACTGTTTGCTTGCTAAACCTCTTAAAAAAAAAAAAAAAAAAGGCAGTGAGCATACAAGAGTCTTGTTTGTAAGGCAAATTACAGAACCTAATTTGTTGATTACATGAAAGGAAGCAGAGCTCTGCACAGACCAGTGATGGGAAGAAGCCAGCAGAGAGCTGTGCTTGCATCCCTCCTCAGATGCACTTCTGTGCTGCTCTTCAGCACCCAGTTCACGTTCCCAAGATTGCCACCCTAACCTGTGCTAAGGGCTGATTTTACTGTGGCAACAGCAGCCCTGAATGTGGTCTGTGCCCTTTGTCTTTCACCCCTGTTCATCAGGTAGAGATAAGAGGATGTATCGATTTCATTTGTGCTCAATGAAAACATTTCTTCCAATTCACTGCAACAGCCAGGCCCTTGCACACTTCTGTTTTAACTAGCACTATGCTTTAAGGCATCAGAAGCTGGTTAGCAAACTGCTGCTTTTGACAGAAAGCTATCCAAAAATAGAGCAGAGCTTCTCACCACTGCTTCTCAGACACTCCTGCCTTTCCAAAACAGTTCTTCTCTTACTTCCTACAGCAAACCTTCAGCAGACCTGAAATCCCCAGGGATGAAACTAGCCTTTTGATCTCATATATTATTCTTAGCATTGCTGGAGCAAAATTTCAGATCATGTTCTCTCCGTGGTGGAGGGATGGGGAGCGAGACCCTGCTCCCGCTGCCTCTGGCTGCCTCCCTGACTGGGAAGCTTCTTCACTCCCATTGTTCCCAGGGCAGCGTGCTGATTGCATACTGCATTTATTCTTAAAGTACATAGCTACACACTTTTAAGTAAAAAGCAAATTTCTTTTTGCATAAAAAAATATCACCCTGTGTCAGAGCAGGCTCAGAAGCATGTCTGGGTGCTCCATAGTGTCTGTTTGTCTGCAGCCGCTTCGGCACATGTGCCAGCTGGGATCTTTCAGCTGCCAGCACTTCATCTAACAGATGAAAGGGAGAAAGAGGGAAAGCACTGTAATTGCCAGCCCAAAAGACAGCACTCTGTGTAAGGCATGCCTGCCTGTACCCTGGGGAGGCAGGGGGTGAGTAGCACCTGTTGAATCCATCAAGATTGGATGGCACTTGCAGCCCATGTGAGCTCTGTCCTCATCATGACACAGTGCAGGGCCAAATCCAGGCTCTGGGATGAAGGGTTTGCACCCTTTGGGAGCCTCCAGAAAAAAACCCTGTCCCCTTGGTCAGTACCAGCCATGATGGCTCCCCTGGCCCAAATATGGGGCAATACTGTTCCTTCATAGAACAAGAGTGGTCAGGGTTGGAAGGAGCCTTAGAGATCATCTAGTTACAACCCCTCTGTCATAAGCAGGGACACCTTCCACTAGACCAGACAGCTCAAAGTCCCATCCAACCTGACCTTGAACACTGCCAGGGATAGGGCATCCACAGCTTTTCTGGGCAACCTGTTCCAGTGCCTCACCACTCCCACAGTGGAGAATTTCTTCCTTATATCTGGTCTACCCTTTTTCACTTTAAAGGCTTGAAAGCATTTTAACCTTTGTTCTAAGTCCACATTATCATTGTCCCCAAGTCTACATTATCCCCCTCACTAGTGAGGAGTTCCTTTCTGAATGCAAAAGTGCATCCTTGGCAGTTCCCAAGTGCCCCAGTGGATGAAACATCCTGACTGTGCCCTACACACTGCAATGCAGAACCCCACTGAAGGGACAGTGTTTTCAGAAGAGGTCCTTATTGCCGCCATAATGTCCACAGGTGTGTTTCAGCCTTTTTGTTTGGGGCAGCTGGATCCACCAGTAGACTTTGATCTGCCTGTGCAGAATGGCTACCCTTTGGAATGCTAAATTTTCTGTTCTCCCTTTGTAGGTCATAGGTCTTTAGAAGAAAGATACATGCCCCTTTATGCTGACCAGTAAGAGCTATTCATCCCCACATTTGCCATCTTATTTCTCCTATTTCAGCGCAAGAAGACTAATTAAATAGTAATTATAATGAAAGAAACACCATTTAAAGTGAACTGTTTTCCTTTTGGTTGTTTGCTGTGGAAAGGCTGCTTCTTCCTCTGCTGTTTCACTAACACCCACGGTCAGATAACATTTATTAGGATGCACAAATTAGGATGCAGCTGACGTCCTGTGTTTGTGCTGTTTGTGCCTGGAGACGGTGTGTGAGGTTTTGCTTCATCACCGAGCTGGCTGCCCGCCGTGGCTAACCACAAACCACTTCAGGCCGTGCCTAAAACCGCCTGGATGCCGGCGGTGTTTCACGCGCGTCCCAAACACCCCCGCATTCCTGCCGGGAGGAGCGGGCCGCGGGGCCGCGCCGGGATGCGCATCGGGAGGTGGCAGCATTTCACCGCTGTGCCGAACCCGGCCCGGGGGGAGAACAGCCCCTTACCCAGCCACGGGCTCTGTTAGACAGAAAACCGGCAGGTTTTCATCCTTTTGCCGTACTTTCCATTTGCTGCTTTTTGCTTTTATGGCTTTCTCCTTTTCTCTCTTTTTATTTTCCTTTCACACACACACACACACACACACACACACACACACACACACACACACGCACACCTTTCCTTCTTTATTTCTTTCTTTTATGAGAAAGAAGGAGTTAAAAGAGGCAGCAAAAAGGCAGCAAACCATCTGCAGCACCCGGAGCAACATCCCAGGGTCCTGAGCGCTGCTGGTCACCCCAGTCCTAGCGAGAAGGGACATCAAAGGAAAGCACTCCCAGGTCACCCGTGTCACCCGTGGGAAGCTCGTGACACGAGCAGGGCCTCCACCTGCTCAAGGATGTGGGGATTGTGCGGGGATCTCCCCAGCCTCTTGCTCGGCAGGGGGAAAAGTCCAGCAGAAGCCCTGTGAGAGTCCCCAGAGTAACTGAGAAATGTTTCTGTGGTCACCTCGGAAGGAGAGATGGCACTGCTGCCGCTCCGGGAGCGGCTCTGCACCACGAGGGGCACGAAGCCCAGGGGACTCCCCTGAGGAGGGACCTGCAGTGGGCTCAGCACTTCAACCAGACCCACAGCCACCCCTCCCTGCCCCCAGAGGGCAGAGGCAGGGGTCACAGCCCCACCACCCTCATCTCCTCAACCAATAGGAAGGCCATAAACCACAGGAAAACAGTAAAGACATGTATTAAGAGCTTTGCAACACCTCCCTTTAGAGCAGGCAGCCTGATGCTGATGCAGGGGCAATGCCTGTCTGCTCCACCGTGATGCAGAGCTATTGCTCCTCTGGATGATTTTATCAACCAGCCCGTGTCCTATCAGCTGCACATAGTGCTTCTAAACCCCAAAGCACTTCCTTGCTCTCAATGTGCCAGGTTTGGGCTCCTGCAGACCACAGATCAATTCAGATACAAGGGAGTATGAGAGCACTCTTTAAAAAAAGCACCCAGATGACTTTGGATAAACCCTGAATTCTCTTTTCCAAAAGAATCTGCAGGGCTTCGGAGCCCAGGTAGTCACTTAGAAGTGCATGTGTCATTTCTGCTACTGGGACATGGCTGGTTCCAGCTTTTATATCCCCTTGTTTGCAGAAAGTTCCTGCAACACCTTCCTTTACAGCAGGCAGCCCAATGCAGGAGCATCCCTGGGCTGCGGCAATCCTCTCCCAATGCACACCCAGATCTGGGGAGGAGCAGCTTGCACAGAGTGGCTCTTTCCACCCCTGTGAAGAAGAGGGGGAAGGCAGGGATGACACTAAGACCTCTGTGTCTCATGCTCACAGCATGATTCCCAGCCTCCATCCAAGGAAAGCTGTTTGTCCATGGAGAGTGGCTCACAGAGGTGCTCCTCCGTGTGCAGCCACAAAACCAGAGTTTCACAAAAAGAAACCAGTGAACGTGTAAAAATTCAGAGCCTGCTGCCTCACAAGAGCACCCATGTGTGTGTGGGGTGGTTTGTGCCTGTCCTGCTCCTCTCAGTGACCCTGAACAAGGCGAGCAGGGCTGAGCTGTGGCATGAGCCAGCACAGCTTCAGCCAAGGGGACAGACTGTTCAGAAATAAATGTGGTTGGCAAGGCAAACAGCCCCCTGAGTCACTTTAAATTAAATAACTAAACCCCCTCTCATAAAGGTTTTTGTGCAAACAGCAGGGATGCACCTTTATTAGTGACTGGATATTGAGGTATCCGTGCCTGTGATTTTGGCAGCTTGTTCAAGAGCATATTTTTCTTTTACAGGCTGCAATAGATGTGGCCAATGATGTTGGCTAAACTATTATTTTTCTTTTGGCTAGTTACCTGCAGATTAGTGTTTTTCTAACGCTGATAACTGCACCTATTGCTGTGTCACATACTTTCCTAACAGGAAGAATTTTTAATAATACAACAAGAAAATGCTGTAATATCTCCTCTTCTCCTCAAGGCAAAACTGGCATGAAGAACCAACTATAATAAAATACTAACTCTTATTGCACATGGCTGTGCTAAATGTCTGTATTAACCTGATGTTCTCACAAAAGTAAATGCTCTGAGAGGATATGAAGAAGGTTAACATTTTATTTAGCAGTGGATTCCATGTCTCCTATGTGTTTTGTTATGGCCATTTTAAAAGTGGTTGCCAGCAGCCCTGGTTGTCTCTGTGGGGAGAATAGAGAGGCAGAGTGTTACAGGTGTGCACTGCAAAAAATGAAAGAACAGTGGTTAGTGGATTTGCTCCGTAACACAGAATTTTAAAGCCATATATAGGTTTACAGGCAACAATTACTTAGGGTAGTGAATGAGTGGGTTTCTGCACAGGATTATGGATGCTGGACTGGATCTGGGCCCTGATCTTTATTCTGTCCTGTCAGCATCCCTGAGTGAGTCCAGAAAACTGAATTCTTGTCTTTTTTTTATCTAAGTTTGTCTAGTTCAAACTCAGTAGCATGATTGCCTGAACAGATTAATTCCCCCAGGTTTTATATAAGGTTCTTTGTAGAAAGTTACTGTAATTTAGATACATGTCTGCTCCCTCACCAAGGCTATAACTTTGACAAAGGCAGCTATTGATTTTGTCTGATGTGATCTGTCCCATATGAACACATGCAGTTTCTCACTTGCCAGCTTATCTGCTATATTATTACTTATTGATTCCCTTATTTGCTTTTAGTTACCAGCTGTAGAAGTTGGTGGAGTTGTTTGGCAATTATGAGGACTGACTTTCAAGAAGACACTTTGGTTTACTCCAGCTTTCTCATCAAAACTTGGCCGAAGTTTGTCAGAGGGATGGCATTATATTCTGCTACTTTCCATAGGTTCCTTGAGCAGGACAGAATCTGGGTGATCCCTTAAGAACCCTCCTATCCTGACCTTTCTGTCAAAGCCGTAACATCTGTCCTCTGAGTCTGCAGACACTGACCTGTGCACAAATGCATGAGCACACCTACCTTAGTTCTGCTGTCAGGCACCACCACTAATTCTGTCAGTTACCATTAATTATAATTCATGTCTGTGTCTTAATGACATGGGCTAGAATTTAACTCCGTTTGTTTACTCCCATTGTTATGACTTAGTTTGCAGTCTTTATAGTGCTACAGAACACATACTGCAGACATGAGTGTCTCAAGGAGATTCTCTTCCACCCCCTGATATTTTGGGTAGCACCAGCCCCTTGCTCGCTGGGGGCTCTCTAGCAAGCAGTCTCTCACACCCTAAAAATGAGAAGGGCTCAGGTCTGGGGCTGGCAGTCTGGTGTAATGTTGGAGTCTGGAATTATGAGAAATATTTCTTTGCATGTTTAAGAGATTTTAAGATCTCTGACACACGGAGTTTTTGACCTTTGTTCATGGAAAAAGGGCTTTTAAAGTCTGGAATGAAGCAGAGTTTTCAAGAATGTGTATTGGATAGTAGAATAGTGTGTAGTTTTATTGCAGGGTGAGAATTTTAGATATATGGGGATTTAGGCTGGTAAGCAGGTGAAGACAAGATGGAGGAACCACAGGGCTTTTGGGTTTCTTCCTTCTTCTTTCTTGATTCATGTTCTGCAGTGAGGTGGCACATTATGGTTGGTTTAGAGTAGAAGTTAACTTTCTAATAAAGGTGATGGATATTGGAGAATTATTGTAAATATTGCTTACATGGTTTTTAATATAAAAGATACACACTGCCCTGAAGGTGGGGAGGGTGCCTGAATGTGACCCGCTGCACAGAGCTCTGTAGGTCAGGAACAGAATGTATTGATAAGAAATAATAAACAATGAAAGAGACAGAAGAGACGGCTTTGCTTTGAGTTCTGTGGGGAAAAGATTCTGTTTGCTTTCTGGGGTCATGGAAAACAGCTGGCAGAGAAAAACACACAAAAATAAATAAATAAATAAACCTGAGAGTGTTAGGAGTTTGCAGTGACTCAGTGACCCTTCCCTCACATCGTTTGAAGGTAATCTGGAATAAAGAACATTTCCACAGAAAACACTTCACCTGAGATATTTTTCCTAGACTGTTATTTTTTTGCCATCAGTTTCCAAACTCAGCTTCAGCTAAGAAGAAAGATGATTTACTCCATAATATTTTTGCATGGTATCTCAATGAAATAGAATGCTTTGACTGGTACCTGCAGGTACAGACATCCTAAGACTCCAGTCACTTCTCTTTAAAAAGTCACTTCTGGAGGTCAGCTGGGAGCAGTAATTACAGGAAGTGTACCAAAACACCTCCTGTGGTGAGGGATGATTTGTAGCACTCTCTCCTGGCAATAGGCTTGCACAAAAGGAAGCCAATGAAAGAAAAACTGGTTTAAAAAGACGTATATATATGCATACACAGACAACCTCAAAGTTGCTTAATTCAATGCTTCATTAAGAAGATGCTGACACTGCAAGAAATATTTGGGGGGAAAGCCTGCCACATTTATTCATAATCAATTCTGCATCCATGGGCTCTATTCTGCTGCCTAGGCATTGTATGAATTGGAAAGTAATCACAAAACCTGGACTAAAGAGAAGGCAGAGAAATGTGGCATTTGTAGCACCTGACCACCTGCTACTCAAACTGCAAATTAAAGTACACGTGGCTGTAACAGTGACAAACTAAAATAGCTTAGGTAGAGACTGCACAAGTTCACTCAACCTGTCATCTCTCTGGAGACAGGATCACCCTCCCTGTGCTGTTTCAGATGGATCTCTGCAACTCTCTTTGAGAGCTTTCCAGTGATGAAGTCTCCATAACCTCCCTACACAGGTTGTTCCAGTGCTCCTTTGTTTCTGGAAGTTACCCAGTGTCAAGCCTGACTCTTCCTTGCTGCCGTTTAAGCTCATCATTCTTTAATCTACAAACCACGGATTTTAGAAGCACCAGATTTCTTCTCTTTTTTACAGCAGCTTTCACGAACTGGAGTTCTCCTGATCCTTCACAAATTGTGAGGAAAAGCTGTCGACCAAGCTCAGCTCATGATACCCTCTGTGTATTTGCTGCATGGCTGTTCATTCCCCATCTGGATTTCCACTGCTGATTTCCCACTGGCTTGCTGTGCTTGCCTCTAACAAAGTGTCTTTGTTTTTTTTCCCAGAATCTCTTCCAGACTTGATAAGATCATGTTGAATACCAAGTCAGTCCTCTGGGGTAACTGCAGCTCCTCCCTGATGTCTGACAGCTGCCCACTAAGTATTGTCCCTGCTCCACCACCCAAGTCATTTATGAGACTATTGAATCACACTTCAGGTGAGCCAGACACCTGTGACTCAGTACATCCTCCTGCTCTGCAGCACACCCCCAGTGAGCGCTCTCACAGGGGATTTACACAGAAATTTCACCCAAACGAAGGCCTCCTCCTTTGCTTTTGAGAGGTTACACAGAAGAAGAGGGGGTTGTGTCAGGCTTTCTTCCTTCACTGTAGCTGTGAAAGTTATTTTCACAAAGCAGCTCTCATAGTTGTAGAAAGAAAAATGAACACAAACAAGGCACAAATGAGCAATAATACGGCTCCCAGGCTCTGTAGATGCCTCAGTGCTGCCGCCTCCATCAGTTTCAGGTAAGACCTTAGCAATTAAAGCCAGAAAGAATAACGTAAACCATAGAGGGTTTGGCTCTCTCTACAAAGAAACATTTTCAAAAGTCAGAAACCTCTGCCGTTGGGTCATGGCATAGAGGAGCTCGCAGGAAGACAATTACACCGGGATAGATGGAGTGTACAAACAGCTCTTGGGAAGCACAGCTCGATGGGAGAGTGAGCAGAGCACTCGCTCTTCTCTCACCTCTGCTGGGGTGAGGCGGGGGTATGGAGCTGGCTAGCCACAGCACAGCAAGCACATCACAGCCAGTCGATAGCCCCATGAGCTGGAACAGCCGAGAAATTGTTGCCATGGATTTATATAGAGTTATACATTTTAAAGGGAGGCCACCTGAGAGTAATCTTAAGGAGCAGGAACAGCCTCTGTGTGGAAGCAAAGAGAGGTGATACCAGGACAGAGAGAGTTATAAACATCATATTAAGGCATTTGGGAATGGAGCGAAAGGCAACATGATGTAAAAGCTGCCTTAGGTTGTTTAAAAGATATTTTTACTGCCTATGAATGATATGTTCAAGGGCACAAATGTGTATTTCTCAGTCTCAGTTTGTAATTAAAAATGCCAGCTGATGCCAGACCATGACTGGAGCCTCTCTGAAAGGCAACAAAGCAGAGTGGGGAGGAAGGTTTCCAAGCAGCACAGCATCACCACCTGCCCCAGGCTTGGGGTTTGTGTGACCCACCTAGGAGAGAAAAGACACCCTCTTCCCTGAGGGAGTCACAGAGGGGCTTGTGGTGGAGCGGCAGCTGCAGATCCCCTGAGCTTGGTTGCCCTCCCCATCTTGCCTGTTTTGATCCCTCCCCTCTGCTTCCTGCTCTCAGGGATAGCCAGGCTTGTGTGTTCATGTCAAATGGGAGCCACACCAGAAGCCAGATGAGGCCATCTGCTGCAGGGTGAGAGTGTTTACCTCCACCAAAGGGTCTGATTGATGTCTCTGATGTGTGTAAAAGCAGCTGTGGGGTGCTTTTAGACCAATTTGAGTGTGCCTGCATATTGGCTGTGCTCTGTCAGTGGGACAACATTGCTACGTCCACATTTGCCTGTTCTAGTCCTACCCTGCTGTGATGAAAAGATGAACCACAGAGCATTGCCCTGCCTATTGCACCCTAAAGACAGGTCTTGAAGATGTCCTTCAGGAAGCCCAGTGGCATGACAGGCCCTTCAGAATTATCCTGGTCATAAAACAGCACATAGTGGTGAGGCAGTCTAAGCCTTCAGTGCTCACTCTGAAGCCCTAAGGAGTGTAATGCACTGTGTGTCCTGAAAAATACCACTCCGGCTGTGTCTTTTCACCTCCAATGGTAGATGGCTTTCAAAAAGCTGGGAATAAACTCCACCAGTGACTTAAAGGTGCTTCTAAGGAGCACTTTGAGACGAGTGAGTTGCAGGTCTGATAGATGCAGTCATTTTTGCTTGCCTCTCTACCAGACTGGCCCACAGATCTTCATTATTAATGATTTTCCCAGATGCAGCAAGAACAAAAGTGGCACAGAAGTAACACTGGCCCCCTTGGAGCAGTCCCCTCTGAGGGAGGGGGCTTGTAGAAAGAGGAATAAAATCCACCCAGCTCCTCACATGTGAAACCCCTCTGAGGGAAGCAGCAGCAATGCCATCTGAAAAGAAAAGGAAGTGGAGACGTGTTTGAGGAAAGGCAGCTCATGCCAAGAGCAGGAAACATACCATTGTCACAGGGCCTTCAGGGAAGAGAGAAGGAAAGGCCATCTTTAGGGAAGAAAGGGATGTGTAAGGAGTGTCAGGGGAAGAAGACAGATAAATAGGAATAACAGAAGCATACGGACATTGTCAAAATGGGAAGAGAAGGCAGGCATCCTATCTGTGTGTTTCCTCCTTCTTCCAGGAGGAAAACAACTTTTCTGATGGTCTTTGGTAGCTCTCAGGCAATTCCACTGCTACCTCATCTTCCCATATCATCATTTTCCGCCCTGAAGAAGAGGAGGATTACAAAGCACAGTTTTCCACAAAGGCATCCAGCTGTCATATATGGCTACACAGAGCAATATCAGACCCTTCCGTGCCTTGCACTGTCCAATGGTGTGCTGTACCCATGAGAAGTGGGGACCTCCCTTGGCACTGAGCGCTACCAACACACTCCTTGGTTTGTGGCAGAGATAAAATAGGAAGGGGCGGCCTCATGCTCTGCTCAGCACTGACTGAGGCACTAGGGAATCACTGGAGAGGTGGGAACAGCTACATAACTGGGCAGACAAATGGGCTAAGGGAATGGTTGGGCAGTAAACCAGTTCTGCTGTCTACATTAAAGAGAAGCTGGACTGATTTTGCCAGGCCAAGCATCAGATACATCCAGTGTGTTTCTGTCTGCTCAGATAAAGTAGCAACTGCTCAATTCAGACCAAGCATGGCAGGATGGGAGGATGTTATTATGAAGCTTTTATGTGTCTGACCAACACTACGAGCACCATGGTTAGGTAAAAAGTCCCAGTTCTAATGACAATGAAGGCAGAGACAGAGCCTTTTCCAACTTCTAAAAATGTCTTATGAAAGACAAAAATGTTCTGGCTGACACAATAAGAGCTGCGTGCTGCTAATGTAGCTGTGGGTTTTAGCAGATGAGACAGCAGCAGGGTATTCACCTCAGCATGGCTGGCAGAGCCGTGGGGCTCTACAGAGTCTTTATTTCCCACAAACACATCTCACGTGGAACTAACGCTGTGACAGCAAATACAGCAAAGTGTTCTAATCTTCCCAATTTCATTCAAAATAAAAATAATGCAATTAGCTGTTCTTGTTCATGAATAGGCAGTACCTGATTACTCTTAGAGCTCACTGTTCCAGTGTTACAAGTGAGGCCTCATACAATGGGCTGCTCTGCAAATGCCTGTCTCCCACGTGACAGCCTTTGACTGCCAGGGGGAAGCTGAGATCCCTGGGATGAAGGACTCCATCTTCAGCCATGTCCAAGTAAGGGACCCGCTCATAGTCTTGGATTTATTCTTGGTCCACAGCTCACGCTCCATACCCAAACTCTCCCTGCAAAAGGTTTTCTGATGCATTTATTTCAGCAGCATAATTCAATACAATTTATTATTTTCTTTGAGACATTTGTAGAAAAGCAATAATATAAAGAGGGAAGGCTAAACTTCTTTGTCTCTCATTTCCCTTATTTGCCACTGCAAAATGAAGCCAGAACAAAATACACCCCTCCATGGAAAAATCAGATAAACTCTTTAGGAAAACCCAACTTACTTGGGTTTTATACTTACTAATAAAAATTTGCCACAGTATCAAAAGTCAGACTTATACTGGAATGCAGCATGATACCCATATTAACTGATGCATTTATTTTCCATCAGAACAGATTTCTTTTGACAGCATCATAATATTACCTAGGTGTACTTCTTTCCACAAAAAGCAGCAACAACTAGAAGTGACAAATTATAACTGTCTGCAGGTATACAATCACATTATCTCTCTGTAATGCAAAGTTGCTGATTAAAAAAAATCAGTCATTTACGAGTGTCATACATCTAATTACATTTCATAGGAAACTAAACCTTTATTTAGACAATCTACTTCTTGTAGAATATTTCCAGAACCATTCCTTCTGCCTTGGTTTTAAATATAATTATTAATATGCATACCATCTTCTTGGTGGTGATAAAATGAGCTCTGATCCACACAAAATATGCCTTATCTCAAAAAAGACAGAAGGTTCAAGCTCAATTTTCAAAACTCTTTTCCAATTCTTTGCTGAAAAATCTGAGTCTTTCAATTAAGCTACAAAATGAAACAACTGCACAGCAGGCAGGTTGCTTGGAGAAAATCTTCTATGGAAAACAACATTGTTTTAAATCAACCAGGAGCTACACAGTGGGTAGCATGAAAAAAAAAAAAAAAAGAACCAAAACTTCAAATTATCCCCCCAGTTCAGAATTAATTTTCTTCCCCAACAGTCAATTTGCCTCCTCCTGACCCCATCCACATCCTGTGCTTGAAGCATAGCAAGCAGTCTGTCCCTGCTAGAGAAGCAAGTGCTCCTCAATCTCCATCACATAAAAACACCTCCACCTGCCAGTGTCCTGGGCTCAGCCCCTTTCCCTGCTGGAGTGAATTAAGTGTGTGGAAATGCTGGACAGAGCAGGAGCAAAAAATGTGGATAATTCTTATCCTATGTGGCATTCCTGTGCTTTGCTAGCAAATGAAGTTGTGTGGAAAACACAGGTGTACAGATACCTCAACCCCCACCAAGTGTAGTGGGAAAAGGCAACTTCCAGGCTTCTGGTGTTGCTTGTGCAGAGCATTCTGTGGACTTGCTGCTGGCTGGCTATAAGGGCTCAGAGGATAAAGGCACAGAGCAGCTGATTGATTTGGTATTTACATGTCCACTCAGTGAGCAAAATTGCTGAGAGGCCCACCTTTAGGAGTATGGGTGCTTAAATCCTTTTCCTAATTCTTATCCTAAGCATCTTTTTCTCACTTTAAAGTGCTGACACATCCTTAAAAATACACTACTGTATGGATATTGCTCCAGTCTTGCACAGCTGGAGAGAGAACCTGTCCCACAGAGGAGGGTGCAAGGGACAGTGCAAAGATGTTCTACCCCACCACCTTGTGTCAGGGGACAGCAGCAGAGGATGGAAAAGATGTTGTCTTGTAGGTGACTTCCAGGTCTGGGTTTGCAGCTAGAAGTAGTGTTCCAAAGCAGGACAAAAGTTGAGTCTGGATGACATTTCTCCCTTCACTGGTTGAATGGCAGGTTGGGGAGCTCAAGAGATCTGCCTCCACTTTCAGTTTTCAACTCAGGAGGTCTAGGATTGGAGATAACTCAAACAGTGCTGCAGTGAAAAAATATTTTTGGTCTTGTGTATTGCTGGAAGGGAACACCACAGCCAGCTCATGTATCTGAGGTACCTGCCAGAGAAGCTGCTCCCATACCAGGAGTCATACAGTGAAGCACTGCACTCTTTCCCTTACCACATACAAGCACATTCATATATTCTCTTACTCTTTCTCTCCCACCACTTGTATTGTGATGCCAACAAAGTAAATTCATAAAAAATAAAAAGGGTGAGAATCTGCTGGAAAATGCCCTTCACCGTGAGGCTTTGCTGCAACGTGTGGAGCCTTCACAGAGCCCTGACCATCGTTTCACCTCTCGCTGCCTTCTGTCACTTCTTTGCAGCAGACGGAGCTGACACGAGCAGACCTGCCTCCGCTGAACCGGCTGCCACCTCTACTGTCAGCACTGAGTCAGCGCTTACCTTTCTCCAGCTGCCCCGGTAGCAGCTGGGTTATTTCCAGGACACTGGAGGTACTGCCCTCAATAAATGGAACTGCCACTGGGGGAATGTTGTCCCTGGGAGGGCTTTCTGTAGCCAGACGAAAGAGCTTGAGCATCAAGAGGGCAAGGAAAGGCATAGTGGTTTTCTACCCAAGGGATTTTTGTGAGGCACTCCTGAGCAAAATTAAGCAGCCCGGGAGCTGCTTTCTGTGAGCTTTCAAGGGAGGAGCTCGCTCGAGGAGGATCAGGTGATGGGGAGACATCTCACAACACAGACTGTCCCTCAAACAAACAAACCCAGTAAGCATTAAGGTGAGCTCCAGATGTGCTCATCCTCCATGCAGAGCTGAATCTCTACTGCTTGGTCACTCCTTCCCAGTCACACATAAAGCAGTAAGAAAGAGAAAGCATTTTTGTTTATTTCCCTATGTCCATTTCTTTTTCTTTTAATTTCAATAATGACTGCTACAACAGCTAGCTGAAATTCTGAGAAGCAACTGCAATATCAGAAATTATTTTTGCCTCATTATAAAAATGTATCCTTTTTAAAGGGAGAGAGGCAGAATGGAGATTAGAGGTTCTAGTGCTTTGTCGGAAGTTACTTAGTACCTGTGGATCATTACATTGATAAAAATATGTACAGACTCACTTTTCAGGTTTAAAAGTGTTTTGTCCTTTTGTTTGCTTAGCTAAATAAAGAGATTTTGTTTGACCTGTGATTTTGAATCCAGCTGGCTTTTTAATATACAGTGACTCATACAAAGCAGCCTGCAGAGTCAGTCTCTTTTCCACAGTTTTACTGCTGATTTAGGCAGAAGCCCCACAGAAAATCAAACAGTGTGTGGAGCTTTCGGCCCCGACTGGTCCCAACCAGGTCTTCCTCACCAGAGCTGTGCTCTTCATTTTGTAATTACTCCTGCTGAAACAAGGGAGCTCATCACAGTGAGAGGTACTTCTAGCAAGCCAAATAACTGGGATTTGGTCTTGCAAGGCATTGCAAGTCCTGTGAGATTTTCAAGGATGGTAATGAACCATTAGTTTCTAATGAAGATTGGAGCTGAGGCCTGGCTCAAAATGGTAACTTTTTTGTATTGAGATACTGACATTATCTTGGCTGAAGTGCAATAGAGTATCACTGGTTTCAGTGGGTACAGGCTGGGAAATCTTTAAACCAAGTTTATCATTATTTTACCTAGATCAGAATAAGGCAAAGATATTTTAAGAGTGGTAAACAGGAAATCTCATTTCCATTTCCAAAAAAGACTACAAAGAATACACCACAACCAAACATTGGGCCTAATCCTTGCATCTCACTCAGTGTGTGTTTTCTCTCCTCACAGACTGCACCATTGACATGAGAAAATAAAAGCCATTGAGCCCATGGGCCTAAAGGGACACAGAAATAGTAACAGCAATTGCCATTGCAGAATGGTCTCTGTGCAGACAAAGTTGCCTACAGATTTTGGAAACAGAAGATCAGACACAGTCTCCCTTGAGTAGACACGTGGTTGTCCCCTGGTCCGGCTTCTCATTGGGATTATGCGGCAGTCACAGCCCTGCCCTGCTCTGTGACTGGAACTGGGGCTCCAGGAATTTTTGTCTCCCCAAATAATTTGATGATTAAAGTCAAAGTGCCCTCATCTGATAGCAGGAGGAGTTTGTGGGTCCAGATGCTGCAAATATAACACCATTTTCTCAAATAAATGTCTGCTGTTTCAAGAAAAAAAACTCTGAAAGAAAAATACAGGTGTCATGCTATACACAACTCCTGGACTTCCTCCATCACCTAAAATGAGACATTGTTTGGGGAGAAAAGAGACTAGGTAGCCTCTTTTATGTTATTCCTCTCAGGTGTTCCTGCAGATCTGGATTCACTTTGAAAATTAAAGCTGTTTTTTACTGCAATGAGTTGAAGTCCACTCCACTGTCAGGGCTAACCAAAACCTATCAAAATACTCTCTCCTCTTTTACTTTACTTTTTCACAGAAATTATAGGTCAGCATATCTTTCTGAATGTGGCATATAGAAAATATCTTGCATCTGTGTTGTCTCAGGAAAATGGATGGCTAAGATCACCATAACCCAAATTTTCTTCCTGGAAGAGAAGAATGCTTGGGGAAACCCTTCGAAAGTGTCACATTTTAAACGGGAGGGCTCCAGCTTTATTTTTTAGATACAATGATTCATTGGGAAAGTGGTAACTGAAAATGTGATCACATAACAGAAAAAAAGGAACAAAGTCTCATTTAAAGAACATGGACTAAAATTGGAAGAGTAACTCACCTAAATCCTTTACACTCCTCGATTAAGTGGTTTATCACTGAAGTAGAATTCTATTCAGTTAAATTCTTTAGCTAATTTTTATACAGAATGTCACTGCGCAATGAATTCATGGCAAAAATCCTCCCATGCCAGAGAAGGATAAAGGAGGGAGGCTGGACTAGAGGCAATCTGTGGCAGATTCTGCCCCCCTAAGGACTAAAAGTAAGCATAAGAAGTTTCTCCTAGACATTTTAGAGCCAATGCTGGTCTTCAGAGCCTGTACAGGGCTCTCAGAAGCCTGCTCAGGTCCTACACAACATCTCACACCTGGGTGCAACGTCAGGATGGGAGGATCTGATCTCAGCAACCCTCTCCCATGGTTTTGTTGCAGTCAACACAGGAATGACAAAGATGTATGAGGCTAAAGCCTAGCAGATGACATGTTTTCTAGTTTTAAGAGAAAGTTTTGCCACATTTCACCTGTCTGAGACACTCACGGGTCTTTTCCCTCAGCAGTTACTGTTGTGGGTGTTGCACCTTTGGCTGAGTCTCTGCAGGGTGAGGTCAGAGTATGGTGAGGATGCTCCAGCCACCAGTTTGGTCCCTGGCTTTGCAAGGGCAGAGGAGCTTGAATACACTGTGTGCCACCCAGCCACAGGGCTAGAAGGAAGAACCGCTTTTATTTGCTGGCTTAGACATAGCATATGTACTTAAAAAGGGGGTAAGAAAATCTTTTTTGCCAGCAACTTGAGAGTTCTTAATTTGAGCAGTGTTTTGACCTATAATAAAACCTAGTTTGAATTATATTTCTAACACCTCTGCAACAGTTCCCAGATGAACTGCATGCCTGAAGGTAGTAATCAATTGCAATGTCAGATTTGTGATTATTAGAATTGTCAAAAATAGTGGAACTAGCAGTCTGGAATACCATTTTTTCTTTTAAATGAAATACCTTTGTATTATCAGTGAAATTACGCTGGGTTTCATAATGCTTGCACATAATACAACATTACTGATTCACAGCCTCTCTGAGGCTCGTTGGATCTTTGTGGACGCAACTGCTCCAGCAGGCAGAAGTTTGATCCATCCCCCAGTCATCAACTGGGAAAAGCACAAGTCCAAACTTTTTATATGGTACCATGCATACAAAAGTGATCTCTTTCAGCCCTTAAATACAAACAGAAATGGTAGTGAAAAACCATAACATAACCAAGATATAAGTGCAGCACAACTATAAATAAATGAACAATAACACTGCTTCTGAAATCTGCTGCACATGCTATTGTTCTGAATAAATCAGCCACTGGTGGATTTGAACCTGAGTGAAGGGATGTTCCAAACTCCACAGAACATTGACCTCTGATGGACTCTTTGAAGCCACCAGGCCATGGATTGTCAGAGGACTGTATACTGCTCTGAGACAGGCAGACAGCAAAGATGCACTTAAATGATTTTTCTACAGCATGCAGTCCAAAAACAAGGAGGCAGAGAAACAATTCATATTTCCCTCAGAACTGCAGATGATAAGTCCACATATTGTGGCATTTTACAGGCTTTTAGGAAAGAATACTGTGCCTTTTTTCCCCTTTTCCTTTTTTTTGCTTTTGGCAGTAGATTAAAACAGGAAAAAAGAGCCCTGCTTAGAGAATGCTTTTCCCTGCAGTCTGATAATTTTTAAATGGGTCATTATTGTAAAGGGTTAATTTAAAAATTAAACTTGAAAATTAACCTGAAAATTAACTTGAAAATTAAAGCTACTGGGAACCTGGTGAATAACTGTAACAAGCAGTCTATTTGATCAGTTTCTTTGGTTGTTGGAGGTAGGAAAAAAAAAAAAAAAAAAAAAGAGTTTGTGCTCCTCCTTAGTCTTTGTCAGACTAAAGAAAAGAACAAACAAACAAGCAGGAAGGTGCCTTTCTTGGTCCAGTATTTCATCTCCATAGTGAGTGATGATCTCTTTAGGCAGAATTACATGGGGAGCCTTCAAAAGTAAACAAAGGGACTTTGCTCAGCTGGAAAATTTGCCAACTCTTTTCTTTCTAAATGCATCTAAACACACAAGGTTATATTATATTTTATATATTTTTATTTGTATACAAAATGTTATAATTTATCAATGTTGTGCAGCAAAATATAGATGGACACATACATCACATACATACATCCCCACCCCCTTCCCTCCCCCAACACACACACTTAGAAATACAATACGAACACAACTTTCTTTCTCTCTGCCCTTCAGAAAGGCAACACTGTTTTGGCAGGTCAGCAGCTGAAATAAGGTGCTATAATTAAGCGGTACCGGAATGTCTTCACTTTACAAATGTGATGTGCAAATTTATATACAACCACATTGTTATTTTTTTTTTTTTTCAGGGAACCCAAAACTCCATACCCTGAACCACGCTCCGAGATACAAATACGTATAAAGTGCTAATACTTAAGCATGTTTCCAATGACTTCACGACGTAGTTTGAAGTTTAGAACAGGCACTGTAATAGTTCACTGTGTAGATTGTCACTGGGTGCAATTTGACAGAGAAAAGTCACTCAGACATCGCTGGGGGACCGGGAGCGAAAGGACACTTTAGCCTGAAAGCAGCCACAGAGGAGCACCCACATGGACCTCTGGATTTCCTGGTTTCTGTAGGCATAAATGATGGGGTTGATCATGGAGTTGTAGGTAGCAGGTAGGAGCGTGGCGTACGTGTACACAGAAGGGTAGTCAGGATCCCCCACCACACAGTAGATGGCAAAAGGCAGCCAGCTGGCTCCGAAAGTCCCAAGGATGATAGCCAGGGTAGAGACTCCTTTTTTGGTGGTGACATAGTGCGAAGCAGTCAGAAAGTGCTGCTGGAGAGCTATCTGGTGGGCATGCCTGCAGACGATCTTGCAGATCTCGATGTAGAGATGGAGCATGATGAGGAAAATGAGAAAGAAAGAGGCAGACAGCAGCGTCACGTTACTCTTGGTCAAGGGTCTGACGACGCTGCAGGAGGTGCGGTCGTGGAGGCAGTTCCAGCCCAGGACGGGCAGCAGCCCCAGGCAGAGGGAGACCCCCCAGGCACCCGCCAGCATGGTGTGAATGCAGAGCACCGTCCTCTCCGAGTAGTAGGTGAGGGCATTGTAGAGGGAGAGGTAGCGATCGACCGTGATGGCCAGCAAGCTACTCACGGAGGCGGCGAAGGAGGCGACGAGGAAGCCCACCGTCAGCAGGCTGACCGTCTCCGAGCGGATCACGTACTGGAAAACGAAGTTGAGGATGAGGCCGAGGCCGGCCAGGAGGTCAGCCGTGGCCAGGCTGCCCACCAGCACGAACATGGGGGTGCGCAGGGCGGGCGAGTAGCAGATGATGGCAACCACCAGGGCGTTCTCGCAGGCGATGGCGGTGCCGGACACGCAGAGCATCACATCCCAGGGGTTGAGGGCGGCGGGCGCGGGGGGCCGCGACGACAGCTCCAGCGAGGCGTTGCTGCCGCCGGCCGGCAGCCGCGGGGCCGCCGCTCCGCTCTCGTTCAGGGCTGCCGCTGCCTCCATCGCCGCCCGGGCGGACGGGGCTGTGCGGGGACGGCGGCGGTGGGGCGTGTGCAGGTGGGGCGGCGGTGGGCAGGCGGTGGGGCGGCCGTGGGCAGGCGGTGGGCAGGCGGTGGGGCGGCCGTGGGCAGGCGGTGGGGCTGCGGGGCACGCATGCCGGGCGGCAGCACCGCGCCCGCCCTGTCTGTGGTGCTGAACCCACAGAAGTTTCCCGCCGGCCCGGCCGCCCCCGCGCCCCGCCCCGCGCACACGTCAGGGGCGGGCCGGGCACCGACAGACCGGGCTGAGGGGCGGCGGAGAGGGGAGGGCAGCGCCGGCCTGCTCTGCATGCCCGGCTCCGGGGCAGGGAGGGGGCACCCGGAGAGCCAAGTGGGCGCACACAGACACACACACAGAGGCACAAACACACACACACATACACACACACAGAGACGCTTCTCCCGCTGCTTTCCCCCCGCTCCACAGCCGGCTCTCCTGCGGTGGGTGCCGTCCGTGAGGCGCTTGCTGCAAGGGCTGTGAGCCCAGCGGGAGCTCGGTGCTCCGCCGGATGGAAATGTGCCCGAAGAGCACTCGGGACAGCTGTGAAAGAGCCTGTTCCGCTGTTAGGCTCTCTGAACGGTGTATTCTACGCTGGGGCTAACAGTCTGTTCACCACCGAAAGCATCCGCTCTGTTTTCTGAGGTCCGCAAAATTAGGTTCTCAAACCACAGGAGACTCAATCCCAAGGGCATAAAAGGTTCAGCTCTCTCCTTGTCTCAGCCTTTGTGTCTCACAGCCAAGCAGCAGCCAGCACGTTTCCTCTCAAAAGCATGAGCAGATGAAGCAGAATCATAGAATCACGAGGGCTGGAGGGGATCTCTGGAGATCATGCAGTCCAACCCCCCTTCCAAGGCAGGGTCAATGTAGAGCCCATGACACAGGAACATGTCCAGGTGTGTTTTGAATGTCTCCAGAGAGGGAGAATCCACAACCTCCCCGGGCAGCCTGTTTCAGCGGTCTGCCACCCTCCATGTAAAGAAGTTCTTTCTCAGGTTGAGGTAGAATTTCTTGCGTTTTAGTGTACAGCCATTGTTCCTCATCTTACCCCTGGGCACCACCAAAAAGAGCCTGGCACCATCCTCCTGACACCTGCCTTTGAGATATTTATCTATTTTGATATGGTCAAAGGGGAATGTTCTTGTGCCCATTGCTGACAAAACCAGTGTAAAACAAAAGTGGGCAGTGGGCAGCTTCCCTCTGCAGCAACACGGCTTTCTTAGGGGACGAGCCAGAAGGTGTTCCCATCTCAGTCTGGGAGACTGTGTTCATTCTGTGACTGATGATCAAAAGAATGTGGAAACAAAATAACCTCTCAGTTACGGGAACAGCATGCAAACCATCTAGACACAATTTTGAAAAATACATTAGAAGAAAATGTGTTTACTGTCTTGAACAGTCCAAATGAAGAAAGCATGCTGGCTGTGCCACAGTAAAAGGTGGGCACATTCAAAGAGAATTAGTGTCAGCACTCATTACATCCATCCCCATCAATGTCCTCCTGCAGGCTAAACACTATCATCAAGACAAGCTGTGGACACTCTGTACGTCTGTAAACGACTGAAGCCATTGCTCCCCAGGAATTCTGGAACCCAGATCTGAGAAAAGCTTAATTTGGAAGGGACCGGGGCATCTCTCCTGTCTCACCACCTGCTCAGAGCAGGGGCAGCATCAACTGTGCAAAGATTTTCATCAGGGTCTGGTTCAGTCAAGCCTGAATATCTCCAAGAGAGAAGATTGTACAGCCTCTCTGGGCAACCCACAGATCTGCTTCACCGTCAACTGTAAAGATTTTTCCTTTTTATTTAGTAATTGTTTTCACTACAACTTGTGTCTACAGTCCCTGTGGGGTATCCTGCCATCTGTATGTTTTTCCCTACCTATCCAGGCATTACAACAGCATTAGTAACTCCAGAAAAACCAGTTTCACGTGGAGTTAAGAAGGATTTGTGAGTCTCCTCAACTCAAGCACTTGGTCGAGTACCCCTACTATAGTTCAGACCAAAGCAGTTACCCTATACCCTCTGCCAGCTGCAGAACAGTTATGGCCAATGTAAACTTGGATTAATACTGAAATCACAAGAATCCCAGTGTGGAAAGAGCTGCTACAGAGCAAGGCAACAGAAGGCAGGATAAAATCTGAGGTAAAGTGAAATTCTGTATTTGCCCAGACGAAATCCTCCAGTCTACCCCCCAAACAGAGGTGGTTAATTTCAACATTAATTAAAATGACTGTGGCAGAATAAATTATTCCAAACATCTTTCAAAATTGATTAAAAATGCTGCCATTCAAGTCAGGTTTGCAAACATGAACCAGATGGGGTCCACTATGAAGCTGTAAGATCTGCAGTATTTTTATGCCATCTATAAAGCAGAAATAGAAATGTAATTTATCTGGTTTTCACTAGTGAGATATGGTGTGAAAAGTCTTGGTTGTGGGCAATTAGTCACATCTTTGACCAACTTGTTACCGCTGGGAAACAAGTATGTGGCAGGCCTTGGCTATAATAACATGTACATTATAGGGATTTTTTAAAAAAATAATTGTAATAATGTAATTTTTTTAATATTATGGATTTTAAACAGTTTTCCTTAACTGAAAACATTAACAGCCCATGCTGCCAAGGCAGAAGTCATTTCATATATGGTAAAACCTTGTGGGAGTGTTAGGATCTCAGAGTGAGATGTAGGAAGGGTTTTTAGCCTGAGAGCAGGCTGGTCTCACACCCTGTGCCTGTGGTCACATATTTCACTCTGAGAAAGAATTGCTTAACCACCATAGTGTGTCTCTGAACAGGAGATGCATATGCCCAGCTTGTCTTTGCTCATTGTGTCAGGCTTTTTCTGAGTTCTTCCAGCTCTTCAGTTCCCTCATTTCCCTGGACTTCTACCCCTTCAAGAGGAGGATGCTCTTACAGTCCTTGTCAGGTTCGTACAGAGCCCAGGGAGCAGTGCTGTGCATCTGCCTCATCTCCCTCACGTTGCCAAGTATCAATTGGCAGGGTTAGGGACCAACTCCACGCTTATTAAAATGGTTACACCTTCTTGGGAACTGTTTGTATTTCCAGAGCTGTCATTAAAGGCCTTTTATCTTCTTAGTAGGGATTTTTGCATCAGTCCTACCAACAAAAGGTGAGTCATTCGGATTGCTCTTAATTTTAACTGGTTGTGGGAAAAAAGAGTATTCAAAGAGTAGATACAAAGCTGGTGCCTAAGAGCCACATTTCCTACAGCACCATAAGGAGCGGCAGAGAGAAAAGTCTGGTCAGACCTTTTGCATTGGCCCCAAGATGTTTTCATCTTGCCCTCCTAGCTGAGGCTGGATCTGCAGATCTCACAGGAGAGTATAAATATGAAAAGCTATGTTCCAGCAGTGCATACCTAAGCATCACATGTGATATAACTCAGTAATTATCTTAGTGAATTTCTGAAAATTAAGCAGCAACAAAATTAAAAAGTTGCTGAAACAAATGATTTAAAAACCTCTCTGCTTGAATTCTCCATCTGTTCTGAGAGCTGAGCAGTATCGTCGTGCAATTTTAATATGTGATTACTTAATTTCAGTTAACTATGGACTATTTTGCTAGCTGGTATTTTTAATGATTAATAAATAGGCTGAGTAAATGTTAAGTATTATTAAATGTGCTTTACATAGCAAGATTTGGAACCAACAAAAATTTCTCTTCAAAATTTCTCTTTCCAATAACATGCTGAAAATATTGAAGAGTCATTTTTCTTCTGGCAACATAAAGAAGTCTTAAAATAAAGGCGGGAGGAGGGGAAGGGGAGGGGGGTAACACAGATGGTGAGCTAACCAGCACTGGCATTTCAGAGATGTCTATGCAGCTGGTGTGAAAAGATGTTTTAAGCCCTTAGCAATCCATTTAGGCACTTCTTCAAGTTTATAATTTTCCTGGCTTGGTGAACTCAGCTGAGTCACCTGGTGACACCAATTTCTAGGTTTCTGCTAAGGATACCCTCTGCTTGATCGTTCATATTTGGACAGGTGTCCATCTGCAAACATGCCACATTGCAAAACCTACTGGTGACACAAACATCAGAGGGGTTCAAACACCATTTAGAATTTCAATCTCATCCTCCACAGTCCCATTTCTCCACTACACATCATGTTTCCCACATGGACCTTGACTGTGCCTCTTGAAAGAGCACTCCTTTTTTGATAAGTTTCCAGCTGCTTGGTCGCTATGCCCCTCATAAAAATACATTACAGAAAACAGCCTGCATGTCAGTAAAATCTGTTTCAGTTGCACAGTAAGGCTACATGGGTCTGCATAAATGCAAGAAAACAACTATCTTTTTCTAGCACATGCTTGGGTTGAAAATCCTGGTTTGCTCTGTTGCATTCACAATGTCCAATGGATTTTATGGGTGCTTTGGAAAATGATACTGCATCTTATGTGGTCTCTGAATCACTAGCAAAAAGCACAATGATAAACTACACATAAGCAGGTGAAAATCTGCTTTCAATAATGTAACAACTACCAGCAATCAGGAGTGGATTCAGGCTGAACCTTAGGTTGAAATTCTGGTTTTGAGGTAGAATTCCCACCCAACCTCCACTGGCCCTGCCCCACTCACAGTTTCAGCAGCTGCTGGTTCTGCCCTTGGCCAGCAGTAGCAAGGTTCCAGGCTTTGGTTTTTCCTCCTCCTCCCACTCCCAGTGCAGACAGGATGAGTTTTGGATGCAACCTTGACCTCTTAATCTTAGACAGACAGAGATGCCTTTTCTGAGTGTTCACCACCCAAACATGTTTTTGGTTTTGTTTTTTTTTTTTTTTTTTAAGTGCTTGAGCTTTCATATCATCATTCAGAATGGTCACAGATACTATGAGAGCTATCAACACATGTGCTTAGCAATCTCCACATCTATCAGCCTATTGCCAGCAGCCAGCCAGGCTAAGGCAGAGGAGCTGGCTTAGCTTCCAGAGGAGTAACTTAGGCCAGCAACTTTGGGTGTGGAAAGAGCTGCACATGGGTTCGTATGGTCATTACTTAACCTTATTGGAAAAGTTAGCCTCTGGTCCACTCTATTTATTTCTAGAGATTAGTGATGAATCAACTGAAGCTAAATACACATATTTTGCAACCTTTCCTTCCTTGCCCTGCTTGTTCTGTTGATGGAAAGAAAGAAGCAGCAACAAAGGTCATTCATCACTAGATGTGTCATCAAGTGCAGTGGAACAAAGACTTTTATTGTTCTTAATCTTTCAAACTTTTTCAAAACCTTTTTGCTCAAGTTTTTAAAAGGCTTCAAACTGGCCTTTAAATTGCACATCTAAGAGAGGGAGTCCAGAGTTCACCTAACAAATGTTGTTTTGCAGCTTTGTAAAAAGAAAATTTATTTCACTAAAATAACTAAAAAAACTGGTTTCTGTTGTTTCATGTGATCCTATAAGTTGATGAACACTGGCTACACAGGAGGGTGTAGATAGATTTTTTTTCATTAGAGTTAATAGTGAATTTGAGAACAATTTTTCCAGATACTAGAATGCAAGCTAAAAATAAATTTCATTGTGGAAAAAGCACTATGTCCATCTTCCTCTCTGAAATTACTTTCTTAGGAATTGCAAGGAGACAGCCCCATCATCACTCATGGGTAATTTCCCTGCCTGCAGCACAGAAGTGGCTCTGTGGGCCAGTCCTTATAAAGGGCTTGGGGAACAACAGTAAAGTATGTGCCTTCCCAAAATGGGAAAAAAGTCTATTTCTAAGCTAGGAATCCCAGTGCTGAAGATCTGTTGAGCAGGTAGAGCTCAGAATAGGATCCAGTTGGAAAGTGCAATAAGCCCAAGCGATTCCTCTGGTCTGGACAGATAGCAGTTCTGCCCTTCTGCCCGAGAAGGATCTGCCCTAGAATGCTTTCCCAAAAATTGGTAGTCATGTCCTTGTCATGTCCATGACCCAAGAAGGACTTATTCACCCATTTCTATAAACTCTAGGAGAGAACATTTGTCCAGACACAGCCCTTTAGATACTCATGTAATGACTGAACAAGTCCCCGTGGGAATGGTGGGGGACTTCTGATTCCCTACCCCACATCTCCCACAGGAGTGAATTATGCCCCACCTAAAATTTGGGACAACCACCGAATTAGGCAGCCACTGAATGTAATACAGGAACATCTGGTTTGAGACAGGACCAAATCTCCAGCTCCACTCACCTTATGAGGCTGTAGTCAGGCTTTCTTCCCTGTGCTTGCTCTGGTACATCTCCACACAGCCTCAGTACAAAATGAACTGTACTCAAGCTATCCCCAGTAGCTGGTTTTCCAATTTTCCCTTAAAAAAAAACCTTTAAAATTTCAATGATGGATCTCCATAGGCAATTTCTTCTAGGGCTCAACTAATTTCCCTAATTACAAGGTAGAAGCCAAGAAACACTGGGTGGCCTTGAGTCACTAAACTGCAAGAAATACCAGGCATCTGAGAAGATTGCATCCTAAAAAGACAGAGTGGAACAGGTGGGATCTTTTCTGCTAATGGAAGGAAAGTGGGCAAAGAGCTGCTGCTTTCTTCTTCAGAGAGGAAGGCTGTATCCTCAGCAGTGGGAACATTACAGGGAGAAAGCAAGGTCTCTGCCTGCCAGTG
Organism: Certhia americana; assembly: GCA_018697195.1. Lineage (NCBI taxonomy): Eukaryota > Metazoa > Chordata > Aves > Passeriformes > Certhiidae > Certhia > Certhia americana. The sequence goes on along the minus strand of CM031859.1, from coordinate 43,839,348 downwards.
GGAATATTGTCCTGGAGTGCTTGCCCTGGGAATTTGACATCACAGGCACAAATCCATACATCCCAGCCAAATATATTATACATCAAATTAGATATTACCCAGAGACACTAGTAACTCAGGTGTAAACCAGTAACATCTACATATCTATACCCTTGTTATTATAAAGTTTAGTTCTTTACATATTTTATATGAGTCTTCCAGATACAAATATAGTTTCATAAATCTTTACTTGTCAGCTTGGCAAACCTTAGAGAAGACATTTCCTCTAAGAGAACAAATTAAAGCAAGTCTAAAACAAGCCAGTTACTGCTCAACAGTCTGGGTGCCTGCCAGCAAGAAACAAATTGATGAATATTTAGTTGTGCAGTAACAGAGAATTGCAAATTCTCAGAAAAATTTTGGTGTTTTTTTTTTTTCCCCCGGTGATGTCAGCTTTATAAAAGTAAAGCCAAAGGTAGAGCTGGTAAGGCTGAAGTTATTAGCATTGCAGGGTGCTTACAGGACAGAGCATAGGGACAGGGGTGATGACATCTCCCAAGGCAGAGGAAAGGCTGGGAAAAATCCACAGACAAAGCACTACATCCAACTTGCTCTCCTCCTCCTCATTCCACAGGTGAACCCATGCTAAGTTTGGCAGCACTAAATGCAAGGACCCAGTGGTGTAATGTCCAGAGCTCTGGAGTCTTCCATACAAATGCTCAAATGATCTACATCTGTTTCCTGATGTAGATCACAAATGAATTATTATTTTCCAGGCAGAAGGATGATTGTTTCACCTCTGTAATTCATGAAGAAGGGCCTGCTTCTTGCCATGAGCACTAGAAGAACCTTCGAATATGTCAGCTTTTTCGCTGGCATTTTAGTGAAATGTGAATTATTTCCAAAAAGCCTTATGAGGTATAAATATGGGTTTGAAATACAATGCTAGGATATGGAGAGCTTTAAACTGAAAATTATGTGTTGGGTCACTGGCTAGAAGTTAATGAAAAAATGAGGGATTTTGAAGAGCTGAAGGTAGCAATGTGTAGGGAGGGAAAGAGCAAAGCCCAAGCTGAGCATCAATACCTCACTGTTGATATATGTGCTAATTGGTAGCATCCACTTTTGATCTAATCAAGGAAGTGCGTACGTGTGCCATAGAAAATAAAAATTGATTGCTCCCTTCTGTGGCCACAAGCACTGCAGCATGGTGTGCAGTGGCTGAGCTCAGTCTTTGGTTCCTCTTCTTGGGAGTACTGGAGTAGGGGTCGCTGTCCCTAAGAGGCTGCTTCTCTCATGAACATCCGTATTTGGACAAGGAGAATACGCAGCAAACATCACTTGCCACCATTAATAAAGGCTCTGAGTGTCTTAAAATAGCAAGAAGACCTTTTTTAATCCAGAAAGTGCTATATTCATCTGGAGATAATTTGATGGTAAATTACACTCTGACAAAGAAGAGTTAATCACTGACCTCAAAATTAGCTGTTGCCTAGGTACCCCTGGTCAGGCTGTGTTGACATTTATGTTGTGCAAACAGAATGCAATACCAAGCACTCAGATATATATTTAGGGCTTTAAAAGTGGCCAGTTTTCCAAAGTGTAATGCAGTGCCTGGGACTGTGAGTTTAATGGTGGAAATATTGATGCCAACTGGATATCGTTCAGATCATTCTATGGGAACTCCTGCAGATGCAGTTCCAGAAAAGTTGTAAAAAACTAAAAAAAAAAAAAAAAAAAAAAACAAACCAATGAATAACTAAACAAAAAACCCAAAACAAACAAACAAAAAATCCCTCTACAGCAAGTTTTGTTGTGGAGAAGCAATCCTGATTTAAAAAAAGATGTGCAGACAGCTTTAGCAGCTAAGAATCATACACTGGAAACCTAAGTAGTGTCGTTAGCATGGCTTCTCAGAAGACACACCACTCCAGGTAATTTTTCTTTCCCTCTGTTATGAGATCAGACACCTCTCTGGGATAGGAGCAACAATTTATCTATGCAGAAAAATACACTTGGATTTCTCCAAAGTGTGTTATTTGGGGCTGTGTGACGCTAGGGATTTTTTTGGCATGGCGTTAACAAGGTGTATGGGGTCAAAACCTGACTGGCTGCCAGATTGCAGCAACGGGTTGTAGGGGGAATCAAGGGAAGCTTTGCCTTCACTGATGTCTCATAACTATTATTACTGTTGTTGTTGTTGTTGTTGTTGTTGTTGCAGTTTTCTAATAACCTGGCAGGCAGTGGTGGTGGTGGTGGTGGTCAGAGGGTTCCTCATCACCAGGCCTTTTGTACCATGATACTTCCAAAATTGTGCCCATTGGTTTTGTGCCCTTTGCCACCCATTGAGAAGATTCTGCTTTGAAAGCACAGACAGTTCTGGAGCAAAAACCCTGCCTGGCATGGGGGAGTGTGATTTTGGGATCCTTAGCCTCCCTGCAAGTCTTTGCTCTTTGGGTGGGTCTGGGGGCCTGGGATTTTTCTCCCTCAGGCCACTGGATCACTGAGAGGTGTTGAAGGAGCCGAAGCTTAGCAATGCCTGCTCCTGGCACCCTGTCAGCCCCCCTGCTCATCTCCTTGGGAACCAGCCCCAGTCACAGGTTGATGTGCCAGGTGGGGCTTGCTAATATTAGGTGTGAAGATTGATTCATTTGCAAGCTGGGAAAAGATCAACAATTCCTGATTTGCACTTCCCAGCCTCAGGAGCTGCAGCTGAATTTTTTTGCGGTCTGCTTTGGGAAAAAAGCACAAAGTTTTAGAGGATAAATCCAAAGGTCTGCTCTGATATTGGCCATAGCACCTACTTCTACTGCACGCTCTTCAGTCAATAGTGTGTGTTCCCATAGCAACAGGAGGAATTAATTTAATGGCATTATTAGGCCTTATTTACATGCATGCACACACACACCTGCATGCCATGAACACAGGGAGAAAGAGAATGAGAGAGTCCTACTCTTCAGGAAGATCCCCATGAGAAGTCAATCCAGTACGTGAGGTTCACAGCGACTACAAGATCCTGATTTTTCACTTTACAGGCACAAACCCAAAAGCTGACTGACTAGCCAAAAAAAAAAATTCAGCAGCACGGCCCCACAACAATGGGGTCCAACCTCATACCAGTGGTACAGCTGGGAGTGGGGATACCACCAGTGGAGGCTGGAATACCCCCTGTTTTGTTGTCCACCCCTCAGTGCCACCTCACACCAGGCAGGTGGTGCCAGAAGGGAAGCAGAGCTCCTCTCCCTGTGTGCTCCCTGCAGAGGAAAGGGTTTGTGGCAACATTTCTGTCCCATCCATGTTTCCTTTGCTCTGTGGGAGGATGCTGCACACCGAACTTCACCATGCTTGCCTGCTTCATCCCAGACCAGGGGTTTTTGGACAACCTCTGTACCATCAAATATGAGTCAGCGATCTCCATAAACCCTGAAGCTGTTCTTGTTTATTGACCTTCTGCTATTTGCTGTTACACACTAGCCAAATAAAATTTACAGAGAGCATCACTTCTCTTTCCATTCAAAACACAGGCACCTTGCATTAAGGTATCTCACAAAAATCTATTAATTGAGGGAAAGGACAACACCATTTATGCTCAGATACCATTCTCAAATGTTTAGTGATTATGGTATTTAAACTAAGTGTTTTAGAAAACCTGGTTGTGAATTCCTCGTGGGAGTCAAAAGATGTAAAAACCCACCTGCTTTGTAAGAGATCTCCAAAAATTATGCTTGCTATCTTTTTGACGTTTAAAATGCTAATATAGTTTTTGCTTGTGTTTATTATCTAAAGGCATAGAAATACTTGTTTTTAAATGCCCAAAGGGTTAGAGCTGATCTCCAGTTAAAGACATTTTGTAGATCATCAAGATCGGAAAATATTCTAAATAATTTTGGATTCTCAAGGTGAAAAAGATAAAAATCTTTGTTAATCTATCTGAAAGTATGTAGTGCAACTTTAGAGATGAGCCACATCCCCACAGCATAACCAGCTGTTGTCCTGCTCTATGTGCAGGGAAGGATTTCAGGCCTGGGTTGAAAAAGCAGGAAGTTGATTTTCAGGGAAGCATTACTTAGTGTATTTGTAATGACGTCCTTTTTGCTGGTTTTGGGTTCACGTGCAGTGTCAAAAGTAAGCACAAGACTTTTTTTGCACACTGATAGCCTTCTAATGGTGTTTTCTTTGTTGGTTATATCTCACCTTCCTCTAACAATACTCATAGTTAAGCAACAATTTTGTTATTCTAACCAGTCAGTGATCTAATTGATTTAATCTCTAATAGTGAGGATACGTGCTTCTAGTATGGGCCTGAACATTTATGAGAGTTGCCAGTCCAGATGCTCTAATCCAGGTTGCATTAGATGCCTCCATTACTAACACACAACTTCATTTTTATTCCTTTCCTTGGAAGCACCCAGGATTTTTTTAAAAAATCCTGGAAGTGAACAGCTGAGTGACTGTAGAGGACAGTAAATGAGCAAGGAGAGGAATGTGATGCAAAGGTACTGGCACTGAAAAACCTTCTGTTTGCTTGGGCACATGGTTTTTTACCCCATTGGACCTCTCCAAATGCAGGAGCTGCTTCTTGACAGCCTGTTGCAGGTGGACAACCAGTGTATCCTGTGCAGGGATTTAGTCCTTCCCTCATAACCCATTGCCCTTGTTCTTACCAGAGGAGAGAAAGAGTGACAGGAGCCACTGGCTCACCCCCACCACTCTCACTGTGGTGAGAGGGGAATCTGTGCTGTGCTGCCCCTGCACTTCCAAGGCATTGCCTGAAATTCTGGCATGGGGATAACGTGATTTCCATCTGGGCAGCAGATGTCAAGAGATAGCAAACCTCCATACATACTCTCCCATTGCCTGCTTCCAGACCTCACCTGGCTCCTTTGTGCCACCAAGTTCCCACAGATCACACTTCAGCCATTTGCAGAAAATCAATATCTGAAAGCTTTGCTGCTTAAGAAATCAAAGTTATTTTAGGTTATACTGTGGGGAAGGAAGCGGAGATGTGGAATTTGTTTGAACATGGAAGGAACTTCATAAAATAACTCTGCTCTACTGGTAGGCCCCACACAGGTACTACCACCTTAATCACAGTGTGGAGGTGTGGACTCCAAACCTCAAAACCAGTTAGGGTTTTTTGAAAACTTCAAGCCCCAGATTGCAGACTCAGAAGTGTTAATAAACTATTTGCTTATTCTGGGTGAGTGGAAATAATGGCCTTATATATACTTCTAAACACAGAAGCAGATACGGGCTCATCAGTTTTGCAGGTCAACACCATCCCAACCGTGGATGCCAGCTATCCAAGCAGCTACACAGAGGTACGTGGAACAGAGATTTTGGGTTGTGGCTATCCCAGGGCAGGTTTTTCTGTGGGTTTTAGTCTTACTGCATGACATGGTCTCAGAGTAGCTCAGCACTGGCTGCACCAGGAGGGGAGCTGCAAACCCCACTCAAGAGCACATATGAAAAACCAGCCTGCTATGGCTGCAGCATCATCTCCTGAGGGCAGGCAGTCAAGATACTGAGGCAGAAAAGAAGGAACCCTCCTCATCAAAGCAGCAGATATAAATTTGCCTTTATTTTGGTCACTTCCCCAACCTGCTTTTGTCCTGTCTAAATTGAAATTTCATACTTGGAATTCATCCATGCTCCAAAAATATCCAGATACAGAGTGAAAGGTACTGGGTGAGTCACCAAAAACCCAAGCTAAAGAATTTAGGAATGCATTTTAATTACTGTTAGCATTAATTTAATGCTAGCTATAATGCTTTTCATTACACAGTCATATATTTTTAGCACCAAAACACCCAAAATACTCTTTTGGAGTACTTGACTGCTAGCGAATGCAAAATTCAAAAGGAAGACCGTACTGTAACCAACATGATATAGTTTATGATATTATCAATTCCTAAATATGTTTGAGTCTGACAAAGTCACAGGCAGGGCATCTGAAAAACCCAGAAAATTAAGCTGCTGTCCTCAAGAATTGAGCACATCAGTGCTCAGAAATAAACTCAGTTCCTGGTGAATATGAGGCAGCATACTGTGAAAAGGCAAAGCTGCTGAGTTTTCAAAAGCTGTTTGCAGGTCACTTTTAAAAAACATCTCTGGTCATGCCTATTTCCAAAAAATCTACTTTTGAACCTGATGGCTTAGCAAATAATCATCTCATATCAAATATCCCTTTCAAAGCCTTAATGCTGGAACATGCAGTGCTGATAGGGCTCAATATAAGCACCTAAATAAAGTTTATTATTTCCAAGTCTATGGTATTAAAAAAAAAAAAAAAAGCATCAATAGGGCAGCTGAGTTCAAGAGATGCTGAATAAACTTATTAAATGCTGATTCTGGTCATCTTTTCCCTTCTATTAGATAGTTGCAAGCCTGTAAGTCCCTCCCTGCTGTAACAGTGCTGACAGCACCTTCCTCAACAGCCCTTCAGGAGTAACCATGCCTCATTTCCAGGGATGCCAGTGCACCCCCTTCTCTTACAGTGCCAGGGCAGAGCTTTAAGTACTGGGTTTCAAAATCAATTCACATAGTAAGCTTGGAAAAATATCAGTCTTTTGTGCTCTAGTACATCACTTCAATGCAGGTGAATTTTTGATCAGTTACTTGATCCCCTCTTAAGAAGTAAAAAATAAGGAGAATCCTCGTGATACTGTCCTTTCATGTATTTGCTGCAGTCAGCAGCTGCAGAGGTTTTCTTTGATGCTTCCATCCTTTGAAGCTCTCACTGCACACTGTGCATTGCATTAAGTGCCTTTGAGGTCTGCATCTGGAAGCACTCCTGTCTCTTTTTGTGGAAAATAATCCCCAGAAATACATGCATGGTGTTGGGGGAACCCAGCCCACACCAAATGCAGCTGTTGTGTGGCCTGGACATTTCTTCTAGTGGTCAAAATAGTCAAATTCCCATCTATTTGAAATGGATTCAAAGCAGGGTATGAAGAAAAAGACATACTCACTGGCCTGGCCATCAAAACCATGGTGTGGATCTTTGGAGTACAGATGGATTTTGGCCTTCTCTGGGGTCATCTTCAAGTTACTTTCAGTCAGTTTGTGAGCGTGTGCACTGATTTCTGTCATGGTCCATTCTGCTGGACTTAGGTCAGAGCAGCCTATGCCATTGAAATCAGTGTAATTGCTAGTGCTTAAAGGTGGTCGGGGAGGATAAAGGAGATAGAAGTCCCCTTTTAAGGTGTTCCCGTTGTTGGTTTGGTTCCATTTTCTCCCCTCTCTGGAATTTTTAAAAATACTTGTGACTGAAGGACATAGCTGAGTTCTCTCCCTCCCAGCACCGTGCCTTGCAGGGAGGAGAGGGAGAGGGCTCAGCCCAGGAGGCTGCCAAGTGCTCTGGCCCTCCATCAACAAAGCACTTACAGACATGCTTGTTTGTAGGCATTTAGGCAGCACCATTGACAGAAATACTCATAGTACAGAGCCTTCAGGATCCAAATCAAGGCTACATGACACGTGGGAGATCTTAAAATTTTTTTTTTTTTTTTTTTTCCTTTTCCGGCAATAATACAGGACTCGCCCAAATGAACAAACAGAACTCTCCCATTGAAAGGCTGCCCATCTGGCTCCTCTCCTAAGAGTGCTGGGACAAACAAGAGTTTATCTAGGTTGGATTAAAATTATATAAACACATTAAAAAAACATATTATATTACAGCATAGTGCAGGATAGTGTATTGTAGTACAGCATAAATGTATCTCATATGTATACGATATATATCTAATATATACATAAAGGGTGGACCCTGTCTTGCTCATGGCAGACAGTAACATACGTTGAAGCAACAACACGAAAACAACAGCAACTCTTGAATTTCTTGCTGTCCTGCCATAAAAAAATTTCAGCCCAAAGAGTGAAATTCAGCAAAGGCACAGCAACCAAAATCAGCATTCTTGAAATAATTGGGGAAGCATAATGGATGTCACAGCCACCTCCACTGCTCCTGAGAAGACAGCTGGAAACACAACCACAGTCTGACATGCATGTGCCTATGAGTGTTTCATAAATCTGCACAATCCTGGGATACATTTCAGAGGAAGATGCACAGGGACTGTGACAGGTTGTATGCTCTGGTAATTATAATGCCAGAGCATTATAATGGTAATTATATCATGGTAAATATTTAATGGTAATTATAATGCTGTGTACAATGGATGATGGATAAAGTGTCACAGATTCTGCAGGATAAACACTCTAAAATAAGAACATTTTCAGCTCAAAATAAGTGAACGGTAAGCCAAACCACTTCAAATTCAAACCAAATGCAGGTCAGTATTTTCCTATTGTGTAATCTTAAAAATAGATGCAATTTCTGTCATTAACTCTTGATGATTCATCCTTAACCTGGACTATTTCCTTCTGGGTTCTACTGACATTTCCCACAGCAGTGGACTGACTCTGCCTGGACACCAGTTGGCCACCAGAAGCCACTCTATCCCCCACTCCACAGGTGGACAGGGGAGAGAGAATATAGCAAAGAGCTCATGAGCTAAGGACAGGGATACTTTGGTGTGCCCCAGAATCTGCCTTTCCCAGCAGCTCATTCCAGGGATGCAGGAGGCCAGCACTGCTTGACAGGGAGATAGAGAACAGCCAGGATGATGTTAGGACAAAAGAGTGTAAAAATATGAGTGAAAGCGAGTTGTTAACACCAGGCAGATGAGAAGAAGCCATGATGAAAAAAGGAAAGGGAGAACAATTGTACCACATTCCTGCTAGAATCTGAAAACCAAAAAATCCCCAGAATTTGGGCCCCTGTGACAGAGGATGTCAGGGTAACATATTTCACACTCTCCTTGTGTTTAATTGGTGCAGAAGGTCACACTTCACAGCACTGTTGGTTGCTGTGTGGTCTGAAGCAATAAAGACCAGGGCCATGGACCCCCTGATTTAGTGCTGGCCGTGGACCACCTGAACAGTCTCTCAAAATTACAGTCTGAAAGTCAACAAAGTTGTTAATTGTCAGTTGAGGGAGAACATGAAGCTTTCTTTCACCCTGCCATGAAAGACAGTGCCTGCAGACACAGCACCAGGACTCTGAGCAATTGCTTTTGCTTCCTTCTGGTTCCCACATGGGCTTTCTTTCCTGCCTACATACCCAACTAGAAGTGGTG
>CM031859.1:43577714-43830222 GCA_018697195.1 Certhia americana | reverse complement strand
GAACAAGGTGGGAAAGTAAAGTGCACAGAAAGCAATGACTGGAGAGCTGTGAGTCTGGCCAGGGAAGAAGCCACTTCTTCTAAAAATACCTTTTTGATGGAAATGGATTTTATTGGTTGCATTTCCTAGGAAACTAAGTAAATGAGAGATAGGCTTTGAAACGTATTCTTTCAGTTATTCTTGCCTAATATAGGTTGAAAACAATACTTTTACTGCTGGCAAAAGACATCTGTAGTCTGTAGAATCTTCAGGGTGTCACTGGAATGATGCCCCTGGTTAAACTGTAACCTCACTGCTGTTAAACATGGTGCTGCTGTACAATGTGAGGAAAATACTGTGTATATACAGAATGGCCTAATACTACCCACGTATCACAGGTTTTAGAGAGTTTTTTGCTCACGTTTTAAGGCTGATGCTACTCCCACTGAACTCAAAGCAGTATTCCCACAAAGCTCCACATGAGAAAGACTGGGCACTAGATATCAGTGTCCTTACAAGTGAGTTGCTCTTGATGAGGCAGAGACCAAGCAATGTGTGCACTTTCCTTCTGCCATTGGCTTTCCAGAGTTAAAACTCCACCATAGCCTTTATAGCTGCAACCTCCCTTCTTGCTGGTGTCATTTGAAATGTAAAGTGTTCTGCCCAGACTGAAGTGAGAGCAACAGTTTCTAGGCATGTTAAAGCAAGTAGCAAGTCTCCAAACCCACCTTGAGATTAATGGAAGAATATTTGAAAGGGAAGCTGTGGAGTGCAGCATGCCAGCATGAGCAAAGCAGAGGAAGGAAAAGGGAATGGAGGGAGTGAAGAAGGGAGTGTGAGTGTGAGGCAGCTTAACAGCCATGTTGGCAAGAAGCAGACTGTCAGCAAAGAGGATGTTTACAGTCCTGAAGTCAGGACTCAAAGAGAACGTGGCTGGCATGAGTCTGCACTACAGCCCCTTGAGGTAGGGTAAGGCTGAGAATACAGAACACCAGGACCAGTTCTCAGCATAGATGAGAACTAGAGACTTCCTGCTCATGCTCCTGCTCATGAAGTTGTGTGACAAACAGGACAATGTGCAAAATGACCCTAAGCTGAATGCAAATGTAAGTTCTAAAATCAGAGCACCGAAAAACATTGGCAATTTTAAAATTTTTTTAAAAATCAGTAACAAAAAGGAACAGAGAAATACAGAAAATTCATTACATACAAATATCAAAGCTCATTAATTTCTTTACAGGAGTGTTGTGATTGCTCCATAATTAGAAGCTGGAAAACATCTTATGCTTATGAGGAATGCATGTGTATCCTTCCCAGAGTTACAGCACTTACACTGAGGATAAATATTTTTCAGGGGATTTACAGACTCAGCTAATAATCAGCTCAAGGTAAACAGTTCCTTTGAAAAAATTCATACTGTACCGAACACTTTGTAATACTGACAGTGCTTTAATGAGATTTTTATTTTGCACTGGAAAACTTATGCTTTAACAGAAAATAAAACAGTTCAGCTTCAGGGAATTCTGTGGGAAACGTGATGCTATTTCAAAATGCCTCCCACCTCCTGCTGTGACCAAACACAAGCTGCCCCATCTCTGCTGCCCGTCCCTGTGTGCTGACACACAGCTGTGCAGAGATGCTCAGCCTGAAACACGCTCCTATCATTGAGGATCCAGGCGGGGTCTGGGAATGTTTTCCCGTCGTCTGCAGGAGAGGACAAGCAGGCTCCTTGCGTCTGCACCGGAGTGAAGAGATGTCGGAGATTTCAGGGGACAATAGGAGAGAATTGAGACAATTGTGAGAGACAAGCCGGTGATAAAGGGGGGAAAGAGACACTTTGTGTTTATGTCTCCTCAGGGTTTGTCTGAATAGCCTCCTCTTATAAGGAAGTGATGAAGTGGCCCTAGAAGTGTATTTTGGGACCGCACCCTTAGTACTTGGACCTTGCTGCAGTTTTCAGTCAGTGACAACCTGTTGAAAGCATGGAAAGGATTTTAGCTGCCTTTATGAACTGCAACCTCTATTTCTACAAGCACAGCTAATAGCCAAATCACTGAAAAAGAAAAAAAAAATAAAAGAAGGAAAATATCAGGGGATATAATCAAAGACATCTAGTTCCTAATCAGCCCAAACATGCAGTCCAGAAAAAACAATGAAGGAACAAACTAATGTCTTGAAGTAGAATTAGCAAGAAACATCCTCCACTAAACTTTTCAGCTTCACATTTGCAACTATAGACCTGGAAGGTAAAGAAATGTTTTGTGATTGCTCAGAGCAGGAATTGTGACCCTGTGCTCAGACCCATGATACCAAAGATGTGCAGAAAGATTGATAAAATCAACAATATCAACATTATGCAGAATGAAAGCAGGCAAACCCCTGTGTACCCCTGTATCTTGTAAGAAAAGAAATCTAAAGGGGACATCTGCAAAAAACAACTAACCAATGCAGCATTTTTGCTACCACAGTATGCTCTGCGTTTAATAAATGGGAGTATAATAATTCACCAGCATCTAATAAATGGAGGAGATGAGTGGTGCTGACTAAAACAGACCAACAGACCACTGAATCTGGGGGACACTTAGTACTGAGCATCCAAAAGCAGGATACATGAGGTAGATGAGGGTCAAGTAGTATTCATATGTCAGATAAGTGAAGATTCCTAATTTTGACCAATTGCTTCTGATCAAAAAGGCAGGTAACTCATCTTCAGCTGAATGACACTTTCCTGAGCTTCAGGAAGAGTGAAGTTCTCTCAGAAACTTCCCCATATGGATTTTGCTCAGCAGGCTGCAATGCGAACACTCTCCAAAACCAGTATTTGAAGAGAAAGCATTTATTGAGTGGGAAGTGGATAATTCTAATGGTATAAATGTTACTGGAAAAGCCATTCCATAACATAATGTTCATCAGAGATTCAAGCCAAAGCAGCAGATGGAGAACATGCTGTCAGCAGGCAGAGGAGAAGCAGAGTGAAGCTTTGTGAGTCCCAGGGGAGTCAAGGAGAACTGGTCCCTGCATGAGACTCCTCACATGGATAGAGAGGTCACCACGACCCACCAGCAACGCAGACAGACAAAATCCTGTTTTGTTCAAAGCCAGTGATGATTGACAAGCTTCTCTAACCCTGGGCAGTCTGTTCTCTGGCCTGGCTGGTGATAGACTAGAAGTCCCATCTACCCCAGACAACACAGGTTAGCCCTGAGGTGGCACACCCCCTTATTTTAGAGAAGCACTGCTCCAGAGGATTACCTAGCTGTGTCTGGAGTACATGAGACAGAGGTTAAAGCCATAAAATCCTTTTGTAAGAGACCTTATTATGTAGCTGTTTACTTATCTCACAGCTCTGCCAGGTTTTATAAAAGCTACCGAGGGACTCATCTAATTTTAGTTTTTTAAATGCAGGGGTTTTGGCTAAGCTATTTGTGTATGTTCCTCCAGTGGAGAGAAATAAACTCCTGCAGAGGGGTGACTTCTTGTCCCCTAAGAGAGGTGATCTGACTCACCTCTGAAAGTCCTCCTCTCTGTTTACAGCTTACCTGGCTTTGATGCCACTACCACAAGGTAAGGGGGAACTCAATCAGATGGTGTTCCATACCAGCCTACGCCTCCAGGAAGCTGCTCTATAAGTTTTGTGCAACACCTAGCAGGATGTGCCTGCTAGGTCAAAATCTGATCCCCTACATCATGTGTCCAGGACACAGCCCCCTGTCCTACAACACCCCACAAGTGGAGAGCAGTGAGAGGAGACTGAAGCCTTGGGGGAAGCCCTGCGCGCACGATTGGTTACAACAGCATGTCCTGAGGACATTGCACAGGGCTGGCTGGAGACACTTGTTAATGAGAATCCTGGTAGACAGAGAATGAGAAATGTGACCTTTGGAAATTCAAATCAGGCTTGGCACATGTGTCTTCCAAATGACTGCTGTGACTCCTGTCAGGGCTCATGTGGATACGGGGTATGTCTCAATGGCAGGCTTGCCACTTGTCTTCCACCTGCTGTGACCCAGCCTCCTCCCTGCCACAGCAGCACAAGCTCTTTGCTCCACGTGTCCCCGAGCGTGTTGGGCCATGCTCACACACTGAGCTGGGCTTGCTGACTCCGTGAGCTCTGGCTCTGCACCCTCAACCTGCCCACCTGGCCAGCAACGTGAGAGTGAGTGCTGTGCACAGCTCTTCTGCAGTTCCTAGCAACTAAATTGCAGCCTCCCCGCCAATCTACCCTTGCTGTGCATCAGCTTGCTTAATCAAACACACCTCACTGGCGTCCAACCCCCTCTTTTCACCCAGACGGCTCCAGCCCTTCCCTTATTTGCCCTTTTCCTTTCCCCTTACCTTTACCTTACTGAGATGAATTTCAGCTCTTGCTCACCCTGGTATAAAGCCCACTTTAAAGGTCTGTGATTTATGTAGAAAGAAGGGAGACCAGAAGGAAAAATACCTAAAAATCTCCCTTTGGGCTTACTGTAGAAAGGTTACCAGAGCATCTGGGGAAAAAAATTTTCTACCAGGTAACTGGTCTAATTCTTCCTTAATACCCTGCCTCTCTTATGAAAGATTTTACTAAGTGGTCCCTCTCTTTCTAAGAAGGGAGTTCATGAGCCTACAAAATACCCTTGCAAGATGTGGAGGATAAAAATTTTAAAAAATCTCTCAAAAGATAGTGTAGAACTTTAAACCCAGCATCAGGTTTCATAGCTTGAACTTGTGAGCATCTGAGTCAATTTTCCAATAGTCTGATCTGGGGAAAACCCAGGAAGACGGTGGCACGGGGTATTTAATTTTATTACAGGAGAAGACATTATGGGAGTTCTGGACTGTGGAGAATGTCTCCATGCAAGGTTTAAGTCTGATTGAGAGTCAAAATCAATACTTTCTTTAGTTTCTCCTTTTATTTTCTTACATTTACATAATCCACATTGTATTTTCAGGGAAGTAGGTGGAAAATCAAACAAGTTTAGAAAAGTTACATTGTCTCATCAATGGCAACTTGGAATACATCAGTAATAAAACAAGCCAGACAGTGTATTAGAACTAGAGTCTTGGTTCGGGAAGTGAAAACTCCAAAAGGAGATGTATATACTGGGAAAACTACAACTTGTAGCACAGTTTCATGTGAGAAAAAGGATTCTGAACCACAGATGCTGAAAAAATTAAACACACTACCAAAAATTAGAAGGAAAAGAAGGGAAATATACAAAAGATAATCCCTATGGGAAAAAATTAAAAGAAAAAGAGTACCTGATCTCAGAGAATACAAAATAACAGACCTAATTCTAATTTAGGGTCACATCTGAATTTCTCTGAAAATGAGAGGTTTTCAATCATTGCAATGATTGAAAACCACACTGGGCTTTAGTGCTGGCAGCACAACTCACCCAGAATGGGGAAATGCAAGTGGAGCATCAGAGATGGTTCATATGATGCTGTTGCCTGTCCTACCTTGATTATACTATCTCTTTATGCTGCAAAGATGGCCACATTAAAAAAAAAAATTAAATGTTCTACTCAAACCTTGGGTCAGGCAAAGAGCATATCTTTCTGGAGCAGCAATACATAATAACACTAAACATCATTTTTCATGCCTTTTCTCAGCGCTCTCTTCCTTGGTTCCAGTGGATAGATCAGCAGCTGAAATGTTTTTTTTTTTTTGTAGCAGGTATACTTACAAACTCCAGAAGGGGACTGCTGATTATCAATATTTGCATGGGTTGTAATTTCAATGTAAGACTTATTAATATTTTGTAACTTTATGTACTAGTTTCACATTACTTCTAAATCACCACCAAATGCGACAACTTTAATTAGGTTGTTAAATGCATACAAGACAGAGGGAAGCATTTGGAAGCCAAGCACATTGTATTTTTCCCTATCAGCCTCTAGGCAATTACTTGGATTGAAACTCTGCCAGCAAAAGTGTACATACCTCAGTTTTACCCTCAGTGAACTGGACTTGTTCATGTAATTACTGATAGGGTGAAACCCCTATGAAGAATGAAATTGTCTCCTGAGTGAAGCTGGTATTTCCTCTGACTGTAAAACATGACTATTTGACAGGGCATATGCTTTGGAGTTTATACAAATGAAGGCTGGCCTGAGTCTGTGAAAGCCAAGAGAACCTTCCTGGATGATGTGGAAAAATCTCAGAAAGTCAGTAACAAAACAAAGAGGTGCCACAAGTGTCACCCCGGAATTATGCACTGTTCTTTTGCTTCTTCCCCCAGCAGCTGTGGGAACATTGAAAGGTCCTATTTCAGGACCACAAATGAGTCCCTCTGGAAAATGAGAGGAAGAGAACAAAAAGTCACTGGGCTTTTGCAAGTGGACACAAGACTCACAAGGAGGGGAAAATACCAATGAAAATTGTGGAAAAGAAGTGCTCCTGCAGTCACAGCACAAAGCTTAAGCTGTTGGATTGGCGTCAAAATACACAGAAATGGCACAGAAATGACCAAATCAGTTCTAATTCCATATTTGTGCTTCCTGATTCCACAGGAAAAAACCTGAAGTCGTCAGCTTCCAGGTGTACATTTTGGGGATTATATTGCAATGTAACCCTTAAAGATACTGAAACAAACTAAACATGTTACTGAGGAAAAAACAAGACATTTCTCAAAATTTCTTTTGTCCAAGTTAAAGGCGTTTATTAGCACTTAAGAGTGAAAAAGAGCACCATGTTACTCTTCAGAGCCTTAGAAGGGTGATTGAGTGTATTTCTATTTTAAAGAATCATTTATGTGCATTAGGCAGCAGGTCCACTCAGACTGTTGAGTTTACTCAGGGTTAAGCTGGGAGTCTTGCTTTGTGCATTGGCCTTTTTTTTTTTTCTCTAAACAAGCCTACTGAAAGTCAACATTGGCAACCTGAAACATTCTGAACAGCTTCTAAGAGTACACTGATGGTAGATCACACAAGCCCTCACTGAGGTGTCATTCAATCTCCTTTAATCCTCTTCTTTGAGGGGTGTCTGAATTGCTGAGGGCTGAACATACTTTCACTTAGACCTGTAAAATTATTACTATCCCTAAATTTTGCAACATCATTGGTTGCTGAAAAAGGAGTTTCATCTTTTGAGTTATCTGTGGGTAAGTGGTACACTTTCAAGGGTAACTTTTACAAATTACCAGTATCTATCAACAACAAAAGTAAGGTGTGTGATAGTCTAGAAAACATTCCTTGCAATAGCTGAAGTGCAGTAAGGAAAGTGTGTGTTTGCCTCATTAACACACAAACTCCAGCTCTACATTTTTTCAAAGCAAGCATTTATTCCTTTTAATTATTTTTGGCAATTTTTTCCATATTTGGCAAAAGAATTCAATATAGGTTTATTTTTCCAGAGGGAAAAACCACTGACAATTGCAATGAAGTATTAGCTACAATTAATATTAATTAGTGACAATTAATTCTTGAATCTCCCAAAATACAACAATTTGGCTCAAAACAACTAACAAAAGAGAATCGACACCAAAATGCTTTGGTAGCTCAAGGTACAATGTTCTCATTGACTGCATGCAAGTCCTTCCCTGAGACACACAAACTTGTATCACAAGAAACCTTTTCTCCCTTTACCCACTGCATCTTTTCTTATGTTGAATTACTGACAGAAGTGCAACTTACTGCAAAAAATATTCAAAGATATGCAAACCTGTTTGCAGCAAGCAACCACAAATCTACAGTAGCTGCCTGAAAAGCAATTTCCTGTGAACACAAACATGTTCTCTACATCTGTTACATGCAGTTGGCCACATCCTTAAGACTATTCTGCTATTCCAGAAGATTCTGAAACTTAGTCTGCACAAACTTGTGGAACAAAACGTTTTGTCAATAACGCTGCTGATGCTGTCAGTATTCTTCAAGGCAAAGGGCTACAAAGTATTGGGAATTTCAGCTTGCAACTGCAAATAAACTGCAAATAGTAGGCTTCCTCCCTTGCTTTGGGTTTTTTTTTTTTTTTTTTGTTTTGTTTGTTTTTTAATTTGAAAAATGTTTTACTCACAAGCCCAAAAAAACCTGTTTAGACACCTGCTGCCTCTTTACCTCTTACCCAGCACAGGACATAATGCTCAGTCTTGCCTAACCCAACTACTGCTTCCTCTTGCACTATCACCCAGCTGATCAACACCACTTTCCCTGGAGGTTCTAGGCTTGAACCAGAAGGCATCTCACAGGAACAAAAGGATGGGAAGAGTACCCATCACACAGAAAAATGACAGGATAGTTTGGCATTCTCTAGGTGTCCAAATCCAGCAATGTGAAGAGCATTCCCTCATTTGCAGATGCAGTCATTATGGGGTTCTCCTCAGACTCCTACTAGAAACCTTTGATAATTAGCCACAAGCCATCTTCACCCTGCAGCATGTGGCACAGATCCTGTAGCTACCCACACCAGTGAGATTTGGCACATATTTTTGTTACAAAGTTTATTTGTGTTGATGCAAATTTTGATTTTGAAATAAGCCACATATTTTTCACTTTTGCATAACAAAACAGGAAATTGCAAGCAGTCATTCTAACACTCATAATGCTAAAAACCTCATGACATATCAGAAAATATTCTGTGGTAAAAGAAGATTGTTTTCTGTCATGGAAGAAAGAAGACAACTCTTCTGATTCTTGTGTACAAATCACTTCAGTTTTATTAGCAAACATAACAAAGTAAGAAATTAATATAAAAAAACTAAAGATGCCATATTTGCTTTGTCTCAAATCACTACATACTCTCTAGTGACTCTGGGTGCTCTGCTTATTCACTCAGTCTCTTAGGATACACTTTCAGCTAAAAAGATATTAAATAACCTTTTAAATCAGATACTAAATCACCTTTTTCCCTAAAGCACAATACAATAAACAGTTAACAGTAAAGAATAATAAATAGAAAAGTTAGTAATAAATTCATTACTGCAAAAGAACAAAACTAGATTTCCTTTGTAAAACTATTTTTGTGACTTATCAGTACAGTAGATTTGGCAGGAGAATCCAGCTTGGATTTACATGTATCTGTTTCGAATGTACTCTCTGTACATGAGGAAGTCATCTCTTCCCAGGGGCTGCATGTTTCCTCTTCCAGCCTGAATGTGTGCATGGAAAATCTCTATCGATTTCCAATCAGCTCTTGGAGGCTGGACTTCATAAATATTGTCTTGAGAAAATGAGGAAATGGGTATTCTGGAAAAAAAATATGCAGAATATTTGGAGTTTCAGGTAAAAAATTTCCACAGAGAGAGAGAGGAGTATTTCTTTTCCTTGAAATATACAGAAGAGTCAATGAGAGGGCAAGTTCCCAGTAGATAATTCATTTACCTAGATTTTTATCACTACTGCAGACCTGATAAGACCCAGCTTTCCAAGTAGGGTAATTAGGTAAGTTGTCATTAATCCCATTACAGAATACCTTCTCACTACCCTTTGCCTTGCCCTCATTTCTTCATCCTTCCTCAGATCTGCTAGGGTCAGGAAGTACCCCAGCTAAAGTAGATCTGTGCCATGCATTATAGCAGATAAAAGAAAGACATCATTGAGCTATCCACTTAGTAGCAATTATAACAAGTGATTATACTCTGAGCCAACACAGAGAAAGGATTAATTAGGTAAGAAATTTCCATCTAATTATCAGGAAACAGACAATTTATTATAAGCAACAGCACTCAGATATTTTATGAAATGTTTTTTAATCTTCTTCATCCAACAAGTACCATCTTTGAATTCTAATATACAAATATTTTTGGGCTCAAGACTTCTCAGGTGAGAAAGTAAAGCGGCAACTTACTGTCAAAGCTCACTATTTCATAAAGCAAACATCAATCAGTCCAAATGCAATGAAGATTCAGATATTACCATCATTTCCATATTCTACAGAAGCCACAGTCATGACTCACTACCTGTGTCCTTTTCAGGAGACAAGAAGTTATTTTCATGTGCAGAATCTCCTCTTTTGAAGGTAAGAAACCAAGTAAGTATTTGAGAACACAAGAACACAAGCAAAGGGAAAGCCCTTCTATAAATAAAATGCCCTAATAAACTTCTACTTGCATTATGGGCACAAACTAATGTTTGACACTGTTTTTAAATGAGGATATCCATTAAAACTGCCAAATACTCTTGCTCCCTCATTTCGCAGCCTTTCATTTTAGTAAAATACATTGTATTTTGGATGCTTCATCATGTGACAATTTATTATTCTTAAAAATTACTGCAGTGTGTCATATAGGATATACTATGCCTAATATTCCACTAAAACTGGAATACAGTATACAAAACAAAAAGGTTTCCAGATTAAAGTAATACTTTTCAATTTTATATTTCAACTTTGAGTGGCCATACATTCATTTGATTACTCTGACTGCAATGATAGAATTACTTATACAAGTATACTATTGAACTTGACACAATAAAATCACTGGTCACCCACAGAGTTTGGCTGCCTACTTTAAAACTTAACTTTTTTTCCCTCTCAACAATGTGATAATTTCTTCTCATTATCACTTCTTGTTTATTTAAGGTGGGTGTTTTCAGAACTGGTAAAAAATAGATTTATTAGTTAGTTAGTCTAGATTCTTTACAAGTAGATTGCTTTTCAAAACATCCACAGTTTCTGCAGTACTTATTTAATCAGTGTAAAGCATCCAAGCTGTGACTCTAGCAATGGCATTTGACACTAGCACACTACACTAGCTTACTAATGTCACTATCTAACAACAAGACATGTCATATACTCAAATATAACTGGTCTGTCTGGTCCACAAGGAAGTGGACAATTAAGTAAAAGAGCAAAACAGAGCCATAACACTAAATTGATGCCTTCTCTGTTTATTGACTAGTTTCTAAAGCTATGACATTTCTGAAGCACTAATGACTCAAAAATCCTTTCCTTAGGTACAATGAAAGCTGGGCAGCAAAGTGCATTTAATTTTGAGCATTTAATAACTGAATCTCAGTTTTCCTCCTACTTACATCAACATGATAAAAATATATTGAAAGAACCACATGTTCAGGCATGCCAACTTTGATTAATAACCCTGTATTAAGCTGTAACTATTTGTAGAGTGCTTGTATTATCCAGTCATTTAATTAAAAGTCATTTCTCTAACATATTCATATAAAAATCTATTCTACTTAGTAAGTTTAATATCTTAGAATAGTCATGAAGGAGAGCACATTATTTATGACTGACTATCAGGTTTCCCTAGAGACCTGTAGCTTTATGGCCCCCCAGTGAAAATTACAGTGATAGGAACATAAACTTTATGTCATGAAGGACAGCACCCTTGACACACAATTTTCAATTATTTTCTTCCTACTTGTGAGCAGGCTTCCTGGTGTTGTGGTTCCACCAAGAGTATCATTGTCTCTACAGTAAAAGAGACAGTTAAAACCTTCAGTTATAATGAGGATGTTCCATACGTCCAAGGAAAAGAGCATGGTGATGTGGATTAGCTCTTTGACACACAGCAGTCACCAGAAAGCCACTGCATTTGTTTCAACATTGATTAGCTCTCCTCAAGTCTCTGAAGTGTATCTAAAAAGTAACCAAAATGTACTTTTTCATCTTGTTTGAATCCTAAGCAAATATCAGCCAAGAGGATCAGAGGGAAAGAACACCCCTCCTACAAAGACAGGCTGACAGAGTTGGGGTTGCTCAGCACAGAGGCGAGATGGCTCCAGGGAGATCTTATAGCACCTTCCAGTGACTAAAGGGGGCTGCAAGAGAGCTGAAGAGGGACTATTGTAAAGGGCATGAAGTGATGGGACAAAGGGGGATGGCTTTAAACTGAAAGAAGACAGGTTTAATTTAAGCAGTAGGAGGAAATCCTTCACTGAGAGGGCAGCAAGGCGCTGGAAGAGGTCACGCAGAGAAGTTGTGTTTGCCGCATCCCTGGCAGTGTTCAAGGCCAAGCTGGACAGGGCTTTGAGCAGCCTGGTTTAGTGGAAAGTGTCCCTGTCCATGGTAGGGGGTTGGAACTGGATGGCCTCTAGGAGTCCTTCCAACCCAAAGCATTCTATGACCCAACCTGAAGCACAGGCACTGAAGAAAGCTTGGACCCTGATGTACGCACCAGCCACATTTTGGTATAAGGATGTCCAAGCATGCCCACACTCTTCTTTTGTGCTACAGGGAATCAAAACACTCAATTGCCTCTACAGGAGGGAATAAAGTTTCTTGTATTCCTAGATAAATGTATGAAATACATTTGAAAAGGTTCTGAGAGTGTATTTTTACAACAGTATTATTTATATCGTACCAAAATGAATACTGGGGAATTAGGAACAGGTGCACTGTGTCAGCCAACAGTAATTACACTACAGTACTTGGAGTCTCTCTTCATACACATTATAATAGACTGTGCTAAAAGTAGTCCAGCTCTGTTTAGCTCTATTTAGCTTTAAGTAAAATTCCATCACTTCTTCCTTCGTGGAATTTCTAAGAACAATAAAGAAGAATTTAAGTATCCTTCCACATCCTCCACTCAACTTTAGTATTATTTCACTGCATCACTTTGATCCCTGTTCAAGTCCCCATTTTTTATTTCTAGTCTATACTTACAGTTTCTAAATTTAAGCCAGAACCTTCTCTTCAGTATTTATACAATTCATATTCGAATTTATAAATATCACTGCTGTGACATTAAAAAAGGTAAGAAATACTTCTTTTGTAGAGGTTCATGTATTTGATTAAAATTGTCAAGTGTTGAAAACTGTGAAATGTGGGGTTATTAAAAAAGATTTTCTTGAGAAGTGGGAAAAACCTAAGCCTAAATTATATTTCACTGCTGATATGAAACCAAAGGTTTAGACTGAGTACTTCATTTTACTAGGAAAAGAACTAGGGTTTGATTGCATTTGTATCATATATGAAGCAACCACTGGAGAATTAAATTTGTCAGAATTTTTTTTAATTTAAAAGGCATCTAACATCAAATTAGTAGAAGTTATTACAATTTTTTAATTTCTTCAAGAGCTTCTTGAGAAACAAGTGCAAGCTGTGCCTCAGCTGCAGTTATTGAAAACCCTCCCTCTCTCCCTAATCTTGAGTACACTTATGTTCATTCTATTTTATCTCTAAAAAGTTAATATTCTCCAAGGAAATTCCTGATTCAGAGAAGCAATTCAAACTCAGTAAGAGAAAGCTTCCTTGTTTCAGGGTCGAACAACATGCCTTTTAAGAATGGCTACATTTATGACTTTAACTAAAAGAACAATCTGTCACCATCCAAATAGTATTTAAATATTTTTTAAAAGTTACAGAACAAAACCCAAAGAAAATTTTTACACTGTCTATGGATACACTGTAATAAAAAAGAAATTACCAGCTCTAAGATATCCTATTTTCTCTCTGATCTGTACAGAGGAGCATGTTTGGTAGAACTGGCAAAGAGAGATGATCTGCATGACTTCAAGAGGTGTGGCAGAAGGCACAGATTTGTGGGCCCTGTGACTTTTACACTTCTACTGTTCAGAAACGCATGGAAATCACAATGGGAAAAGAGAAAAATTAACATCTGACTATTCCAAACCCATCAGAATTCTGTGTAGAGACTCTCTTTAATGTGTTCATTTAACAGCAGCTCAGCAATGGGAAAAAAATTTACATTTAAAGAGGTAAGAAAGGAATTATTATTTCCTACACTGTCTTACATGCTGGAAGATTTTGCAATTACAGATAAGAAATTGCCTTCATTCATAGCAGAAGTAGTCTTCTTACAAAGTATTTTCTTAATAAACATGTCCATTTAAGACATTCAGGCTTGCTCCTTCATATTGAAAAACAGTTTTACAGTTTGCCACTATAATTTACTACTTCAATACCCATTACGCAAGTTTTATTATAAAATTACAGGCTCATTTACCTACAAATGTAGCATCATCACTTCAAATGTAGCTAATATCAAGTGACTAAACACTGCTATTAGACAGTATTGTCTCACACTCATGTCATTCTTTTTCAGCCCAACTGAGACTCACCCAGTCTCCCTCCCTACTTAAGTGAAAATGCTGTATTCAAGGTTTACTTCACTTCACCAGCACAAAGGGGTGGACAAGAGGGAGTGCTGGAAACAAAGGTGAGGAGCCTGTAAGTCAGTGGACTGCAGAAAAGCTCTTGCAGTTCTTAGAAGTGGCCAAGCTGTTGGATAAAGGATCATATACCCCAATGACAGAAGTAAATAAAATTCTGCCTTGTCTTGGCGAAACTTTAAGCTGCCTACAGTACAGGAAGATGCCAACTGGGAAGGCAGTACTTGATCATCTAAATTGCAAGACCTGGTTCGATATTAGTATGACAATTGGATAAT
The DNA here is from genome assembly GCA_018697195.1 of Certhia americana. Classification (NCBI taxonomy): domain Eukaryota; kingdom Metazoa; phylum Chordata; class Aves; order Passeriformes; family Certhiidae; genus Certhia; species Certhia americana. The sequence goes on along the minus strand of CM031859.1, from coordinate 43,815,955 downwards.
ATAATGACCCTTTTCATATACTAGTACTAAGAAGATTCAAACACCATTTTGCATGTCTTTTGGTGAAGAATATGCAAGAAGAAATTGCTGTCTAAACTCAGTAGATGCAGCACTTTCTGTTAATTCAGGATTGCTAACCTTTTGAATACAAATCCCTTGATACTACAAAAACTAAAAAACAAAACAAAAAACCAAGACTCTCCAAAAGAACACAAACAAAAATCAAACCCCAAAAAACCCAAACCCCCCAAAAAACAAAAACCCAGTTCTTCATGCTATACACTGAATCCCCTTACACAGTAAAGGAAGTGGAAGCGTAACTTTCAAGCAATTAACAATCAAATTTACTTGATCACTTTTCATACCTAATGACAAAAGCCAAATCAGGCTAAAGGGAAAAAGAAAAAAAATACTTACAAATTTATGACCTTATCCAAAGGGTATTTTGAACAAAATTGCTGGCTGCCCTTGTCTTGTTTATGTTGACTCTGTCCCAGCTGAACAAACCTGTGAAAAGCAGTAGATTGAAGAATAAATCAAAGAAATAAAAGAACTATTCCCCAAAAATTATCAAACAAAAGAAAACGACACAAAGAAATGAGATTTTGAGTCATGCTATGTAAGTCACTGATCATGATCTACTTCTCTGGTGAACAAGAGAGATTTTTAGAAGTTCATAGAGGGTGCATGCATGAACTCAGAACCACCTTTGAAAAAACATTTGTTTATCAATTAATGTCACCTAATATGTCACGGGAAGAAATAGGCCTCCCCTAAGAAACAGGCAGCCCTGTAAAGTCAACTGCCTATGTGTTTCTCAATCAGTCAGAGGAATAGTCTATGGAAAAATCAGTAAAAGACACAAAGTCTCTCAAGTTTCAGATTTAAGTCAGTCCTCTGCTAAACTCAATCTAGTTTATTAATCTGAAATGCTGCTAGTTCAGATCCCTTATTCACAAGCACAACCTTTTGGGACAATTTCTCCAGCTCCAAATATTTGCTGGAAGACGCTGCCAATGGAAAATAGTGCCATGGCTTTTTTTTCTCGACAATGAAGTGCAACAAATTCTTCTGAAAGGTAGTTTATCACTAATCTTAGTCACTGGGAATAGAAGGATAAGTCAAATAGTTACATATATTTATATTTGAAACCATCTTGTACTCAATTTGTTCACTCCAACACAGCTGTGCCATTGGAAAGACAAGTAAATGTCAGTTGTGATTTACTAGTTTAATTTTCTGAGGCAGAGGGTTTTTCTTAACAGTGAGCTTCCATTTAGCTTAAGAAGTCTTACTGGTCCACTTCAGGAATATTTATTACATTTTAACAAGCACTATTACCAGTGCAAAACCAATTCCATGAAAGAGTGTACAGAAGTCAAATGAACAACATGTTCCTAAACTACTTACTGCAGCTTTTCTTTCTGCTCCATTCAGATCTATACTGTAGAAACAAAAGCCTCAGAGACAAGCAACATCACTTTAAAAGGATGTTAAAGGAATAAATACTTACATTACTGAATAAGAGAATTTTAAGTGGAAATCAAGATAATTAAGATCTTCTAGTGCAGGAGTTTGCTATTGAAACCAACTTAAAAAAACCCCAAAGGCAAACCAACTGCATAAGTATTTTAATTAATTGCTTCAAATTATTGAATATTTTGAAAGTTACAAGACCTAAATGCACACAGGCAGGTTTCCTGAAGTCAGGAAGATACCACGCATAACTGATCTGCACCATACATCCTCAAATTATTTGAGGGACTTCCTGTCCCTTCCAAATTCAACCAATCTGTGCTTCTGCTATTTCTGTTTTGATAAGAATTATCTCAGCCTCAGTGAAAACAGGCTGAACAGATCCAAATTAATTTTAATTTGCATTTGCAAATAGGCTTAATATAGATCAGTTGATGTAAAGCAACTTAACCTGAAGCACTTTGAATCTGCGAGACCCTAATCCTAATAATGAAAAAACATGTGACATGTCCAGCGAAGTCACGTGAAGCCAGGATCTTACATCCCCATTTCCCTTATTATAGTAACAGAAAAAGGCCTGATGTGAGAACTGTAATCATACTGTGAAAGAAATTGCTGCTATTCTCAAGTGATGTACATTTTGGAAAGTATAGATTTTACTGACATCCTTTATTACATAAATCAGCACACCAGACCAGAAATAGCACCATGTCTTGTTAGCTAAAAGAGATAAAGAATTTGTAATTTTTTCTATTTTTAAAACCTGCATTGCTCTAAGGAAATTAAATAAATGCAAGGTTTGTTATGTTTTTTTTCTTAAAAAGGATATAAATAGGGAGCTTTAAAGCCTCCAAGGGGTTTACAGTTTTTTATTAATAATAGATTGAACATTAGTCCAGCCTGAAGAAATTATAAAATTGGAAGTAGCTGCAATTCTGGATGTTAACACAGAGTTGTTCATCTGCACAGAGAGAGTCACAGTAGATACCAGCTCATACTGGGCCATTTTCTAACCACAATAACTACCTGCTGTATCAAAAGATAGCTGTCAAATTTGTATCCATCTTCTAGGGTTAAAATAAAAAAGAAACAAAGGCAGAGGTAGAGATCAAGGTAAAAAATTTCAGATATAATGAGAAACATCCTCCTTAACCCTATTCAAGTGTAGGATCTTCAAATGACTCAGCTTGTAGGAAACAGGTAGAAATGGGAATTTTAAAGAACAAAAGAGTGCAAGAGAAATAGTTACAGAAAGAAAAAAGTATTGAGAAAAATAATTTTTTAAAGAAAAAAAGTATAGAGAAAAATATTTTTTTTAAGAAAAAAGAGAAAAATAATTTTAAATAAAAAGAAAAAATTCTTTGAGTGGATTAATGAACTATATCAGGATGAAACACCATGTATCACTAAATTAGATATCACAGTGAATTAAGATTTCCCTTGAAAATTGAAAAAGCTTCAAATATAACATGGTTGCTACTGCTGTTACACATCAGAAAATAAAACCAAATGCATACAAGGCCATTTCAATGCATACATCACAAGTATTCACTTCAATATAAACACAGTGCTTTCCTGAGATGAGGTGTAGATTTCTTAGACCCCTAAATGACATCATGTTAAACAAAAAGACAACTTCTATTATTTTATATGCATTTTTACAGAAAAAGCTATTTCATTATGGCTGACTTGAACTGTAGTAATTCAATACTTGAAAAATGCAAACTCCACAGGTTACAAAGCTTACAATCATGGAGCCATTCCTGTGGAATTTACTTATCAATGGAATATGGAATTCCTAACAATTTACTTATGGATTTCTAGGATTATTATTATATTAAATTATTATTGATTTCAGCTACAAATTTTGCTTTCAGAGACATCTGCATAGCTTCTACTGACATCAGATTTGACATGGACTGCTGAAAACAGTTTGCTTTTGAAAGAGCACATGGACAAATTTCTAATTTAAGCAAGTTTAATCAAAGGCAGCACTTGGACAAACTGCACTTAACCAGCTCAAATTATCCTTTACCAACTACCACTGGAAATTTATCTCACCTTGCATATATTGCAAGATCATCTTCTGAAGGGATATCTGAAAGATTGACTCCATACACATCTTTTGTTGATTGCACTACATTCTGGAACATAAGAAAGATTCAGATTAAGAATACCGCAACAACATCCAAAGAAAGTTTGCTCTTAAGAAAGAACTTCCTTACAAACCAAAGTATCATTTCAGAAGTGCAGACATAAACAAACAGGTTTCTCACATCCACAGCAATCTTAGCTTACACATATTTTTTTTAGAAAATAATTTATTTAAAATATTAATCGACACATTTGTTCAACAAGTAAAGACCTCTCAAAAGATATCATCAGCTAAAACAACACACGAGGAAAATAAATTATATTCATAGAATATAATGGTGTAGTTATTAAATTCTGTTCTGTGTTGAAACTTAATATAGAATAAATCATATTCGTTCAGAACATGCTCCCACATTTGCTTTCACATTTCCTGCTGTCAATTCTGCAATAATTACAAACCTCAGGTTGAACAAAACTATTTTTATTTTATACATTATGCAATCATGTCAGTCAAGTATAACAAGAAATCAATGCACATGCAATAGTTCACTAACTGTTCTAGTGATTCAGCACTGAACTGAGGGGGGTTTTCTGACAAGACACATGACTGTGAGTCAAATATAAAGACAGTTTTCTCTTAGTTCAAAATAATTCAAAGTCAAAGAACTTCAGAAAGGTATGTCCTGACCAGAAGTATAAATGCATCTTTTATTAACTTCTCAGAAATGTGAACAGAAAGGAATTAGCTTTTTGAGTTCCCCAGATAATAAGGAATGGCATGAATTAACAAGGCAAATTATGACTAAAATTCAATGCATGAAAAGGTGCTAATAAATTGGAATATATTTCTTCATATCATTACTAAAAAGTCAGAAGAGCTCACCCAATTTTTAAGCCATTGAAATTCAGTATTTCAAATCATACTTTGTGCTGAAGTGTGTTCAAAATAGAGAGAAAAACTGATGTAAGAAATTACACAATAGTAGGAATCAAGAATAAAATTTCAACTTAGATTTTTGTTTAAAAAGTCTAGAAACAATCTGATTTGCTGGAGAACAGGTACTCCGTTATTCAGAGATAATGGAAAACTTACAGATAAAGTAGCTTGCATAAACACAAATAAATAAATGCCCTTTTACTGGTTTAGGAAGAAGACACTATTGCACTATTGAAGGCTGAAAATCCATTATCTGAGAACACACAACCCTAGGCTAAAGACTGAATAGAATAAAAATTTGAATCGTGGGGGAAAAAAAAAAAGGCAGTGTAATTGTCTATTGCCTATCAGGCACTACATTTTATGCTAAGGTCATGAATACTCAATTTTCTTCAGAAGTGATAACATGTACAATCTTATAACCATTTAAATTAGCTGTGACTTTAAAAAAACGCAGCCCGCCAGACAACATAAGTATTTTCCAAATTTCTATAGTATACATTAGCATAACCTTTTGCTAAGACACTTTCAATAGTATCCAAAATGGATATCTACAAGAAAGAATTTGAAGAACTATTACATGAGCTAGATACTTCCCTAATTCTTTATACAATTCAATATTGTCATTAAATCAGCACCCAAGGGATTCCAACAAAATGGGAATTATGCTAGCGAAAAAAGATTAACAGCCCACAACTGAAAATATTCATTCTTTCCACCTGAATGAGCAAATACAATTTATTTCACTATTTTATTCACTGCCATTATCTGCAACCTTAGTGGCAGTAATAGCACAGGAGCTGTGCGGTAACATTATCATGCACATTTTTGAAGTTAGTTCATTTTTTTTTTTTAAATCCCAGACCACATAATTATGGGACAGCAATTTAAAAGTGTTCACATAGATCAGGTTGAAATTTAGACAGAATGAACATTAATTTACAGTTAATTGACCTAAGCAAGTGGCATCGTCCAAAAGGAACTGCTTTGTAATTCCAAGAGGTGGTTCTCAGGACCTCAGGTTCATACTACGTGTCTTTCAGGGGGTTTGTTCCAGATTAACTCCCATGCACTAAATGCTGATCAAGTAGGTAGATCGAGTACATTTCTGGAGAAAGAGAATCTCATTTGCATGCTCCAAGGCCACCTAATGATGTGTGCCAGAACACAGTAGTAGACAATAATCAGATATGCACTACTTCTCTGAATTAACACACTAATACAGGTGCATTTTACATTATGTAATGACCCAAATACCTTTCAAATGCCATAGGTTTCTGACAGCACTTTTCTTTTTTTGTAAATGCTATTTTCCTTTGTGTTTCACTATTACATGACAAGAAGAACAGAAAAGGTTAAGCAGTTGTGCTGCAGTTATGCTAATATCTACACAAAAAAATTACACTGGAGACCTTTGTTGCTAAATTTCTCAGTGCTTTACTTCAGACTCTTCTATAATGCTTTTTTAAGGGAATGTGAATTTTAAGCCTTCTTGCCTAACACAGCAATTTCTTACCTCTGTAATTTTTGTATTGTCTCCTGTATCAGTCACCTTTACTGGAGTTGAACGTTGAGAAACAGCACCTTCATCTTCTTTATCTGTCCCAGAATCATCTTCAGAGCTACTTGACACTGCTTCCTCACTTGGGGGTGGAGGAGCACTAGCAGCTGTTTTGCGCTGCAGCACAGTTTCTTCTCTATTATTTTTGTTCCTATTAGAAAAGGCAGTATTTATGAAATCAGCAAGATACTAGCAATGAATATTTAAAATTCCTAATCTTGGTTACAATCTTTCCAGGGAAATAGGTTTTAACCTCTGGGGCAGCTTTTTGCTCATCTTTTAAAATCCCTGATTGATTTCTCTTCTTCAATCTCTTGTTATTATAGAGCATTTAAAGAAAGCCCAAAGGATTCTGTCAGCTTCTCTCCACCAGTTCTTTGATTCTTTACTTAAATCCCTCCTCACAACTGAATAAATAAAAAGGAATAAAAATTAATCAAGACATAATATCTTTGGTTCGGAGAGTGTTTCAAAAATCTTAAAATTTCAAAATCTTGGTTTCAAATCTTAACAGTAATGTTTTTTTTTCCCCTTTATTTTCCATACCTCTCTCCTCAAGTCAATTCTTTAATCAGCAACATTTCTTGATGCAGTATGTATTTCTCACTCAAGAAATTCTAGTCAATATAAAGAGGTGCCTTATAAGAAGCCTTCAAGATACAGCATTTCTATATAAGCAGGTTAACACTGGAATTAACTGTATGCACTCTGAAAGGTACACATTACTACAGCCATCAGAAAGCATACCAGAATTATGTGCTCTGCATCCTCTCCTACTGGCCACAGAAGAGTATTTAGTTGCAATTTCCTCTAAGACACTGTCACAATCTTCCAGGGAAGGCAGTTAATGAACAGACATTAACTAATTAGTAGACAGTTCATAGACAAATCCCTGGAAATAGGGAAGGAACATGTCTTCCTTGCTGCAGTGACTGTCCCATGTATCACTGACAGACAGTATGTGACTCATTCTAAAGAAAGACAGCAGCATGCTAAAGGCTGTGAAAAGAGGACATAGATTGATGCAAATGCTATTTAGAGATGCAGGTCTAGTGCTCTCATCAGCATCACTTGAGCCCTAGTGGAGCACACCATGGCTGTTACAAGTACTGCCTCTTGAAGTGAAACTCACACAGCAGTTTATCCCTGTACTGAATTAGCTACACTTTATATGCTCAAGGAGCATATATAAGCAAGTAGAAGAGTCCTTCCAAAGGTTCTGATCTGAGAGCATACCTCACCACCAAGAACATTATTTATCAGAAGAAATCTTAGAGATGGAACAAATGCCTTGGGGAAAATGACACCACAGGCAAGATTGACTTCCGACTCAGAAGAACCTGACATTTCCTTGGACTACAATTTACAGAAAGTTATGAAGACATAAGCATTCTTTTTAGGGAAAATAAAGGGACTTCCCCCTACTTTTCTAGAATTAAGGTCACAAGAAAAGCAGTCCTTTCTGAAAGCTGAGGAATGGAGCAGGTAGCCAAAAACTGCTGAGTGTTATCCTCACCCCACTCCGAACATGTACTCAGCCAAGATCTAAGCATCCTTGGGACCGGAATGCCTACAGACAAAAAGAGATCACCAAACTTCCTTCAGAAATGTCTTAGATCAACAGATGATGACAAATGAGCAAGGCAGAGGTACCAACTTTTGCAAGGCTAAATATGGGTGAGGTGCATGAGGGAAGACACATTTTACCCTACGATACAGTCAATGAAGAGGAAGCCTTATAAGTGATACACAGGGAGTCCAGGAATATGGCTTTGATGGAGCTGATTCTCTGTCCCACATCAATCCCTAAAAATCACAGCAAAGAGCTTGCATAAAAGTGCCTAAGAAAATTATATAATGGTCAATTATTTAATGGAGTACCTGGAGACATACTAGTACAAAATCTGACATTCTATCAAAGTGGAAGAATAAAGCTTATCCTCAAAATACTCATAAACTCAAATGCTTAGCAGAGCTAAACTGTGTAACAGTTGAACAGTCTTCCTGTTTATTCCCAGGGAATCAGTAGCATGAAATGAGGTTCTCCTGGTGATAAGCATAACCTACTCTCAACATTTATTGACAATGAGACCCTCAGGATCAAAGCACATGAGTGTCAAATGTTCTAGTGTGTAACAGAACAGCAAGTTTTCAGAGGAACTTATAATATTGTGACAGCACAGTAACTACTGACAAAACATTTCCTTAATATGAGCTACCAAAGAGAGAATGAATTCAGGAAGATTCTGCACAGCCCTTGTGGGACACAGCAGTGGGATAAATAGAGCAACAAAGCAGGTACAGGATGCAAAAGCAGCTAAATGAAGCATTCATTTGTCCCAGCAACTGTTGCTGGATTGTTTTATATAATTACATCCATAAATATTTTAAAAACTTATTTTATCAAAGACTATGCTGAAATTGGCATTTATTGCTGTTTCAGAATATGCACTATTTATGAAAAATTTATTATTTTTTTAAAGACAACAAGAAAATATGCACTGCTGTCAACTCCAATAGAGAATAGAGTTGCCACTAGAATGAAGAGATGATCAAATTTTAATAACTTCTGTATATTATTGATACAATCTTCTCATGAATTTCACTTTGAGGAATGAGAGAAAACAGAAAATATTAAACAAGTTGAATTAAGAATTCCTAGTGTCAAATTAAAATCTCAAATTAGATGTGATTTTCAAAGTGTACAATTCTGCAGTATAACACTAAGGATTTTTTTATTTCCCATGTAACATAGAATATGTTTCCCAGACACACACACACATAAGAGTTCATATATTTTCATTACAATTTCATTACTATTAAGTCAGAACAAAATTTCTGATTTCAGACTTACCCCAACACAGATTTTCCAGTTTCATCAGGTTTGCGAACAGTAAATGGACTTGGATCAATTCCCACATTCTTAGGCATAAAATCTCTGCCAAAATAGAAGTAAAAAGTGTTCATGAACAAAGAGCAACACAAAATTTTTAAATTTTCTGGAAAAACCCCCTCTAATATCTACCTGTCAACTAAAAAAAAGAAAAAACAAACACCACCACCACCCCCCCCCCACAAAAAAAAAATCACCTAATCTAGGTATTTAAAAACCTTTCAGTTGCATTATTTAGTTCCATGAAACAGCTGCAAGTATCACCACTTGCCAAAGATGCTAAAGCATTGTGCTCCATTCCTGTGCTGAAGAAGCCCGGTAACTCAGCTTCATACATTGTTTTCAAAGTGCTGCCAACACACAAATTGGGTCAAACAGCTACATGAAATAAAATCTGCCTGGAAATCTTTAGCCAAACCATGATTCAGATTATGCTCAGAATATCCAGCTGGCTGCTGCCAACAAAAAAACCCAAAAATATCTGACCAGCTGTGAGAACCAGATGAACTGAAGAAAACAACTGCAAAACGAGAGCAGAACAACAAGAAAACAATAGTTTTGAAAGTAGCCTCCATGATCTGAGTCAACAGAGAAAAGTTAATCTCTCAGCCATCAAGTGCCCAGATACTAGGCACTCCATAACAAAAATTAATTGGAAATCTAATTGCTATTTTAACTGATTTTGTTTTTAGAGTAACAGTGCCATGTAGCATTGTGATTTAGTTTGAAGAACTTTCCTATATTTGGAATTACACATATTTAACCAAATAAAGCAAATGCATATTTAATTCACACCAAACCAACTTCCAGTCAAGGATTTAGAGCCACAAAACATCCCAATATACCGTGTAGAATTGGTCATTGCCAAGCAGAAGGTCTCATCAAAACTGCTCAATTCATATGGCCTAAAAAACTCATTGTGGATATCAATTTCCTCTTCGTATTTGTGAAACTTCTTCACTGTCAACTTACGTCTGTTTTCAGCACATGTCACTGAGGGGAGGAAAAGAAAGTCTTTTTACTAGCAATTACCTACTCTTGAAAAAATCTAATCAAACAGTACCCTGTTCACCTAGCCACCATACCAGGCAATTTTTTTTCCTATAGTCATAGCCTCTCTGAGACAAGGAAATCTGCCATGAAGAAGATGCACTGCACATCTTTAATAAATACGCATTATCAACCACTATAATTTGATTTCACTCCATGATGACAATTGCTAATAAAACATGCCCCACAAAACTCCAGAGAAGTAAGACACACTAGCTGTATTGCGTGATCTGCAACAGGAATAGGACCACCAGCACAGACTATAATTATATGCTAATATACAAGAAAAAAAGTAAATTAATTAAGTGTGCCCTGGCTCATAAACATATGAAGGTCAAGTTATAGCCACTCAGGTAGCTCTTGCAACCTGCAACTGAAAAATTGTATCTCCTTGTGGGGAGGAAAGGGAGAAGTATTTAGAAACCATTATGGAAACACTCTTTTTCCAGATTTGGTATCTAAACCAGCTAAAAAGCATTTGTGACTAAAACTTCTTTTTCAAGATACTCTGCAAGGCAAGGAGCAAATATGGGTCCTACCTTCATCAAAAGGAAGCGGCAAATGCTTTAGCACACCTGTGGTCCACCAGTAAGTATAGCTGTACAGGAAAAACAGAAACACAAGTGATACAGGAGATTGGATCTTGTATCCAGCCTATCCAGTCTGAACACAACATTTACCCATCCATACAGTGTCACTTCAGCAAACATTGCTGAATTGGATGAAGGATTTCAACAGGCCCCTGTTCAACTACTTTTTTCTCAAATCAAGAAATTTAAACACACATAACTCAATACAGGTATGGACAGAAGAGTGGTTTTGTTTCATTAAAAAAAAAACATTTCAGGTTCCTACCTCTATAACACTGAAAATTAAAGTCTTAGTTCATATCAAAAGTATTTATGTATTTCTCTTATTCTGGTTTTATTATAAATAAAAAATTATTTATTTTCTCTTATTAGGAGGAGTGAGGGGAGGGCATCCCCTCCCAGATTTTACTCAGAACTCAAAACTTAGGAAAAAGGTATGAAGATGTGAAGGTCAATGATAATAAGATCGGATGACTGTCAAAGCAGCTGACTTCTACACAAAGAAACACATTTTCATGTAACAGCTGTCATTAGTCTGTGAGCCATTGGCATATCTAACAGCAAAATTCAAGCCCTTCTGGAAGCTTATTCAGGATTTCTGTAAAACAACAAAGGAAGTCAAGTAACGTTCATTAAAAAAGGATGTTTTATCTTTAATTCATGTTTACACGTTTTTATTGTCTCTTCTCAAATATATTTTAATTTCTTCTCTGATCTATTCTGATATTTCTTCTATTTCATTACACAGAATGAAAACACAATTGTCTTCATTGATTTTTATTTCAAATACGTGCATATTCACAATACTCTGAGGGCTGTAATCAGAGTAATTAATGTGGTTTTCTCCTACTCCTGTCAATGTAGCCATCTGCAGCAGACACAATGGGTGTATTCCCACGTCCAGGCACAGGCTTGTTAGTGGGATTAAGGAGATGGTACAGGACAGGCAGGAAAACACACTTCAGTTCCAAGAACTGTGTATACCCTAGACAGTACAGAATGAGTTATGCCTGATGGTCCTGCCTCTTCTCCAAGTCCCAGCTACTAAGCTATTTTCTCCAGTGCCTTCAGAAATCATGCAGACACACCCAGTTTTGTTGCCTGCATAAATGATAAGTAACATGGCAACACGAAGTCTCCTTTTCCATATTCACTGTCCTTTCAGGTGAATCATAAATTATATAGATGTAAGATACTAACCTTATTAAATACCTTCCTCCTGATGAGGAAGCAATTACAATATAGGAAAAGCACAGATAGTCAACAGAAGTTTCAATGATAGGAAACATCATCTTCCTTCTCCTATATCCTTGATTTTATTACGAGTGTCATTATTTCTTTTGCTGCTGTGCCCAAGAAACCTAAAACAGGCACTACACAGACCATCAGGAAAAAGTTACACAAAGAACTTGTCCAACTGTTTGGTAGAAACAAAAATTACTTAGAGGAATTTCTTTCACATATTTATTTCACCTAGTTATTACAGGAAGGTGTCATTATATTCATGTAAGGAAACAACTTTATTGTGTATTTGAACTGCTCAGAAGAAATTCTGGTTCGAATGAAAGGTAAAAATAATTAACAAGTAAATGAAGAGCAGCAACATTTCTTTTTAATATTCCACCTCATTTGAGAACAGTATGTGTGACAAATAAGAGAGGCTGTTTTAACAGACTAACAGATGAAAGGGAGCCTAGAACATTTGCATTCTTGCAATCTATCAGCTGAATTAATTTTAGACATACAATAATGTTCAGAAGAAGTCAAGAAAATTAATATTGCATGTTTAATGTATGCCTGAAATAGCACTTGGTTGTATGGCTCACATAAGCTACCTTTAAGAGAAGCCTCAGGAGACAATAAAAGAGAACAGAAATTCAGAAAGAGCCATAGCATGTGCCAGCTGCTGCAGCAGGTTAACAGAATAAGCAGCCAACAGGAACTGACCCCAATGGTTAAACACTTGCTGTTTTTCCCAGACAAAAAACTAAAAGCAGATATTCAGATCTACCATTTGTACTAAAGAGCTTTATGGCTTACAGAATGAATAAAGATAAAACCAGCCAAAATCCTAAGAGATTATTTAGCTGACAAGTGGAGTACTGTCCTTTTTGTTAAAACGGATTTTTTTAAAATGCACAGTACTCAGAGTCTTCAAAAAAATAACTTCCCTCTGTGAAGCAATTGAATTACTTTAAAAGTTTTATACTTTATTACTTCTGTATATTACCATGCAACTACAGTGGAATGCAAATGAAGAAAAATAGTCTTCAAAACAGGCTAGACATAAACTGAAAGGAAGGTATAAAAACATGGGTTTCTTGGTATGCACAGCTGAAGGCTAAGTGCAGTACATAGAAAAATAAATGTTATCCTCATCACATAATCTCAAATTCAACCACTAATAAATCTGACAATGAAGAGTGCAACTACATATTGCTTAATGAAACTGTAGTAATGGTACTTCAGTAAAACAGTGAAGCGTTTTACACTGGAGGATAGAATTTCATATGAAATTAAACTTCTTTTCAAGTACGACTCGAAAATAACATACTAAAGCAAATCCTTTGAAACACCAACATTCAGCATTTTTTGGTAATCTCTTGAAGATTTTTTTTTAAGCTTTTGTATAAACATAAAAAACAGTAAGCAAGTTTTTGACAGGCTGACCTAATTATTTGATTAACAATGTGTATTCTTTAGAATTTATTAGAGCAACACCAAACAAAACAAAAAACAGAACAGCAAAATACCTTTGCCTGGTCTGTGACAGACTGAGGGTGTTCTTGTGATGCAAATAAAAATCAGTGGGAAGTTCCCAGAGATGTGGCTTTCCTTCTGCAGGCTTGAACACTCCCAGAAAGAGATTGATAGAATCTTGCCTGTCTGCATCTGTTAGACAAGAGGCACACTTAACACCAGGAGCAATGCACAGCTCAAGCCCATTCAGACACTGCTCCTCTTTGCTCCTCTGAGGGTCTGTGTCCTATGACTGTTGCAGGGCCCTCTGGGCTTCAAGCAGCACCATAGAACTTTATTTACAGCAGACCTGCTAAGCTGCAGGGCATGTGGGGCTGGTACCAACGCTGCCTCTTCCCTTGGCTTCTCCCTCAGGAGCCCAGGCTTTGCAGAAGTCAGATCTCACACTGCAACTCTGTCTCCCATGTTTGTGCATGAAGCACATGGATGGATTAAGGCTGGCTTCAGGAAATCTGACTTACCTTAGTGAATTTATTGCAGCCTAAATAACTGAAAAATGACTTAATGAAATTAAACAATAACCATACAACACAAGTTTCCAACAAAATATAAAAATGATGACTTCTTTGGGATTTTCTTGCCAATACATAGTAAAATGACGAAATTTCACAAACACCTTTTAGTAATTTGGACTTGTTTCCTGTTGGTTTAAATCATCAATTTAACTTGTCATATTCTAAGCTCCACCAAATTATTACTCAATATGTGTCTTACTTTTTCTTATCCATACTACTTAACTAGTAGTAATTATCCTAAGAGCTGTTGAGGTCAACAGACGAAAACATTTTCTTATAAGAGTATATGATTTTTAGATTCATGTATTTTGAATGATAGACAAGCAGTACATGTGTGGCTAAGAGATTTATTTAGGAGGTAGTGATAGCAAGCCTCTTTCAACCCTGCTCTGAATCTTACGTACTGTATTGACTCCAAGCAAATCACTAAAATTTTCTGAGTTTAATTCAGATACATAAAATACACAAGCATTAAAAAAAAAGTTTCTTGGATCAGAAACACAAGGAAATGCTGATTCATAAACTAGCTAGCTCTCAGATTTTTATTTGCATTTTAAAGGATATATGATGGATAGCAACAACAATACATGCTGTACAGCAAATCAGCATCTTGTTCTAAAACTGTCTCCTTTTTTCTCTGCTTTCTTAGAAAGAAAATGATCTTTCTTAAAGAATAAAATGATCTCTTTCAATGTGCCACATTAGCAAGCTAGCTGTTGCCATCTGAACAGGCAGTGTTGGACAGCGAACCTTTAAATTTCATTGAAACAAATATTTTAAAACTCCATATTAAAAATGCAACAAAGTAAATAAGACATTGAATGTTACATTCCAACATCATCTTCAAACATAAGGAATGCATGCAGCACCAAAAATATCTGCCTCAAATGGGATCAAATACCAAAATCATAAGTAAGTTGGGGAAAGTGTGCAGCACCTTTTAAAAAAATTCATTCAAAGACAGTACTGACTTCAGTAAAGACATCTGTTTGTGTACTTTCCTACAATATCATTGAGATGACAAGATAAGAAAAAATTCAGAAAAAAAATTAAGTTCATTTTTGTAACATCTTTTTTAGAGCAAATTCTTTCATTACTAGAAGACATGCATATTGTGGCTATCCTTGCAAGCAGACCACAACCCCAAATGTGGACCTAGAACTTTGCTCAGGCTTCTACCTAACCATTTCAGTGGCTGGCATAAAAGTGGACAGCTCAGAGACTGGATCCATCTTCTACGTCACAGTACAGGTGACACTGCAAGTGTGCTACCTTTGGCTCATAAGAATTGATGAAGCCAGACTTTATTACCAATGCAAACAATAAGAGACCACATCACTGAAATAAACAAGTTCTCCATTTCCCATTTAGTTTGGACAAATATGACACACAAATGACATGATTTACATTCAGAAATGTTACTCTGTGTGGTGTGCTCTCAACATTGTTATATGCACAAAAGCAATAATTTCAGCCAAAGAAATCAGAGATTACTGAAGTATTTCTAGCCATTGTCCAACTCACTGTTTGAAAGTTCACAGTCTCTAAATAATTGCAGTCTATTAGGACAAAGGAAAAAAAGGTACTTCCACTCCTCGCTATGCAACTTCTGTGAAAAAGAGTAATAGAGGACTGACACAGTAATTATAACACAGTAGCACTCAGCGTTTGCCCTTCTGATGTGTCCTATACTGTGCTTTGATCATTCTTTTAGATCTTTCGCAAGACTTCTAAACACACCACCCCTTTTTTTTTTGTTATTTTGCATAAGATAAGGCTCAGCATTTTTCAAAGAAGTTTCCCCTTAGCAATGTTGCCCAGAAGAAAGTAGAACACTCAGTGTTCAACTAATAAGTGGTATGAGCTAGTAAAGGAGAAAGATAATATTTTATGGTTTAACTTTAAAAAATAGATTTTTTTACTTGGTTTTTGAATTTAATTTTGTCTTTTTTACCACAGACTTAACAGTTTGTAGCTCCTATTTACACAAAACAACTAAATGCATTACAGCTTGCATTGTTTTGAGCTCTCAGAAACATCACAAGAAATATTCCACATGAAGCCTTCTACTCATGTTTAGATTCAGCAGTTTTCTTATATTTGCTGAAGACAATCTGTTCAACATTGCAAAACTCTGTAACACCTACCTGCTTCTCTATTGATCAACAAATGCCACTGACAGATGCAGTGCTACATGTGTGCCTTTTCTACATGAAGGGCTGCATGCTACAACATAGGATAAATCAATGTCATCAAATCAGAATACCTATTTGAGATGTTACTGAATTATTTGGAAATTATATTATAGCGGAACTCTGTCATAAGGTCATAGTGTAGACTATTGAAACATTATGAGTAAGACGTTTTACAAACAATGACTTGAAATAAAGCACTTAAATTTACCTGAGAAAGCATTACTATAGTATCGTGAGAGCGTTTGCATAATGTCTTTGGAATGCTGAGTCCATGGAGCAATCTTTCTGTATGTTTTCACTCTGTGGACAAGCTGAGAGCCTCCGTACTGCAGAGAAAGCGTGTCCCCGTGATCTTCATATAATTCTTCAAATAATCTGAAGGAAAAGCAAAATGCGTCATCTATCAAACTTCTGAATAGAATTTTTTAAGAGAAAATATAATAAAGTCTTTCTGCAAATGCAATACAATTTCTTCTTTTACTCAGATAAATATGTGGAAATTTTATTCAGACATAATAATTACTAAGAAGGTTTAGAATTTTGAGATTTTCATTAGTTTTTACTATAAAAGAGGAGGTTCACACAAACAGAGCATGCAGTTCTGTAGATTCAGGAAGAAAATTAACATGTCCTACTACTTAATGTAGAGAAAACAAATAATATATCTTCACTAACCAAGGCATATTTAATATACTAAAAGGGACAGAACATATCAATATTTCAAGGCTACATTTTCTGTTAAGTATACCAGGAATGAAGCTAGCATAACCTTCCAAAAATCTCCATAGTTACAATAATAATGGCTCAAAGGTACAAAATGAATAAACATGACTTGTGAGAAGAGTGTATGGCAGTCAGGTAACATTTGCTGGAGCTGGAAAAACTTGATGTAAGCAGAAAGCAAAAAGAATTGGCTAAAAATTGACTTGAACAAGGAGAGCTGGCTAAAAAGCAAAAAAGTCATCTGGCATCAAGAAGTTGACACTATCCAAACTGGGACTAGTCCAAACAGCAAAAATTGAACAAGCTTCCTATCAATGACAAAACCAAGACAACAGTCTCAGAAAAAAAGGCTATCTTAAGGAGATGGAGCTCAGTCTATAAGATAAGAGATGAAAAGGGCTTCTCAGAAATGGAGACTGTGGCCTTGATTGAGCAAGACAATGACAAAGATGATATTCTGCTAAAAAAGACTGGACATTTAGTTAAGGGGCAAAAAACCCCAAACCAGAACAAAACAAGCCCCAACCCCTCCCCAAAACTTAAAAGAAAACCTAATCACTCAACCTGTGGGAATCTGTTTCACATCAGTATAGCAAGAAAAAGTAACTCAGGTATCTATATGTAATATTTGCTGAGGACAGAAGTCCTTAAGGAGTGAACAAGAAGATAGAAACAAACAACATCAACAACAAAAAAGCCCCAAAATAAGACAACAAAAGCATTCCCCTAATCAAGTTTCCAACAAAAGGGACAGTATTGCATATGTAACCTAGCAACCACCTGACTGAAGATCTCTGTAAAGGATCTGGATGAAAAACTCTTTTCTGAGCAGCAATCAATTTCTGTAAAAACTAAATAGCTGTCCAGCAAATCTTCCATTGAAGGTCAAGTACAATAAGACCAATTAGGAGGAAGCATCTGCTAAGTAACTTTTAAAATAAACAAAAGAAAAATCCCAAAACAACAGACAAAAAAAAAAAACCTAAGAAATAACCCCAGACCCACTTGCCTCCCAACAAATTGTTCAGAGATCATGACACCATGTATAACAATCTCATTTGTTTCTTTGGGTTTGGTGGGTTATTTTGGTTTTTTTGACCAGTAGCCCCAGGAGGCTACACAGCAACTGGTATTGGCAGCAGGAATTATTTATTCCCAGAGGTAAAAGTGCAGCTCACAGCAGCTGGGAAATGGTGGATGAGAAACACTGCTAGCACACCCAGGAAGCCACCAGCAGGTGCTCTCCCTGGCCACCAGGCAGAGGCCAGGAGCCACCACCTGCACAGTGAACCAGCATGCTGCAGGTGAGGTGGTTTCTGCAGCACATACCAGCTCCAGGCACCAGGAAAGTGCTGGAAACTAATGGAAAGAAAAAAAAAAAAAAAAAAAAAAAAAAAAAAAAAAAAAAAAGGAGGTGCTGAAGGTATATATCAAGTGAAGGGGACTGAATCCCACCTTCTTGTGGTTTCTGAATACAAGTTAGGTCTCCATGCTCTAAAACTATCAAGCCACTAGTTAAAATCAGCAATGAAGCCATAAGCTTGCACAGTCACAACAACAGCTTAAAGGAATACAAACAGCACCCAGAAGACTCCTATATTAATTTCTGAAGCATGTGTACAAGTTAAGCAGTTTAGTCCACCCTAACCCTGACCTGTGTTTTCATAAAGGGTTTCAGGATGCTGCTTTCAGTACCATTGACACTTGATCTGAAAGAACAATTTTGCTGAAAAACTTTTCTTCAGTAAATCAAAACCCATGAAATCTTTCCAAAGAAAAAGTAGTAAATGGCAAGGTAAGATGTACTTCTGTACAATTACCAGTTTAGCATTCTCCATGAAAGTATGTATTTATTTCACTTTTCATTCTCAGTCAGCATTTTGCCTCAAGCAATTGAAACAAGTGTAAAAGACTGGGGCAGAGGTTTTCTTTTATTTATTTCAAAGGAAAACACATCTCTTTAAGTTTAGGCATATAAAAAGAATGAAGTCAAGCAGTTTTATCATGAGACAGATTAACATACTTTTGCAGAAGATTGAACTTTCAGCATGATGGGATTTTCTCAAGATTTCAAGTATGAAACGTGTTTTAAACTTGGATGAATAAACTTTAAACCATTCCAGTAGAAATAACTGTATGCTTCTTCTATATGGACATAATTCTCCATAATCTCAACTCAAAATTAAAAATTAAAACCATGACACACTCTATTAATCTATCTTACCTTACAGCATCTGTATCAAACTGTAAATTTGGTTTATCAATCAATCCCAAGGAATACAACTGGTAGGCCAAAGCACATTTCCCCACCATGAACTGAGCTGTGTTAGTGCGATCTAAACAGTCCACACAGTTGGTTCGGAGGACTCCAGTCTGGCAAAGCAACCCAAAGAAAAGATTTATCTTAATCAACAAATTACTCTACTCATGATTATTACTTTTTTACTTCTAGCTAAGTCTTATCAAATCTCAAATTATGTCTTCACAAAAATTTGAGGAAAGACATTTCTAACAAAAGTTCAAAAGCAATTCATCTCTAGCAAGCTACATCAGACTATTGTCATGCCTATTTTCAAAATATTCTTGCTTTTATCATCACACCAATTGGATGTTCCTTCAACTCACAAACAGCCCTGAAGAAGTCACAATTTGACTCACAAGATGTCTAGTCAGAGATGAACTGCAATCTGAATGCTTACATGTATGTCACTGGTGACTCAAATTATTAAAGATAAAATAATCACTTTCCTACTAAAGATAAACCTAAGACTAACATAAAAAAATCAAACTAGGGTTGATTTTTTAAAAAAGAGATCAAATTCTATCTGCATGGCTGTTTATATGCCCTCAACAAACATATCCCAGTTATCAGCTAGTGCAGGAATGGTAACATGCTCTCTAACTTACAAGAAATACAAAATTACGAATGGCAAATCAAAGCAACTAATGCTTCTTAAGAATATGCTCTGTGTACATAACCTTAGCATTCCTAAATGCATAGACTTGATACTGTACAGTTTGCAGTTTAGCCAGTATTTTTTTTACCTTAAAGGAAGACATATTTCCAGTTTTATTTTCTTTTAGTTCTGGAAACTGTAGCAATGTACAGAATATTCAGTACTGGTGAAAATGTCAGCCATCCATGTTCATGTGTATGAACATGTTACCAGGGTTAAGTATGTGCTTATTCCTCACTTCTTCTGTCTAACATTTTATGACTCAGTTTGCTAAAATGCAGCTGGTTTAAGTTTCACTGCACTGGTAACATTACAGACTAAGCAGTAATGGAAACTAGTTTAAAATATAAGAATTTCTCAGACTAAGTCCAGCAAATATGCAATTCCAACACCATAAGGTTTTGGGGTATCATGCAAGAACTTAAGGCCCTAATTCCCAATCAGATTTCTAGGAAGGACAGCTATAATAATGTGTACTATATTTAAGAACAGTCTGTGAGTCACCAACCAGGTATTTAAGTGAAATGATTCACTGTTCTTTGAGAGTGCTGACCTACATCACTTTAACTGTGAACTAAATGTATATTTTAGTACCTGCAAGCGACCAGTGGAAACAACACAACCTCCCAGTTCATTCCACCTGAAAAAGAAACAGAACAGAACAACCTTCAAATTGTTTCATAAAATAACAGATTGTATCATGTATTGATCTACTCAGTTATATAAATAGTTACTTCTGGATTTTCAGGGACTTGAGAGACTTCACCTGCAGCAGTCTAAGCAAATACAGTTTCCACTTTTAAAAAAAGTTTTAAATTTTGTATTTATAACACCACTGGTATTCATAAAATCCACTGGTTAACAACAGACTCAATTAACATTCAGATGTCAATTACCTTCTTAGTAGGCCTCAAAAGAAGTCACTTAGTAATTGCAAGTCTTAAAATAAGAAATAATTTAATCAACTTAGAAATACCAAACCGCTTTCTAAGGAATAGGTTCTATTCATTATGCATCAAATAAATTATAGGTACTTTTCATCTGGACGCAAGATACTGCAGTAGGAATCAGGTCGGTTTACAAAAAACCCAGTCTTCTTTACCACACTTTCTGCAATCACATTCAGTCTGTCAAGGACATTGCAAAGTTTGCTGAAGAGAGGGGAAAAAAAAAAAAAAGAGATGGTCATTAATACCAAAAAAAAATTCACTACTTATAAAAATTTTTCCATAACAAAAATTATTTAAAAACAGGCCCATATTACAGCTTTATTCATCCAACAGTAATCATATCTATAGTTTTCTTAGATTTTACACAAGAGACTGACTGTATCTGAGTAATTTTGCATCTTTTTGGTAAAAAATATTACAAAAACTGGAAGCAGAAGGCATAAAAAGCCTAAAACTCCTTGATTTTTACACTGATTTTCTCTACCAGATTTCCGTGATTCAAAAATATGAAACAGGCAGAAAAGAATGTATGATTCTGCTGAATCACATTCCCTTGTTTTTTTTTGGTTTTTTTTACAAGTTGCTGTTTTATTCAGTAGCATTTGCTTCCATATATGCCTGGCAGCTACAAGCACTAGTACAGAAAATACTTCTTCTACCTTTTAGTGTATTTGGCCATATCCCAGGGTATATATATAATTGCATGCTCTGGGGGTAAGAACTGGTTGAGGTATGTCACAGCAGCAACAAGTTCTTCACTGAGAATCCTTTCATGCTTTCTTTTTTCACGTTCCTTTAGCAAAAAAAAAAAAAAAAAAAAAAATTACCATCACAATTTTCATTAACAAACGTATATAATACATACACATGCACACATACATATATATGTGCATACATAATGGAAATCAAAAGTAGAAGCTGTAACAACAGCAGGCAGCCCTTGATAAAAAATAATACAATTAAATAAACAACAGCAAAGGTAAAAACCCCTGAACATTCTAGGTTTTTAACAATTGTTTTGTACTAGTGGTAAAAGTCACCTGTTTCAACTGTGCATAATCATTGGCTGAAAAAATTGAATGCTGTAAGAGTAAAGAAGAACACACAGAAATAAAAGTAGCAACGTAGATGAAACAGACAACCACAAAAGAGAAGCAAAAACACAGGCAGAAAGGGAAGCATCCCATTCAGTTGTGGAATGTAGGACAATGGGAAATCCTTTTCCATTACTGGCAGGAGATGGGGAACAACAGCTCCCACCTCCCAGTCTTGCAATAATTTTTAAGGATTAGAATTGTGTTGCCATTGCCTGAATATAACATATGTTTTCCTAGAACCACAGAACAGCTTGGGTTAGAAGACACCTTAAGGTCATCTAGTTCCGACCTCACTTTGAAACCATACTATTTTAGTAGTTTTTCATGCTAAATTAAATTTAGTGATAAATTTATTTGGACTTAGATCTAACGGGTAACAGCAAAAACCTGAAAAGAACAGTGCAAGGTTATGGTAAGAAATCCCTAAACATAGGAAATTTTGCTTTTGAAAGGCTGTAGTGGAAGCAGAGTTATGTACTATATCATGTAGGATGAGATTTATGAAAAAAATATTCCACTTGTAAGCTAATATTAGTTTTAGAACATAACCAAAATTACACAGTGACTCTACAGAAAGAAGCACAATATTAAAAATCAAACACATAAAACATATTCAAAATATTGTACCTTCACAAGATTCAGTATAATAATGGGAGAGCCAAATCTCTGAAGCATTTGGTCAAAGTGTAGAGCAGCAACATGTGCATAAGGATCTGCTTGGTCCACTGAAACAAACATAAATTGAAGATGATAATAAATGAGCGGCATAATTTTCCCTTAACAGTACTCTTCACAGAGGATGCATTAATTCTCTGGTAGTAATGACACAGTTAAATACTTTCCCCTCTTTTCATGCAAAAGCTGTTAAAAAAAATTCCCTTTTCCAAATTGCAGGCAACTTCTTAAAATTTCTTAAACTAAATGCTTATAAAAAACAATTATTCTGGCCCCATTAAGCTCAGCCTAGAAATTTTCCACCATTTTCAACAGGTTTAATATTTTATCCACAATACTAATAAAAATGTATCTAACTTCATGCACAAAGTAATGCATAGAAAGCTCACATCTTCAAACAGAAATTTTCCCTATTTAATTTCTCAATGAGAAGTCTAAGATGGAGATTTTTTTCTTAATTTTTTACTTTAAATTATGGCTTCACAAAGCACGAATGGACAATTTGTTTGCTTTTGCAAATTCAGTTTTCACTTATTCTCTGAGATGTTCCTTTAGGACACAGTACTAACCATAATCTATCACAAAGAATATTTTGTACACACGTGTTATGGGTGGCTTAGGCATCATAGTTGAAATATCTTGAGACCAGTACAGAGGGACAGACCCTCGAACCTGAACATAGGAAGAATAACTCCCCGTAGAAAATGACATAACTGAAGCATCATAAAGTATTTGTTCAGTTTCCACTTCATTAGCAACATCTCCCTAAACCAAACAGAAATACACATATGATGTAGACATGACATTCAAAGCTTCATGCAGTACAGAAAATTGATCATTACAAGCAGTGCACAATTAAACTGTGAGACACTGAACCCAGTAGCAAGAACAGTAGTGAGAACAACACTGAAGGTTAAATTCCCATTTATTCCTAATGCATATTGCCATATTTTTCTTTTTATTTTTTCCCTCAGTTTGGGAAATAACATTATCTCTAAGTGCAAAAACACTAAACAAGTGCCATTTTAGACCTATTAAATTTGGTATTTTAGGAATAACTTTATTATGTCAATGAAAAATGAACTGATACCTGTGATAACATCATGTAATAGAGTAATTTATAGCAAACAACCCTTAATAACCCTCTAAACCATTTCAGCTCCTCAGTCAGTCAAGTTCAAGCTTTCATACTGAGGAGGAGCAGGAGGAAAGAGCCCCTAAAATCCTATTTGATTTACCTCACAGTTTGCTCCCCGTTTCAGAAAACGTGTTCCAGCAAATTTGCTTGATCTTCTGGCTATCAGAGTGACATATATAGGGCG
Source organism: Certhia americana (assembly GCA_018697195.1). NCBI lineage: Eukaryota > Metazoa > Chordata > Aves > Passeriformes > Certhiidae > Certhia > Certhia americana. The sequence continues at coordinate 43,792,160 of CM031859.1, read as the reverse complement.
GCCATATATTAACAGTTCTTGAAAGAGAAGTTAAGGTTTTCATGCACATTCAATTTTTTATTCACTTTATGTACACAAAAATAAGTTCTAACAAAAGTGTATGAAACAGATATATCTGATTTACTAAAATCACCTTATCAGTGATGAGCATCACTTCCGAACTTACTTTGCAGCTGGAAGAGAACATTGCCCTTCCCAACAATCTGTTTTAAGAACTTTGAAAAATGAATCTACATTGCAATACATCATCCATTTTTCAGAACCTACAGAAGAGAAGCAGCATTTCTCTTTTATGAAATGACAATGTAGGTGAAATAGATACAAAATATACCTAGCACCACAAATGCTGCTTTTGTGAATACTGGGATTAAAACTTGCAAGCTTCATTTTCAGATGAAGTATATTAGTCACCCTCTAATTATTTGTTTGGAAAAACAGAAAAATTTGCAACCACTTGAGTAACAACACCTGAAAGCCACAGGCAAACAGGCTACGGATGCAGGAGTGGCTTTTATATGGTCTTTTTCCATTTTACTAAAACCAAACAGAATCAGAGCCTAGCGCAACTATCACTGCTTCCTCTGTGTAAGGGAGGCACAAGAAAGAGTTAAGAAGACGTATGCTCACACACTAAGCAGCTGCAGGCATAATACTGGTGGTCAGATCCAGCTTTGATTAAGGAAGGCCACAATTGAAATACCGGCACATAAAAACAGATATAGTTTTTTTGTCTGGGGACTAAGCCAATGACCAACAGTCTTACAACCATAAAAAACCAAAATTAAGTTTTGCAGCCACCACTGATGCTAACTTCATAATTGTATTTGTTTCCCCAGAAATTTTAAGCTAACATGACCGTGTTGGTGAATAAAAGTGTCTTTGGAATACACTAAATTCTTAACATATAACATGACATTTCTTTGGACTGTGGTATGCATTTGGACTTCTCCTCCTCCTGCTATAATGTACATAGACCCCTTTAACCATTTAAAATAGTACATAGTAAAAAAAAAGAGACTTTCACATGTCCTAGTGCTCTTCACACAGCAGGCTGAAGTTCTATCATCATCTTAAACAGCAAGATAGTAAATACAAGAATTTCTGCAAACCTCAGTTACTAAAAACCTTTTTAGAGAAGATTAGTAGGAGAGCATTTCTATGGCAATGTCATGGTTTAAACACAGCTGAAACCAGGTCAGTCAGCAATTCAGTCCTGCTTAGCCTTTCTCCCTTTCCTCAAACATCTGTGAAAAAATACAGCTGAGCCTTAAAAATCCTCTCAAGTTCTTTACTACTAAACCCCATGTTTTTAAACAGAGCTTATACTTATACTTAACTTATACCTTACTGAAAATGCAGACTACCTGTGTTAGGGCCCTCTTACAACAACTGTATTTGTTACTTAGAAAATAATGAAAATAAAAGCCGAACAATAAGTATAAAATCGAATGGTATTTATATGACAGAGAAGTAATTCAATGTTCAAACAGGGCTTTTTCAAAACTGATAAACCAAAATTCATTACAACAGTAGAAGGATACTTGATTGCCCACAGAATCCATGAATAATATACAGCAGCCAGTCACGATGAACAGCAGTTCTTACTGCTTCCAGAAGCTTGGCATTCCACACGTACTTTTCGTAAGGCTTACTGCAAATCCCAAATACACCTAGGAAGTGTTACAAGGAAAATGCATTAGCAATTAAGAAACAAGCTCACCTGCTTTAAAATCCAGGACATTGGGTCTTTGTTTTGATTTTCGCTTGATTGCAACTCAGTGTATCATTTACTCCTATCCTTGAGGTTTGCCAAACACAGATAATTTCAGACTGAATGAAATCCAGCGTTTATGAGGACTTGCAGTTTTTCTATTGTTGCCCATCACTGTTGTGATTGAGTGCCTTCATGCAGAAGTTACTGATACACTTCATTGAAAGGAAATTTCTACACAGTAGCATCAAGGGATTTGATAACAAGGGAAATAAAGCTATGAATTCCAGTTAATGCAAAAATGCTTTTACAGTAAGACTTCATAAGCTTCTCAATTCTGGATCACCTCTAATTACCTACTAGGTTCTCGAAGATCATGCACATCAATCCTTTTGCACACAACTCAACAGTTTTCCTAATTTGCACTAACACCAAGACACAGCTATATCTGTAGACCTGCAAATTAAAATTCTGTCTCTGATATATCTGGAATCAGAGTCTTTTTATGTTCCAAATATCAAGACCAAGATGACACCTGTCACTGAAAGGTAGTAGAGGGAATTGTATGAATCTGAAACTTAGGAGAAAGAGGACAAGAATTGTATGAATCTGAAACTTAGGAGAAAGAGGACAAGAATTCTATTACCTATATTTTTTCACTTTTTTTTCAAATGAAGTTTATGACAGGACAAATTACATTGTAGCACTATGAATGCCAATTATAGCAGACAACTACAGCAGTCAAATGTTCCGCTGGAGGAAAGAGGAGTTGTTACAGACTGCAGGTGAAAATACAGCTGTTGAACAAACCATTGCTACCTAGACCCACTTACTGTAAGCCCAGGGAAAATTGATGCAACTAAAATATTTTCATGAAGGAGTTTAGGCAGTCAGCAAAAGCTGGTCACAAACACTTAGCCAGCAATTTTTCTTCTTTCTTACTACTAGCAGCATTACTTTGGTGAGAACTAATTCTTAAGTGGCTATATGTTACACATATTCTATGAATAGATAGGTGACTAGCACACAGTGTTGATGGGGTCAAGGTTAGGGCATCTTCACTTCCTACCTTTTTTACAAAGATATAAAAGAGATGGTTCCCTTGTAAGGATTCCTAAGGGATTCTCCAGATTAGAGTCTTTGCAGAAGAGGAATTATTGCTCTCTTCATATTTTATGGTCCTTTCTGATATCATAGTATTAGATAACCAGTTGCTGGTATCTTGATATATATGACTATGTTACTAATATCTTTTCCTTAGGGGCATGGTTTCATTCAACAGAATAAAATCCAATATTGTGAATTTCAGGAGAAACTCTGTGTGTGCAAAGAAAAAGGGAGAGAAAATAGTCATCTTTGGCTGCTCATCTTTATACTCTTACGAGTATGTTAGATCCAAATGGAAGGCTGAAATTTCCAGCCAAAATAAGTAATTTTTTTTCACATTTCTTGACAGGGGTTACCACAATAAGATGATCCTAACTTCATACAGTACCTCTGTTGTCAGTATTCTCCAATATAAAAATGTATTGGTACTTAATCATGCTGCCAGTATTCTCAACAAAAAAAAAAAAAAAAATCTATTAATCTTAATCATGCATTGCTTCCCACTCTCCTTGTAATCACTCCTGTTGGGAGACTCAGAAGTCAGTTGAGTAATCAACTGCTGAAAAATGTCAGCATGCTCGGTCATCTTCCCCATTTGCAATGTAACTTAAAATAATGACTACACACCTCTGTTCAAACTGAAATGTATTTGGCACTTCATAAAATCTTTTGTTAATCGCAATTGTTAGGACACTACTGACCAACAACAGAAGACATAAATGTTTCTCAAAAGTAAACCTAAGTGGAACATATTTTAAATGCAGTCATGACCAACAACATCAGTTTAATTCGATGTGTTTTCTTACCACTTCCCCCCTGAGTTGAAAGTCCTTCATCTTCAAATATATCAAAACTCTCTTGTCGGGTCTGGGTTGTTTCACTTTTTAATGTCTCAAGTGGCATTCTCAGGACAGTAAGATTATACTGAAGGGAGTGAGACAGATCATAGCTGTAACTGATAGACAGTTAACATTTATTATTTTAATTGTAATAATATGTATATTATTATATTAATAATATTATAATACTTGTAGATATGGAGGAATTTTCTGAAAGCCCTTACTTTCCATCTTACTTGTATTTAACACAGCACTATTTTATAGAAAAGACTTCTGAACAAGATACACAGATTCTGATTCTACAGCAGCAAATGATACAAATGATTTCCAAAAGAAGCTTTACAAACACAGAAACTGTTTACAAAGACTGAAAATGTGCATATATTCTTCTTTTAACTGAAAACTAAACATATCTTTTGAACAAAGCATATCAAGAAATTTAATTCATCATGTCCCAAGAAGCATTCCAGAAGTTTTCAAAAAGCTATTCCATGAGAAATACCTATATACATTGATAACCTCATTTTTCTGGGATTTAAGTGCTGCTACTTTCTAACTGCTATCTGAACTCAGAATAGCCAAAAAACTGGTCCACAAAGATTGTATCTGTCCCCAAATTTATGATTGCAGCATAGATGCATATTAAGGCAGTGGCTGCTGAATATAGAAAAGTGGGTTTTTTTAATTAGTTCCATAATAGTTACAAATTTTCCACCACATATCTCTTTTACTAACACTCTATATTAATTGCTAGATTTTTACAGCTACTAGGCTTCTTCCAAAGGAGAAACCAAATGTACACTTAAATCACAAATATTCATATATTTCCATTTTAGTCTGAGCAGATTACTGGTCCTCATGTAAGTTCTAGATATTCATTACAGATCTAAAAATTATTTCAACACTAGACATTTAGATTTATCACTAATGATAGCAAAGTGCAACCCATGCATCCACATACTTTCATAAAAATGTCCTGACCCAGCTGTTAGGGGAAAAAAAAAAGTCTGCAACATCTCTGTTTGCATATAACAGAACATTTAAACAGCATCCCAATAAGAGACATGTTCAGGCTGTTTTCCCACTTTTCCCTCAGACCAAATGTTTTCTTATAACTGATTTCTAATTTTCTTCAGGATTTATATAAAAATCATGCAGAAAAATGTGTTATGCTTTCAGCCAAGAACAATCTAAATGAAGCTGAAAAATTAAAAAGATTCTAAACAATAAGAATATTAATATCATCCTATGTTTCTTCTTGTGAAAGTGAAAATCAGCTAAATATGCAGTTAAAACACAGAGCACAAAAACATTTTATGAAAACAATTCTTTTAATGAAAAATAAAACTTAACAGTAAATTATATGCCAGTAGGAAAGTTTTCATTTATGCCACACAGGATTTGTGCCAAAAGCATACTTTTATATAAGTCATTCACTTACTCATTTTCCTCTGTACATAGAATTTTAAACACGTACTTTATCTTAATTCTACAATTTCAGCTTGGAATAAAAAACTCTTTGGGAAGACCCACCTATGGCCTTCCAGTACTTTAAGGGGGCTCATAAAACAGGAGAGAAAGCAACTTTTTACATGGGCAGATGGTGATTAGACAAGGGGGAATGGTTTTAAACTAAAACTGGAGAGATTTAGGAGGAAATTCTGTACTGTGAGTAAAGTAGGGTTGGCACTGGATGATCTGTAAGGTCCCTTCCAGCCCAAACCATTCTATGATTCATTATATGATAAATGTGCTTATTAAAGTCACATAAGAATCTTCTCCCTTCCCTTCTATGTAAAAACCACAGAAACAGTAAAAATTTGTCATCTGCAAGCAAAAGAGGTAGTGGTGGTGGGGGAAGTTGTATAACAATAGGGCTGGGAGACAATGCATGGAAATAAAACTCAGGTTTTATACTACAAAAAGTCTTTCACATGCAAAAGCATGAAACACACATAAAGCTTGGGTAGGTTTTATCCTCGCAGATCCTGCTGTTACAAAAAGCCTTCACTTTCCAAGATGAAGCATCTTCTAGATTGACCCACCTTTTGGTAATTGCAAGAGGGATTTTTTTTCTTTCTTTAATTATTGCCAGGTTTACCACCACATTTCTCCCATTTCTGTGCTGTCCCACAAATCTCACTTAATAGTAGCTGGGACACAGAAACTTGTCTTAGGTATGGCATTTATGAAACAACAAACACGAGAACTGCAATGCCTAGAAAGCCCTATGAAAGATATACCTTTCACAGGCTGTATATTAAATGAGAGCCTGTTTCTCTGCTTTTGCTCCTGAATCAAGGCAAAGCTTTATTTACGGAAAATGAGATAAATAAAGAATAAATAACAAGACAAGCAACCCCCCCTGAAACATAATACTTCTCCAAAGAGAAAACTTCTGCATCACCTGGCAATGCTGAACAGTCAGTGAAAACAGTAGTTTCAGAGTCTACTTTTTTCCATGCCATTTTCCGTGCCTCTTTTAACCTTATGGTGACTAAATTCCTAGCTAATTGATTAAAGGAGAAAGCAGATTCAAAATACACAAATGAAAATTTGACAAGCAACATGATCATGTGTCTTGCTTCTCCAGAATATCAGCCTAAAAGTCTTGGGTATCCAAACCAAAACCTATAACCTTCTAGCAAGTGTAAGTGCACATTTTTTTGAAAGGAATAGTAACTAATACCCACCTAAAATAGAAGTTGCTAGAAAGGTCCACATTTTGAAAGATCCTCAGATACCTAGCAAAATAATTCAAGTTGTAGAATAAATTATTATTTTAACCAGACAGACCATGAGAAGTCATTCAGAGGATCACAGAAATTACACATAAATATTGACTCATGCCCTATGTTCCCTTCCTATCTTATTGTAATTGTTATGACAGGTAATTACACTAGAATATCTGCATATGGATTAAATCAATCAAATATCCTTTTTTACAAAAAAAAAAACCCAAAAACCCCCCAAAAAAGCTAATGCCTACTCATATACATACCCTGTTTCTTTAGGCAGTTGCAAAGTTGTGGTTCTGTTTCCCACATAGCATATCAAATTTTTCATGACTTAAACAAGAAAACTCTCAAAAATACTACAAAGTTAAATTACTTTCAAATAAATTAACAAGAAAAGAAATATCTAGTAAAATCAGTTGCAACCTTGCAAATTCCCAGAAGAAACCATTACATTGTCTATGAATAATAAAATGGCTGACACTACAAATATGCAGGTTAGATAACATGGTTGGCTGCACACTAAGAGGAGAGGCCAAGGTCTGTGATCAATCCCACCTTAAAGTGGAAGCTTTCTTAATATTTACCACTGGTTTGGCTCATTACCTGACATCAATTTATCATAAACCATCACTTTCTGACTCTTCACACTTAGTACAGTTTATTGATACCAGTTGCCTGCTATTTCATAGAAGCAAAGTTACCCTACCCTGATAAAAATATAAAGGCTCAAATTTCTCTCTTCATAAAAAAGTCCCTGAAAAGAAGCCGTTAAACTTACCAGTGAATCTTTTCACCACCCTTTACAACTGCAATGTTCACAAGATTCTGACAGCACAGAATCATTTAATAATCTATTCAGCACTTCTTGAAGGGCACAGAAGATCTCTTCAGGTGAGATTAACATCATGCAAGAACTACTACATAAAGAACAGTGCTCCAAATTGTACAAACCAGTAGTAGCATTACTTTGCCCTTGCAGGAGCAATGCTTGTATTTAACACTTGGTACAGATTTGCTAAACTTAGCTGAGACATGGAGATATGGACAATAAACTCTAGAAGACTATGACAGTAGTATTTACTCTCCAGGTTAGAGGCCACAGAACCTGTAGCCTGTTTTCCATCCAACAAGATAAAAAGGCTTGAATGACATACTAATACAAACACCCCGTGACCGAAGTTTCCAAGTTTTACAGTTCAGCGTTGTTTAGAAAATATTCAGAGTACACACTGATTACCAGCATTATTTACCTGGCCTCATCAGGATGACTGACTCTTACAGAGTCATTTGGAATGTAGATCATACTTGTATCTTCTATTTTATATACTGCATGACCTCCAATATCTGCCATTTTTCTTCTTTTTGTTATTAACACGATGTAGTAGCCTTCTAAAAACCTGACAAAACCTGTTAAAACAGCATTACAATGCTTTTAGCAGCATGCTTGTGTTTATTTGATAAAACATATTTAGCAAAACAGAATCAGAATTATCTTGAGACTTCCAAAATTTTTATTTGTTCTTAATATTATATGCATATATTAATGTTATATACAGAATCTTAAAATTCACTCCCATTAATCAATGAAAAATATAGTTTTTACTTAATTTCCCTTCCACTGTGGGTATTTTTAATACTACGTAGCAGAGTTAGGACACTGAAAATTTGGACTATGTTACTGTCTACTTAACATACTTGTGTTTGCTTTTCATAGGACTCTCATTGTTCAGAGTGGGGCATACTTTATTTACTTCATATACCAAAAAAGGTTAATTTTCCAGGGTAAGGAAGAATCCAGACTCCAATTTTCTTTTCAGGTTCATGTATTCTCTGCTGGGGAGGGACACAGAACAGCAAAAGGAGTTGTGGGTAAAACAACATCTATGTGCTCTCTCTCAATAGCAGGGTACTGAATTCCTTGACTAGAGCAGCATCTCCTCCAAATGAGCCATACAGAGTATCAGGGATACTCCTTTTATTCATGTTTCCTCTCTCAGATATCAACAAAAGATGGCTTCTGAAGCGTCCACCCTCATTCCCTGCAGAGCATAGCCATACTTCTTCATAGAGTACCTTCTTTTCACCTCTATTATATATGACCGAGAAAAAGTGTAACAAACCTTTAAATACAAAACAAATATAGAAATTCAAATGAAAAATAGAAATACATAACCACCACTGAACTCAAATGTTACTAGTCCAGTATAGCACAGCAGTAATATGCTTTAATAGGTAATAAATAACATTAATTAGCTATTGGAGGTAGGTGCTCTGATGGGTTGCTGAGAGCTTGAAACTCGCTACTGCACTATCAACAAATAAATTAATTTGGGGAGGGAAGTGATGATGACATGATACAAATGGACCCTCACAATTCATAGTTTTACTTGTATTTATACTCAGTTATTTTAGCTTTGCATTACAAAGTAAAGAAGAAGGATGAGGAGAGTACACATTTTCCTCCCTGTCACTGCTGGAGGCTGCAACGTCATCAAATGAACTGCAATCTTCTCTTCCACCTTATTAGCCCCCCTTGGAAAAATGCTCTCACCTGCAAAAAGACCAGAGGCCCTGCTGACAGTAAGAAACAAACCTTCCATTTGAAGTAGACTATTGAATTTCAGTTGTTAAATAGTAGTCACAGTTCTTCCTGTATCCTCCAGGTACTAAAATCACTTATGTGAACAGCCTCTGTCCTTTGAATTTCACCAAACATTATACCAAAGTCTGATAAGGAACTGAGCCTTTCTCCTTGGCCTAGTTCCCTCCCTTTAAAAGCAATTTCTACTTTTAAACACTACACAGTAAACCAGAACTCAGCCTATCAGCACCCCCACTCTGAGTGCACTGAATGTACTGCATCTGGTTAATGAAATCACTAGAGGACAAAAACAAAGCTGTTCTTTACAATTTTAGAAAAAATAGTCCTGTTCTTCTGACCTGAGCTAGGAGACAGAAATAAACAACCAGCTGCATTCCCTCAAATTACACATTTATATGGGTATGGTCTTAATCGTGTAATTTGGAAGTATACAATCTGATAGAGAGTCTCTGACTTCTAAAGAGTCATCTAGAAATACATATAGCATATTTGTTAGCCAATACATTTACAGCTACAGAATAGGAACTCTCCTGCTAGGAACAGTACATATAAACAGTCATACAATGGGATGCAAAATTTTAATCTATTGCAACCACTTTTCAATTTATCCCGTATTTAGACAGCAAGCACTGATGACTTGCACCAAAAAAAAAAAAAAAAGTCCAATCCTGCAAGGCTGTCAGAAGCTCCTTTAGGTTTACCCATATTACACTCTTGAATCAGTAAGAAACATAAACACCACCTATGGAATTTCTGAAAAGCTGGATGCATTGCTAAGTTCCAAATTGCTTCACAGAAAGAAAGAATAAAGAAGAAAGTCTGTTTAATTTGCCACTTTGGATTAGGATATAATTTTATTATGTTTTGATTGTTATGCAAAATTTGGGAGCATCCTTTAAAGTAATTGCATTCTCCACTTTCTCTGCAGCTTTGGCTTTAGATGTTCAGGTGTATATTGACTCTAATAAACCACAAACTATTCTTGAGAGCTGTCACAGCACACACTACATTTACTTTAGAGACATCAGCCATCAATATACCGACCTCGGTATCAGACAATAAGCAGGAAAGTAGTGACTTTCAGATTTCAAGCTATTAAATCCTTGAAGCAATGCTTCCGGATTATGGACAGCTGAGCAGCATTTTAAAACTCAGCTGACACGTCAGTTATACTTGTTCAAACATGAAAAAGAAATCTTGAAATATGTCACTGCAAAAAGTTAACAAAAAAAGAAAAGTCGTATTTCTGAATAGTGTGTGAAAAAGAAATACAGTCTGATAAAGAATGTTGACTTCCATTTTCTTTTTAAAATGCATTCTGTGAGCTCGAATTCAGGAGCCAGGTTCCACATGATTTATATTCTAAGGTCAGCTGAGTTAGGTAAGATCTTCAGCCAAGTTTCTAGAGTTTGGCTATTTCCTAGATCTGCCCCTTAGTGATAAAGAAATGACTGGTTACAGCACAACTTTTACCCCTGTACTGACCACCTGTTCTCAAAAAGTACACAGAAACTTACTTAACTTCAAGCATGACAAATTTCTAAGTCCTCTTTAGTTTTATAAATAAATAACATCGTGGGGAGACAGAAAGTTATACAACATGACACAATAAGCCCCTCCTACTAGGAAAACAAAAGATTTTATAAAATCAATCAAAACACTTACCTACTATACCAAAAGCAGAGACAGCTCGCGATAATCCAGAAGAGCCCTTCTGCCCCATCTTTGTTCTGTTTCCCAGGTCTAAACGACCGAGAAGTTCCCTCACTTCTTGTTGCGTATAAACATGCTTTAAAATAAAAAGTCAAGAAGTTACTGTTATCGCAGTTAAATGTTATTACATGTCAGAGAATAGCAGAATTTGCTTAATCCGTGAAATAGACAATAAACCAAAGGCCTGCTCTACATTCTTTGTTTGCATTTCAGTGCTACCAAAAAGTAGTCATTATTATTTAAAACAACTGGGAAAAACGCCCAGCAACTAAATGCAGAAGCACTTACCTTATCATCAATTATAACCAAGTCCTTTGGTTCAGTGCGATCTATTTTCAGAACACGGTATTTGGTTTCTGCAGGATTACTTCCAACTAGGAAATACCGCTACATAAAAAAAAAACAACAAAACAAGTCAGAATATTATACAAGATAAAGCCCAAACCAAACCAAAGCAAAGTGTAATATAATACATCGGCAACGCCATTTACATATTGTCTAGACCAGATCCATTCCTACTATCATCAAATATACAATATTCCACATGGACTGTTAATAAACTTTTCTGGACACCAGTATCTTAGGTAGGTATATTTGTATACAGTTGACCTCTACAACTTAAAAGACCTCTTTTTCTCCTTTGTTCAAGGAGGGAAAAAAAAAGGTAAATCAAAGGTTAAAACCATTTTAGAGATGACAAACTGTAACTTACACCAGGTACTGTCCAACCACACACTGCCCCAGCCATTACTGTCTTTTCACATTGTAAAATTTAGCAGAAGCTTATACATGAGTTTTTAACTTATCATGATCTAAAACTTCTGTTGCTATAAAAATTTTCTTTCCTATTTCTGTCAACAAGTCTTTCCTGATCTATATGAAACACTGCAAAATTGTACGTATTTCAGTACTGCAGGTTTCCTTCTATTTTTATTTTTATTTGCTATGGTAGTCTTCTCAACAATGGTCTTCCACAAAACTAAAATTTTCTGGTTAACAATAATACTGTTTAAAAAAATGTAAGCTTTATTTCACAATTAAAATATGAAAGAATGACAACAGATAAACATGTAGTATGTCCATTTTTCATGCAAACTATAAATTAATTTCTACATTTAGAGGAATTAACATTTCTACATTTAGAATTTATTTCTACATTCAGAGGAATAAGCACAGGTTGCAGGACTGACTTGATAAAAGTAGTTCTCATATTTTCTAATTCATTTAATCAGTGTGGTGCTAGCACAGCAAGGTAGAAGTCATTAATAATGCTCAGCCTAGTAGGAAAGCATGGCAAATCCATGTGGACCTATGCAGTCAGCTCTTAACTCTAACAGTCACATGGGTTTAGGACGTGGGAAAGGAAATCAATAATCATATTCATACGAACCGCATGATTTCATAATTTATACCAATTAGATGTTAAGAAATGTTTTTAGTCTCAAAATATTTAAAGTGAAAGAAGAAAGCCCTCTTTGGCTTCCTTGAATTCAAAAAAACATATAGATATTCAGTAAGCTCTAAATAGGAAAATGAAATACTTAACTTTAAAGGCCATAAAAGGAAACACTACCAACTTCTGGCTCCACCTTGTATACTGACATTATGGTGCTGAGTGGCAAGTTTTGCTGTTTACTCTCCAATGATAGTAAGAAGGCCCTTCAAATTCATATGCCATCACAACACTCCCTCGTTGAAGCCTTTGAGGCAGCACTTTGGTAGAGGAAAGCGTTTCCTACAGGGCTTTTTTCAGCAGTGATGTGCTGCAGCGCACAGCCCAGGCTCCCCAGTCTGGCTTCCTCAGAGCAGCCTCTGCAGGGGATCCCATAGTGCCAAGCTCTTGCTTCCCAGAAGGGAAATCACAAGGACAGTGCATGGCACCAAATGGTAGAGCTCATCTGCTGGTATCACCCACCATCAGCAAGGAACACCAAACCACCGAGACAGACACTTGCTCTGACCATGCCATTATACCATCTTTTTCTTATGCAAAGGTGAATGGGCAGAGGGAAATATATTCATTTGTAATAGTGAGATGATAAGTTAGTATGCATTTCAAGAGTGCAGCTTTTTTTTTTTTGTAGAGAACTGTTAGTTAATTAAAGGTAAATAATTTTAAGTAGTTCATAATGCTGCAGTACAGCTCAGTGATGTCCCACTATGTCCAGCTCACTAAGTGAGTGCAATTTCTTCCCAAAGTGACACCCATGGTTACCAACAAATAACACTGAATTAAAATAGAAGAGCACAACTCTTAAGATGCTTGTCCTAAGGGCAGTTTGGACCATAGAGCACATTTAAAATTGGAATACACGTGATATTAGGGGGGGAGGAGAGAGAGACAGGGAGAGATGGATATAGAGTCGCAAATGCTATTACTAAGGAAGTTCAGCTGGATATTTCTCTATTTCCATTTTAATTAACCAATAAAATATAAAGAAGTGCTATGAGGAATGCATCACTCACATCACTTTGGCAGCTGCAACAGAGGGCTGTGCACAGGGCCAGCATTAGGTGCTGCTGCTGAGAACAGCAGCAGAGTTAGATTAGATGAGGAATAATTGTACCTGCAGACCATGGAAGCAACCACCATAATGAATGGTACTTAACAGGCTCTCTGAAGTCATTTAAAGACTAATTTACGGGGATTAAGCTGGAGAGCCAGACAGTGTAATGTATTAAAGCAGGTCAGTTGAGAGCAGCTGAGCATCAGCGACCTAAAGTAAGGCAGGCAATGAGAAATCTCTATTTAGCAAATGGGCATTTTACCCACTGCATGTTAGAGGATATTCTTGTGAAAGTAATAAAGGAAACATCTGCAAAAACTTTTGAATTTGGGTTAGTGTTCAAAACCAGGAAACCAAAATTAGACCTCTGTTTGGGAAGTTTTCAGGACGGGCTAACAACCTCAGAATTACTTGAAAAACAGTCTGACATGCCCACTCATATACAACCTTCAAGATCTGAAAGAAAATCTGAAAGATTGTATGAAAACTAATGATGCAAAAAAATACACAAAAAAGACACTTCAGCATTAGCTGTTTCTGCTACCTAATTTATTCATCTAATGAATAAATAAGTCTGTCTTACTGGATGACATGGAGCACAAATAAAACTGTATCAGTGCCATGTGCTGCAATTATATTTCCCATCACATGAATACTAGGAAATGATAAAGAGAAATACCGAATCAATACAACACTGAGCATGTAACAGCAAATAAACTTCTATGGTTGGAACATAACATAAAAATTAATCAAAGCTAAAATGTGCTGTAGTGCTTACAACTCTTTTGATTAACAGAAATTGTTATAATAAAAAAAAAAAAAAGATAAGAAAAAGCTACAGAAACCTTTCTGAGAGTATTTTATTCTTATTACTTCATTCTGTTTATTACTAAGTTGAACTGAATAACTTGAAGCATTTCCCAAGTGTCTCAAACAATTCCACTCCACAGCACAGCCAATGCATTTAGATAAACAGGCAACCTTGACCAATAAAGTACTTTTTCCAGAGAACAGTACACCAGGAGAAACTGCTGGCTCCCTCACCCTGCTCTGGCCAGAGCCCTCCAACCATAACTGAGGTGACCCATGCTGCTTCCAGGTTTGCTCTGCCCCTGGCTTTTGCTGAAATTTGTTAACAAGCACAGTTTACCAACAGTGGCAACACACCAGGCAGCTACAAGAGCTGGACTGAAGCTTAATTTATTGCACAATTATCACTAAGCAACCACAAGATTGGAACAGTCGTTAGTCATTTCCACCTGGGACTGAGTTTTAACCAAAGCAATCTAATTGAAAGGCTTTACACCATCTTTTATCAATCTTTTGATTCAGCCAAAGCAAGCAAAACAGCTTCTTCTAAAAAGAGCCTAAACAAAATAAGACTCCTTACTGAGATTTGTTGTTTTTTAATGGCAGGATAATAGGCCTGAAATCAAACATTCTGCTCACTTCTTTTTTTCTTTAAGATTACTTCTTAAAACTCCAAGTCTATAACTATGATTTGCTTCTTTGTACAGACTAATTATGATTAAGGAATGCTAGCACAGCAGAAAACTTTTTCAATCCTCAGTTAAAAAGCTACAAACAGCTTAATCAGCAGGAAAAAAACTGCAAAAATACACTACAAGTTGAAAAATAGGCAGTGTACTAATATAGCCAGTTTTTATATCTGCAAATGGCATTAAGAAAACCTTATGATCTTAGACAAAAAGCTTGCAAATGATAGCTGTTGAGACCATGGATGTGTCTAAAAACACAAAGCCCAGAAGAAGTGGGTTCACCGTGGCCATCTGCCAGATCCCTACCCAGCTGCTCTCTCCCCCTCCTCAACAGGACAGGCACAGAAAATAAGATGGAAAAGATGATGGGACAGGAAAGAAAGACTGCCTAACACCATTACAGGCAAAACAGTCTTGACCTGGAGAGAATGTATGTAATTTATTGACAATTAAAATAGAATCTTAGTATAAGTACACCTCAGTGTAAAAACTCCACTCTGCTCCTCCTTTCTACAGGACCTATTGTAATTCTGGAAGTGTCTGTCTTTCATCTCTCACAGAAACTGGCGGAATGACATGAAGAAAGGAAGACACGGTAAGGCACAAAGAGAGGTACCTGGAAAAGTAAAGCCATCTGCTTCCTGAAATCTGTTGAAACTCTTCAAAAGAAGCTCCATCAACAGGAGAAATTTTATGAACATAATGCTGCCAAGCACCTCTCCCTGGGCATGTAGCAGTGGGTACCCATTCTGCATCCTACAAGCCACAGAATTCAATGAATCCCTTTTGTCCCAAGGCAACCAAAGATTTTTTTCATCCCAATGAGGACTTTTCTCTTGCTACTCCATTGAAGGATTCCTCCAGATTCTTCCTTCGAATTCTCAGCTAAATCTAGTAATTATCCATCTCTAAATTTTTCTTTAGCCAAATACTTATTTGCTCTTTAGCATCTATTCTGTTGGAAAGCTTTCAGAAAACTAAGTAACTGGATGCCTTTTCAGCACTCATTTCAATAGACTAAAGAAGTCGTGCTGTCACTTTACTCCTCCCAAGACATCACTAGCATGCATGTTACCTCACCAGAACTTCAATGGACCTATTCCTGGTTGAATTCCTGTTTCTTAGATGAATATGGACTGTAAATCTACATAATACACCATACAAGCTTATATTCTAGAGATACATTAGTATTTTTCATTAATGACCATACCACAAATAATCACATCTATCTTTTTCAGAGCTGTAATTCATCAGCAGCTCAACCCTCCCACTCCTTCAGATAAAACACCCAGATCCTCCTCCTTCACCTCTGCTGCTTCTGAATTAATATACTCTCAGTAAACTTTTATTGGTGTGTAATCTACTGTAAGGTGCATGAGCTTTTATAGTATGTCATTATACTTCAAATTATCTTTTATCTACTCCTGAGGATCATCATCATTTCTTGCTTTATTGTGCTCTGATTATCCTAATTATATATAATACCTTAAAAGACTAATCAGAGCCAGTCCACATTTTGAGCTAATAACATTAATGAAAATGCTTAAGTACATCAGTCCTAAAAACATTACTTGGAAAAAAAAAATCCCTATCAGATGATTCATCATTCACTCCATACTAATTTATCTACTAATTTCTCTACTAAGTTTCTTCCTTCCATAACAAAGCCAGAGATTTTCCTTGTGGCACTGCAACTCAAAAGAGGATTTGATTTAAATACATAAGGCCATCTAATTTTTAGATTAAAATGTGCAATACAACCAGGTTAATATGACAGCATCTCTCTAAGTCTAGACTGTGTTTTATGCCATTTGCCTGAATTTGCAATTATTTTTTATATGCAGGACTTCAGAATGGATTAAATATTCCATTTGTCATGGAATACTTAACACAGCACCACCCTTGACTTGAGTGACTTGAAAATATTCGCAGTCATTTCACTGTATAGTATATTTAATTTTATTTTTACCTCAACACCGATTGATCCCTTTTTCATAACCTTATTTGTTTTTCTCACTTTCTCTTCACCCCTCCTTCAGTATATTTATACTCAAAGTAAATTTTTACTTTAAAAAAGAAAAAAAAAATTTTTAGTTTTTAGGGCCATAACAAACTCAGTTTTAATAACAAAAAACTCTAATAGAAAATGCCCATTTTTATTTATTCCTTTTTTTTTTTTTTAATAAAAATAAATACCTTTTTTTTTCCCCCATAGAATCATTACCTTCAAATACTTCAATCTGTGATCATTTATCCACAGGCCTCCCACCCAGAAAGGTGGATTCACACCAAAACCAAATCTGTAAATTTATCTCTCTCCTGTTGCTCTGGCGATCACATAATGACACCCAGGACAACACAGAAAAAAAAAAAAAAAATAAAATCCACATTGCCAGAACTTAGGCAGACATTTTAAGTACATCTGTCACATCAAGCGGAATGCATTCACTTTTGAACTTTACTCTTGTTCTGCCTGAATAGCACATATCCTTCAAAACTTGTGGTGTTCTCATCACTGCTATTCCCCCAGCTATCTGCCTTTTTCATAAGTACTCTCAGAGCCCACACACACCAGTAGATCAAGTTTGTCTATTTTACAGCCATATATCCAGCAGTATGGCAAGACAGTTAAGAGAAACAGTGTTTTCTTGAGTTGCACAGAACTCCTCGTCCCAATTCCATGCTCTGCTCTGCTCCATCACCATCACTCCTGGAATGTGGTTCCACACACAGGGAACAGGACAGTCAGCTGAAAGGAGCTGTCTTCTGCTAATGAAATTGTTCCAGAGGCCACACTTTACAGACACTTCCAGCCAGAAAATTATGGTAGCTAATGGTTGCCCAGTTGGCTGTGCACTACTTTCAGCATTTTTAAACGTGTCAGATACCCGTCTATATAAATCAGTGCACTTCATAATTCAGTAAAAATTCTATAGCTTTTTCTTTGAAATCATATTCTGTATTGAAGTTTCTCCAAATTTTCCATAGAATAACTTCAACATCAAACATGCAACCTTTGGAGTTCTTAATATAAAAATCTTTACACTGTTATTGTTAGAATAAACTACATTTAAAATAAAACAAATGCCCATAGTTTTCTCTGGTGAATAAAGGGCAGAAATATCTACAGATAATTATGCCGGTCATTATTTAGTAAGCTTGTGCAAGTCATTTGAATACTGTGGAGATGGAGACTGTAAAAGAACCTGATTAGAATAAAATACTATTAATTAAGCATCATAATAACCTGAAAGATAGGCAAGTATAGAAACAACACAAATAGTCTTGTTCAATGTCATGTTGCCTCAGGGGAATGAAAATTTCCAGAGAACTAACGTACAGCTTTCAGGTAGCCTTCAGCTGGGGGAAACACAAAAGTTCCATCTTCTCCTGAAGAAAAGCGGAAAATATCTTTTGTCTTCTACTAGTCATAGTGCTCAAATATCTTTAGTGCCCTCTGGTGTGCATTTCAGTAATCAATATATGCATAAAAGGAAAGATAATTGGCATTGATCTGAATAAACCACTCAGTTCATCTTTCTAACTACTTCTAAGCAAGCTTTCAACTTCCTACGACAGCCAAGACATACAGTTAACATCTCCATGGCATTTATTGACCCAAAGCATCAGTTGAAAAGGTAGCAACTATCCTAAATATAAACATTAATAGAAAACATAGAATTCTGCTCTGTTAATTCAATTGACACCATGAATTCAGTTCTCCTCACATCTTGCAGTCTCATTTGACTCCAATAACACTACCAGAGCCTATCCTCTTTGACTTCAATAATGTTATTATATTTTTATCTAATAAGAAAACCAAACAAAGAAACCCTCTATAAACCATTTCCACTTTTTCCACTTCCTCATCCATTTCATCTCTTCCTGCATTAGCACAGGGATTTTACAGTAATAAGCTGTATGACCAGTGTAAACTTCACTGTTTCTCCCACTGCTGTCAACTTAAATAATCCCTTTCTTTGCACCAGAAATCTTAGGATACAGTCTTATGTTAGCCTGTATCTGGCACAACTCCAAATCCCACATGCTGGATCTAGCAAGGCTATGGCCTTAGGGAAATATGAAGAGCAACACGAAGCAGGAGATGGCTGTTCATTTTTATTTTCGGATGATGCTTATGCTGTCCCAATGACAGTCAAACCTGGCAACTGCATGATTGTAAGATCTTATGCAAAGGAGATGTCATGAGGGATACCTCGGGGAGAAGTTCTTCAGCAGCACAACATGACACTGAATGAGCTCTAACAGTGACTAATCAAACCAGAGGTCCAGTTTTGGGATCTCCAGAAGACAGACACTGATACTGCAGAGTGATTCCAGCAGAGAGCTCTCCAGATGATCCACAGGACAGAGCATGTGATGTGCTGGAAGAGGCTGAGAGAACTGGGGTTTAGGTTTGCTCACTCTTCAGAAAGCTTTGCCAGCATCTTGCTGCTGTCTAAAACTATATAACAGGAAAGTGTAGATAAGAGAGACAAACTCTTTCAAGTTGTCTGCAGAGATTGTATAACCTATATATTTGAAGGTATCCAAAACTCAGCTGCACACAACCCAGAGCAATATGCTGGTTGAAGCTGCTTTGAGCAGGGTGCTCAACTTGGTGTTCTCTGGAAGTCCCTTCTAACATCCCTTAATCTATGAATTTATTAAGTGCAGCAAGTAATCTTACAGAAATTATTCCTACTGAATTTTGTCTTTTGAAAAAATTACTATAATTTTAATATCAAACCACAAAGTGCTTCAATTTGTACTTTTAAAAAGTAAGAACAAGTCTTACCCGGAATGAATTCCATTTTCATCACTCACAAGAAGTGACTGAAGTAACAGCCTTGAGATGCCCTTGCTCAGCTGAGACATTTCAAACAGCACATGCTCATCCACAAACCATCACCTTTCACAGCTGATGAAAACCACCTTGTCTCCTGGAGCGACCAGGACTGCTGGATCTGCCCCTGACTTAATGCTGAACAAAGCACAGCATGGACAAACCCATCCATTCAGGCAGAGACTGCCAGCTTCCACTGGCCAGATGTAAAAAGACAGTGATTCCTGAAATAACAGGATCAGCTGGAGAGGCTCAGCGAATGGCAGACAGCTGACAGAACCCCAAAGCTCAATATTTTCCCTGCACACAGTATGTTGTGTCTCAGCAACTGAGCCTCAGCTCGGAGAGAAGCAGGCCAGGTATCCACACATGCAATCACAAGAAGCCAAATCTCAGCTAACTGAGATGTAGCACGAGTTGTGAGCCAAGAACAACTAAAATGAGTAATACAGGGCCTGTTCCAGAAGTCACATTTGCCCAGTGCCCTACTCACATGTAACAATAATTTAGCCGAAAATAGAATAAAATAGCCTTTACTAGCAACAATGAGAAAGATAAATAAGGTAGCCTTCAAAATTTTTATAGGTATGATAGAGTTCATATATTCATAGGTTAAAAAGTAACACTCTGGAAAGACTTTCTGGAGTGTAACCTTAATGTTTTTAATTTACTTGTAACAGTAACTCTGCATGCTTTAATCCTTCTTTGTTTCATAGGCTGTTCAGTGGGGAATTATCACAAAAGCACAAACCTGCTTCTCACAGAAGCAAAGCTGGAAGTCAGATTCCAATTTATACTGAGATCATTCTTGCATCTGTGACATTTTGGGAAGGTCCCAAGGGGCTTCAGTATATAAATTATCTTTCCTGTTATCAGTACAGGTAACATCTAAACTTGGAAGTAGACCTAACTGTTACATTTAAAGCTAAAGTACCTAACCAAAACTACCTCAAGTGAAGAAAACCAACGCATTATGAAACAAAGAAATTTGATTGGGAGCAAAGGAATGGTAAACACAGTGGTATTTATGCCAACAATTGGCTTCTGACTCACACTGTGCTCATCCCATGGCTGAAGCAGCAATTACCACTCCAACCTCCAATCCACTTTGCCCATGGCAAAAAAGTACTGTCAATAACACATGTCTACAGTTTCTGCAACAGGACATAAGGAATGCTGAAAATCTTCAAGAGCTTACTTCCAGAGGTGAGACTGAAAACTTGGGAAGCTGTTTCACCAGCCATTCATACAAAGAGGACTGAAGTGTGTCGTAAACAGTAAACAGGCCGGTGCAGGTAGTAACCACTTCAGCCATTCTTATTTCAAATATTAATTCCGGACACCTTCAGCTGTCCGGTTTTACCTCCCCCTGGCACGAGGGAGCACTGTTTTCCTGGCAGCAGCCACAGGACAAGCAGGGGCCCAGCCTTCCTTCCCACCCTGGCAGCACACACACCGCAGGGCCCCGCGCTGACCGGCCTGCCAGAGGCCACTCCTCCGCTCGAGTCACGAAAACAAAAACTTCAAAAACTTCTTTTTCTCAGTTCTTGGGATATTTTGAGCGTGCGACCAAAAAGAACCAAATCCCAACGCAAAACAAGAAGAGTAAGGGTAAGGCTGTGCGGCGGCGGCGGGGACGCTACTTACAGCCCTGGTCTCGTACAGCACCAGCTTCTGCACGGAGCTGATCAGAGGGGCGGCGGCCACCGGCATGGCAGCCCCAAGGTGCGGCGGGGGCGGGAGCGCCGGGGGCTGCCGGGGCTTCCCGGGAACAGCCGGATCCGGGGGAGGAACACGCCGGGACTGAACGGGAACCCGGAAGTGCCGGCGGGGCAAGGCGCAAGCGCGCCCGTGGGGGAGGGAGACGCGCAGGCAGAGCGCGCCTGCGTCGCGGAGCAGCGTCACGCGCGGCCTCTCGGCAACGGCGGCTCCGGGCGCAGCGGCGGCGGCGGCAGCAGCGGGGCACCGGGGCGGCAGAGGCGGCGACGCCACCGCATCCGCACCCGCTGCTCCCGCCGGGAACCGCTCCCCGCGGGGTGAGCACGGTCAGCACCAGGAACAGCTCCGCCGCCCCGCAGCCCCGCCCACGCCCCTGTGTGGGGAGGGGCCTCTGCATCTCCCTCCCGCAGGGGGCGGGGCTAAAAGCAGGGGCGGGGCTAAAAGCAGGGGCGGGGCTAGAAGCGGGGCGGGGCTAAAAGCAGGGGCGGGGCTAAAGGCAGGGGCGGGGCTAAAGGCGGGGGCTAAAAGCAGGGGCGGGGCAAAAAGCAGGGGGGGGGCTAAAAGGAAAGGGGGGGGGCTAAGGGCAGGGGGCGGGGCGCGACCGTTGCCCGGGCGGCGGGGGCGCGCAGGGCGGTGGCGCGCACGGCGGGGTCCCCAGAGGGAGGGGGTCCCCAGAGGGAGGGGGTCTTCCACCGGGACATGGTCCTGGGTGTGTGTGCGCCTGGTTTAATTCTTTGTTTTGGCTGTGGTGGTTTTTGTGAATTAGGAAATTGACCCTTTTGAAGGTTTGGGAAGGAGCGAGGCTGCTGGGAACGGCAGGTAAAGCTCAGCCGGTGAGTTTTCTGTTGGGGCAATGGTTCGCATGTAGCGGCTTTTTTCTTCTTTTGGTATTAAAGTGTTCGGTGCAAGAGTGTCTGGGCGTTTCGGTTTGATGTTTCAAGACAAACTTTTTCAGATTCTTATCCTGAAGTAGATTTTTTTAGTTGAAGGTTTTAATTTAAAACTGACTGGGAGTTGTGTGGGGC
The DNA here is from genome assembly GCA_018697195.1 of Certhia americana. Taxonomy (NCBI): domain Eukaryota; kingdom Metazoa; phylum Chordata; class Aves; order Passeriformes; family Certhiidae; genus Certhia; species Certhia americana. The sequence continues at coordinate 43,769,854 of CM031859.1, read as the reverse complement.
TGGATGGTTGCATGTGGGTTTTGCAGGGGCAGTGAGGTTGAAGCGGCCCTCTAAAGACAGGTTTTGCTTTGCCTTTTCCAAAAAAAATTCAGCAATCTCTTCGTGTTTTGGCCTCCATTTGGTTTGAGAGGTCCTTGCAAATTTTCCTCCAACTTACCTTAATTACAAATTTATTTGGGTTTTAATTTGCTGTGCAGCACTGCCTGAATTCCTGAAGAGCTGGGATTTGTGAGAGGATGGTGGAGGAGATCATAAACTGTGATTTAATTCCATAGAGTCTTATTCTTGTAAGCCTGTGTGGACACAGAGTAGTTCCATTGACTGTGACAGGACCCTTCTGTGTCTGAAGCACAAATCCAAAGTCTTGACAGGCCCATGGCCCATTTCAGGGACCAGAGAGAAGTCACAATTGTGTGGTAATTGGAGCAGGAAGGAAAAAGTCAACAAAACAACTAAAAAAAATGCAACAAGCAATATGAGAGCATGAAGAAACCATCAACAGCTGGTGATCAGGGGTTGTTCCAATAGTCCTTTGTTTTTCAGAAGTGGATTTTCTCTCCTTTGATGGCTGCATTGTGGATAATCTCTAAGTACTTTTTCTTCTTATAAAAGCTTTATTTTTTACAAATCCGGTTACCTTGTAATTCGGTTCCATTTTAAGGTTATTTTACACCCATGTAACTACTGTACTTTGTACTGTACTCTTTTTTTTCCTTCTAGGCTTAGAAAACACATGGCTTCACAAGAGGAAAAACAAGCTCCGCCCTTTACAGACATCTTTGATGAAGATGAAGCTGAAACATCTTTTCTGTTGTCCAAGCCTGTTTGCTTAATTGTCTTTGGAAAGCCAGTAAGATGTCTGATAGATACTTAGATCTGTTTTTTCTGATATTCTGCTAACAATTTTACTTTTCCTTTCAAAACATTAGTTTTTCAGTGCTCCCAAAAGGGTCAAATACCTCCTTTTTTACTTTTGCTGCTCCTCAAATCCTGTGGAGGAATGTAAAAATTCTGGTCTCATTTAATAAGACCAATTTTTGCCTTCAGTGACCAGTCAATTGCGGTTGAAAATGTTACTGCTGTACTTAAAAGTTACACTTGCTCAAAACATTTCTTCTCTTTTGAAACTGACAACTGGATTGTTTTTGTTTTTCTGGTGGTTTAACCCCAGCCAGCAAGCAAACCCCATACAGCCTCTTGCTCACTCGCCCTGGTGGGGTGGGACAGGGAATCAGAAGGGTAAAAGGAATTAAATGCATGGGTTGACAGAAGCCATGCACATGAGCAAAGCAAAATAAGGAATTCATTCACCTCTTCCTATGGGCAGGCAGATGTTCAGCCATCTCCAGGAAAGCAGGGCTCCATTATGTTTTGTGGTGTCTTGGGAATACAAAAATACTTGACTTTCCTTCTCTTCCTCAGCTTTATATGCTGAGCGTGACACCATGTGCTTTGGAATATCCCTGTAAGTCAGTCAGAGTCGGCTGTCCTAGATATTTTCCCTCCCAGCTTCCCATCCACCCTCATTGTCCTCACCAGTGTGGCAGTATGGAAAGCAGGAAAGGCCTTGGCTCTGTGTAAGCCCTGCTCAGCAGTAACAGAAACATCGCTGCATTATCAACACTTTTTTCAGCACAAATATGAAACACAGCCCCACACTGGCTACTCTGAAGAAAGTGAACTCTACCCCAGCCAAAACCAGAACAATGCTGTTAAAATATTTTAGTTTTTAATAAACTTGACAGATTAAAGACATGAATTGGTGTAAAAGAACCTTCACATTTATGTACTGACTTACAGACATTCAATGAGATATTACAGATGTTAATAATAAAACTTTGACAAAATTCTGTCCTATATATTTGGAAACATTCAAAATCCACCAAGGTGTCCTGATAAAAGTATCTGTACTACATTTTAACTATAATTCAAGGTCTGTCTTTTTCTCAACTAGTTTGTGGCCTCCTTGGCTTAGAAGAATTTGATGTTTTGTAAACCTAAACTTTTCAGACTTCTTTTTTTTTCTCCCAAATGTAGGTTTTCCTTATTGCCTCAGTTTGCTGAAGGGAGTCCTTTTTTTTTTTTTTTTTTTTTGGTACAAGTTTGCTTTATAACATGTCTGATGAATATCTGCACTTGTAAGAGTGCACTCAGTTCAACAGAAAACTACAGTGAACTAACTCATCTAGTTTTAAATGAGCATCAACATTTTAACCTTACATGAAAAATGTGACTTTATGTCCTATGGACCAAATCACCATAAAATGCTCATTGAAAGACAATGGTAGAAAAAAATCCTCATATTCTCAACCATTGCCTTTAGTAGATGCTTGACATTAATATAGCAAAGGATTGAAATTGTACAGACCTTACCAGGATAGCAGGGAATGAAATAGTTTATTTTTATAGTAATATCTTTTGTATACCTCACTGATGTGCAGAGTACCTATCCTATTTAAGATATATCTTTTAAATTAAAAACATAGTGCCATTAAAGCAAAGCCAAATATATATATTCTCATCACACCTGTAAGATCTAAAGTATGAGTAGGCTGGAGTGTTTGTTGATACACTCTTAACTGGGAATATAATTTATTTGTGGGATTTTGCTATTTTCTGTTGCAAAATTTATCAAGGACAAAAACACTGTCAAAACAGGTTCTTCTAAAATAAAAGACACAATGCTAAGGGTGGAATATGGTGAGTTTTGAAAAATCCTATTCAGTTAATCATTCTTGGAGGCCTCATAACTCTCAGTTACATTGCTTTTCCTCTGGATTCATGTAATTAATAAAGATTTTGTCAGCATCTAACCAGATCTGTGGACTAACAAGGGCAGTTTTTAAGCATTTGTTGTCTGAGTAAAAAATTATTATTCCGATATAGCCTACTCAGAAAGGGTTGAGTAGGTTTGCATCATAATTTGCTTTGAGGGTGAAGATAATAAATTTTAGTCCTAACGACAATCTCATAGGAATTTGTGGTCAAATCTTAGCTGAGTTTTAAATAGAGTTACCCAGGAACAAACCCAGTATAATGACTTTTGAGATAATTAGCTACAAGTAGCAGCATATTAGCAACTCTAGGCTATATGAAGTAGAAGATGTTATTAAAAGAGTGTTTTGTGTTTGCCCAATGCATACATAACTCAGAGGCCCTAATCCCAATGGTAGATTTTCATTGTTTTTATTATGTGAAAATATGTTCTTCATTGTGTTACATGTTGGGTATTGGTCTGTCTGGTTTTCTATTAAAAGTGTATTTTTTCATTTTAAGGGTTCTGGAAAGAAAACATTAGCTAGAAAACTAGCACAGAGATGGAACTGCATTTTCATAGAAGGTAAACACATGCTATATTTGGAATATTGCTTTGGCTTCACAATAGCTTTTACTTTAGAATACCCTCGCTGTTCCCTGTAATTCAAAGGGCATGTTTCTGATTTCAGCAAACACTTCTGATAAGGACCAAGTAACCATTTTACCAAAAATAAAATTGCTGATCATGGTCTTCTAGTTATAGAAAGGCACAGAAAAATCACTCTGGTGGTTTTTTAAATCATAATTTAATTGATTATGTTGATTTATTTGATTTGATTAAATCAAATTTATTGATTTAATTGAATCATAACTATTCCCAATCCTGTAAGGGGATTCATGTGACCCTTCTTGTTCACATGGGGGCAACTCATTCAACTCCAAAGAGTACAGATGTTTTCCAGGGCAGACCATTGAAAAATAGGAGGGTCTTTCCTTTCTGTTTGTGTAGTGTCCAATATAAGGGGATGTGCTCCAGGAAACAGAGTTATTTATGAAATGAAGTATCTTTACTTCTTTTGAAGATTTAGAGTTATAACATGGTAAAAATCACTTTTAATAAAGTTGTTTTCTGGCTTAGAGATATATATATATATGTATATTCTTAATTCATGGTATAACAAGAAAAAAATTGATACCTGGTCCAAAGCATAGATCAGGCCAAAATCAGAAGGAACTTCAGGAATGTACTTAAGCCAGTCCACTCTTAAGTTTGAATGTATTTAAATCAGTACTGACAAATGTTCATCAAATTTGTTTTAAAAAATTTCTAGGCAGTCTATCTCTGTAGCACACTCTTTGCCTTTAAAAAGTTTTTCTTAGCAACCAATCTAAATCTTGGTTACTGCATTTTTAAGCCTTATTTCTAATTCAGGAAATTACTTTTTTTTTATTTTGTCCTTGATATTTCTTTTAATCTTCTTTTTGCTAGAGAACACGCATATGTGTACACACTTACTGTTACTTATGCTAGTAAATTCTTTTCATTTTCTACATCAGAAAAGAAAGAAACAAAGAAATTCAGCATACATAAACATGAATAATTTCATTCAGAAGTGACCTTCAGAGGTGACTGAGTCCAACATTCCTCTCAAACCAGGGTCAGCTAGAGAGGGCTGCTCAGTTGACTATGGAATATCTCCAAGGATGGAGACTCCACCTCCTCCCAGAGAAACACTTGGCAATGTCTGACTACCTTCTTGATGAAAAATTGCTTTCTAATTAATCACCCCATTCGAATTTCTCATGTTCCCATTCGTGTCTGTTGCCTCCTGTCCTAACTACACTTCTGTGGTGACCATGGGTCTGTCTTTTTGACCTCCCAATGCATATTTTTGGATAGTACTAAGAGCTGCCTGGTTTCCTCCAGGCTGAGCTCAGGTCAGTTCTCTTGGCCTCTCCTAGGCTGTTCAGTTCTTCTGATGATTTTGGTGTTCTTTGCTGAACTTTCCCCAGAGTATCAGCATTTGTCCTGTGCAGGGTTAAAAATGAGCCAAGACAGAAAATTATTGGACAGGAAAGATGTTTGCAATCTTTTAAATGGCATAATACTTTCTATTCATTTATCCAGTGAATAATATCCAGTTAATACTCATAAGTAAAACAGGGCCAGGGTGCACACAGTATTGTTAATTTATACACACAGAACTGCACACAGTATTGTTATATTAATTAATTAATTATTATTAATCACCTGTATTGTTAATTAGTACATTCCCTGTCTCAGTTTTGGCCCATGGTAAATGTTGTTCTCCCAAACACCTATACATGAAAGTTAGGATCACAATAGTCATCATTCCTAGTAGGAACAGTTGGAAAACTGTTAAATGTTAAACTGGAAAACAGCCACTGTGTTTTGAGAAGAAAGATTATGGCTGTATAGGCATGAATCTCCTGGCTTCAGGACCTCTTCCTGGCCCAGTTTATTAGTAATATAAATGTAGCGAAGAGTCATTCTTGAAAACTTTTGTAAAATTTCTGATTATTTCATTCATACAGAAGTGTGAAAGACTTCCAGGGTCGTTCTAGTATGATGTCACTATCCACAGAGACATAGGGCATTCTTTGAATTTGATGGATGCCACTTGTCTTAAAGTAGATGATTCTGTGTGTCTAGACAGTTCTTCTAAATCTTTGTTTTTAAATTTTAAAAGTGATGGAGCTCAAATACTCGTCTCTGGATTACAGGACTGTAACGCTGGTGGAATATAAATCAGTAGTTCAAATAATCCTGCAAAACTGCTGTTGTGGGTTTTTGTGTAGCATAGACAGGGTTAAATTGTAGGGAGAAACACCTGCTCAGGCCTTGCCATAAGGCACCAGGTTCTGGATGGGCACAATATAAGAGTGGACTTAAATATAATGACTGTTCATTCAAAATAGTCTGGTTGCTTGGAGCACACATACATCCTCCTGTGTGTGTATGTGTATGTACATATGTATCTGCACGTACAAATCTGTTCAGAAAATATCTTGTATTAATTATTTTAATTTTCTTGTGTTTGATATGCTTCCTTAGCTTCAGAAGTAATTCAAATGAATATTCAACAAGGAACAGAATATGGACTTAAGGTAAAGGTCTAATCTTCTAGGAAGTTTTGTCACATTCTTAACAAACACTTACTATAAAAGACTACGTTTTGCATTTTACCCTAGTGTCAAGAATTGCTTTGTCAAGGTCAAAGTCTTCCTGAGGAACTGGTGACAGAAATGATTCTGCAAAGGTTTGAGTCACCAGAAGTTGCTCATTTTGGTAAGTGTATTTATAGCCTCAACTTCTTAGAATGTGCTATGTATAATTTTATATCCATTTTACATACATTGGTGCTCAAATAGAATTCTAGCTTTTTGTCATGCTCTTCAGGTTGTAGAATATCAATAAAATGAAAGTGTGTTTAGGGATTATATACCAGTATGGGAGGTCAGAAAGTGTCATACTGGTCCTATGTTATATTGATTTTGAGAAAATAATTTTCCAAAAATTTTAAGTGTTGATATGACTCTTATTTGACAATATTATCTGTTCAGAAGAATCTTAGTATTTAAAATGCATATAATTAATTCTTCCATACTTCTATGACAACAACATAACAGAAATCCATCAATACAGATAATTTATTCTTTAATACTTCTATAACAAAACATAACAAAAATCCATCAGCAAAAACATTTTAAACATTTTAAATAATGAAAAAGGAGGAAAGCAGATTACTGAAAATGCAAAGTATTATGGCTTCTTTTTCTCTTCCAGAATTGTTTATTCCTGTTGCATTTTGTGACACAGAGTAGGATGGATGAGAATAGTAATGGTAGTGGGTATAAATCTATTTGAGGAATGATTTTGTTAATGAGGCTGTCAGGACAAGTGCTGCAGATCTTGCTAGTGTCTGAACCTGCTTCCCTGATGAGAAAATAAATGTACTGCTAAGAGGAAAGGAAGTAAAAAATAAATGTAGTTCTTCTTTCTTGTTTTGACCTTTATTTGAAATTTCCATTATAGGAGAGAGACAGGTGTAGTGCCAATGTTAGTTTCTCCTGCTCTAAAAACTAACTGGCTTTTAAGCTTGCAGTTGCATTGTTCTTTCTCTAGTACAAGTCTCAACAGTTCTGCAAAATATGCAGCATTACCTGGTGAAACCAGGCTTCTAAAGCACTGTAAAAAAGAGAAATAGAAAAGAAATTTTAAAAAAAAGTACACAAAAAACTGCTGGAAGAGGTAGCAGCAGAAACGCCAGTCTCTTAATCTATGTGTCAGGACTTCAGTAAAGGCATGAAGAGGCTTCTGTGTTATTGGGAATTCCCCTCCTTGAGTCAGTCTGAAGATGTTTGTATCACAGTGGAGCACAGACGTCCTGGAGACTGTAAACACGACTGTAAAGTTGAGTAAAGTTTGGTTCTTGTAGCCAAGACACTTTCTGCATTACAAATGTCCCAAAGTAGCAAGGAATAGAATAACTATTAAAATGGTTATTCTCACTCATAGAATCCTCACTATTTTTCCTACCAGTTAGAACTGACCTCCAAAACCAATTTTTGTTTTAGTATTTCTAATAACTTTTTGTTTACCAACTAGTATCTTAATGAATCCTTGGAAAGTTTAAGTAGGTTTTCAGCAGGAACTAATCAGTCAATTCTCTGTAAATTATTCATTAAAGATTTTAGAAACTGTTGTGTAAAAGGTTAGGTCTTTTAGTGTTTGTAAAATGCAAGTTTTTAAACAGTACACACAATAAGTGTGTCTCAAAAGCTTCTTGGTAATCCCCTGGTTACTTTTTGATCTAGTTGATAGTTGCCTTAGGTATACATAATGATTTTTAGTCTCCTCAAATTATTGATTTGAGGGCAAACACTCTCTCAGAGAATGATTTCCCACTTGGTTACACTCCCATTTCCCTCATATCAGCTGTTGTTATCTGAAATGTGTTGATAAGCAGAGGCAGTGCATGTTCTTCACCCCTCACTATCAGTTAGAATTCTCTAAAGGTATCAACAGTTTAGAATCCAGGATATTAATTTCTTACAGGAATGACTATATGTACTGCTCTCCCTTGCTTATTCTCTTCTTCTCATGCATCTATGGATAGTAGCTTCCCAAAGAAGTAGTCTTCACTCCTAACACTTCTTGCAAAGACTGCTGCTATGTTTTTGTGCTGCCCAGACTTGCATTTAAATGTTATCACATACAATTCTAAGGATGCACCATTTCTCTAAGGGAATATTCTCATTATTTGGCTAAAAACATCCACCTGATTTTTGTTTAGCCTCTCATCCTGAATATTGATTTTGTTGCTATTCAGTAGTTCTTACTGCATGCATACAGCCATCAGTAGTTACGGTACTTTCCTAGGAACTTGAAGCCACAATTTGATCCGTGGGGCTGAGCACTGTAATACTAGGAAAACATTATTACTACTCTGCTTGTCATGTCTAGCCAATGTCTGTTTGCCAAACAGGACTCAGCATTGCGAGTGAACAGATGGTTACCAAATTATCCATGTGCATACTGTGCGCTGAGTGCCTCCTTTTGGGAGGCAGGAGAGTGGTTCAGACTCCCTTCACTAGAAGCCAAAACATTTAAAGGTTGTGTAAAAAGCCTACACTCCTAGTTTAAATGCTTTAAGTCACAGAGCGGCAACTTTTTGCAGTGCCTTTTATAAAATGTTTTAGTGGCCAAGCTGGTCACTGAAAGCTTGTTACTTTTAGGCACTACAATGTTTGAGCTATGCACAAAAAGTGAGTATGGTCTCTAATGTCTACATGTTTTTAATTGAGTTAACAGATGTTGAGAGTACTTCTTTAAAACTGAAAGCAACACACTTTGTCTCTATTTCATCTGAAGCAGAAATGGATGCACAGGTTTTTTAGCAGTGTTGTGTCATATACATGGTTTAAAATTGTGCCACTACATGTACTGCTTAAAGGAGATGAGTATAACTAGCTCTATAATTGACAAACTCTCCTAGAATGTGTTCAATTAAATGTATTTGGCAGGTTATGTTCTCACTGGATTTCCGTCGCTCTCGGAGGAATACATGACTGTTCCACAACAAATAAAGAAAATAATGAATTTAAAATTAAAACCAGATGTCATGATTAACATTAAGGTAATGTCATCTTCAGTAACTTCCTAGTTTTTTTCCTAATTATTAGTAGACTCATATGCTATTCATGCCAAATAGTATTGAGGGATGATAAATTCTTCTCTTTTATATTGGAATAGAATGTCACTGGTTTGTTCCATTATAAGCATTGCTGAGTTTTAGTACAAAAACATGTACTAAAACTTCAGCAGCAGTTACAGTTTTGCACCTCCACCAAGTGACTCTGATATAACTAACCAGAGAAGCATAAATAATTGTTAGGGTGGGATTTAGACAACTTTCTCAATGTAATTTAGAAGAATGGGCTTGCTTGCTACGTCTGCATTAGTAAACAAGGCAAGAGGGACTCTTCAGACATCGGGCCAGCTGCTTTGGCCAAACACTGCTAAGCTGTCTTGTTAGGTCAGAATGGGGTGGCAGTGCCCAAACTGCCCACAGGGAAAGGCCCAAGGCCTGTACCATTCTCCAGAGATAGTGCCCAGCTGTTCACTGGGGGAGAATTCTAGCTGGCCCACACTTGAACTGTGCCAGACTCCATCTAACAAAATGACCAGATGTATAACGGTTTCAGGCCCTTCCCCAGCAATGTTTTGTTTTATTTATAATCAGCTAGATTATTTTTGTCTTCTACTTTGAATGTGCAGAATGAGCTGCTGAGACAGCTCTGAATAGTCAGCCTCTGGTGGTGTGCTCCATTCTCTTTGGGATTTTGATTCTACTTGGCACATTTATGTGTTTTGTCAGATGCTAAGCCTCTGGGTATGGACCTACTCTATCACTTTGCAGATTTAACTCAGTGCTTATTCTAATCCCATACTTTTAAGACAATTTGCAAGAACATACATAATGAAAGTTGGTAAATGCCTACTTCAAACCTTTTTGCTGTGGCCTCAGGAAGATCCTAAAACATCGACAAAACATATTTTTGTCCTGCGTTTCAGGCAGATTTGATTTTTTCAAAAAGTCAATCTTTGTTTTAATGCTATGTAATGAGAAATTGTTGAGAATATGTATTGTATAGATTCTTGTGCAAGACTACAAATTGGAGGGTGATACTATCTACACCAGAAAGAAAAATTAAATTCTTGACTTCATATAGTAGCATAATTTCCTCTGGTAAAAAACTTACACTAAATGTACATTAAAAATCCTTGCCCCAAAGTCAAAGAAATAACTTTGCCTTTGATTTCAGTGGATTGAAGCTGTTTTCACAGATATGTCAGAATTGTAGCTATTGTCATTAGATCAAAAACAAAGGAAGGAGATTCTACATAGCTGTGGCAATAATAACTATAGTTATTAGTAGACCTAAATTAGTAGAATTTAGAGAAATTTTGTCTCTCCAAGAAAAAGATGCTACAGCAGTACAATAAACACGATTTCCTTTTAATTTTGCCTCGCTAGTGTCCAGATTATAATTTATGCCAAAGAATATCAGGACAAAGGCAAGATCCTGATTCAGGGGAGATATATCAGAGAAGCCAGTGGGATCCTAAAGTTACTGACAAACGTAAGAAAGATCAGGATGAAGAAGAGGAAGAAGAAGAAGAAGAAGAAGAAGAAGAGGTTGAAGAAGAAGAAGAAGAAGAGGTAAATACTGCTAATTTCTGAACAGTGCAAAATATTATAATGTACTTTAGACAAAGCAGAAAAAAATCTGATCTTCTAAAATATCACCATACTATGTTACGAATTTATTTTGCTCAAATTTGATCTTAATTCCATTCCTCTTCTGCCTTAAGAGATGTTGGGTAACACTTAAACAGTAGGTTTAAATGACAGAAAATGTTGATCATTGTATAGCTTAACCTGGACTCATTCTTTCACTCAAAAGTCACTGATCTGTTTTTTACCATAAGTTAAAAGTGTGTTTCAGCGCCTGTTTCTTGATCTAGACAAATAAAAGAGTTCTTAGTTTTTGTTTATTGCAGCAACTTTTTACTGATATTTACAGGACACTAACTTGCTTTCTGGTTTTGGTGTTACACTACTACAGATGGATTCTCTTTTTTTTTTTTTTTCATGGAGGTATTGTTTTTGAATTCAGGTCAAATTTTTATAATAGGGGCCAGAGACTTATCAATGCAAGTTTAGGCACATTGCTCTCAATTTATAGAAACTACACTTCATCAGGATAGGATCATGGTCAGCAGTCACTGGACTAATACTCATTGCAATACTCTCCAAAGCTACTTTATTTAAATTTGAGTGAAGACAAAAATTATTTTAATACATTATTTCTGTGTCTTGAAATTTTATTTTGCAGACTGGAGAGGGTCCACGTAAGAAATTAGAATCTTTTCATCAATTAGTGCAGAGGCGTGAAGATTTTCTTGAAAATGCAGAGAAAAGAATTGGAATATACAAGGATATAATGCTTCCTCATTTAGAAGTAAGAAAAAGCAAAGCAATATTTATGCATAACAAAAGATTTTTAAATTTTCTTGCACTGTTTTCATTATTTTTTTTTAGTTTGAGGTTTTTTGTACTGAGATGGTAATGCTACAACATATCCCCAAATTCTGAAGTTTATGCTGAAATCAGTGATACAAAGTTGTCATCTATAGGTGTTGTTTCTACTCTGCAGTCAAGATAAAAGTAATCAACTTCGACTTTTAAAAGTGAAACCATACCTGCTGCCACATTTGCTTTCTAAATCTAGTAAGTGCAGTATTTGAAGACTGCGTTGTTTCATTGCCATTACCAGAAGCCATTCCATAATGCAATCCCATAAGTTATCTGCATTCATTGTCTTCCACTTCAATACATTCCCTTTCTCACCTGCTTCGTTGCCTGCATATTTATATACACATATTTATATAGCCCATTAGTTTATTTTATCACTTATTTAATTTCTGAAGCTATGACATTTTCTTTCCCAGTTGTGTTCAGGAAAGTGAACTTACTGTATATTTCTTCCCCTCCTTCCCATCACAAAAAAAAAAAGTCTGAGGTCCAAATGGATAGCTTGTTCTTTTTGGGGATTTTTTGTTTGTTTTGTGTGGTTGGGTTTTTGTGCCTTGGTTTTGTTTGGTTTGTTTGGTTGTTTTCTTTTTTTATTTTTTAATCTCTTAGTACAAGCAACTCCAAAATCCTCATGTTTGATGCCCACGTGGCAATTACTGTTAATGCCTTTCAGTTTCCCTATGGATTAGTTAAACCTGTAGGTAAAATTGTGCAAAAGTGGTATAATGGTCTCTGCTGGAGTAACAAACTTGTTACTGCTGTGAAGGGGAAAACAAAAAAATGTGGTATCTTTAATCATTATACAATCTCACATGGATTTCTTATAAGTGAGCTAATGGAAAGTTGTTTAGATTAAATTACTTTAGGATGTATACAAACTTCAACAGTTTTAACACATTCCACTAGTTGGTAGAGTTCACTTAGGGTTCACAAGCAATGAATTTATTAGTGAAGATGCTTAGTGGTCCACTAATGCATTAAAAAACCACAGGGTTTTATCAATTAGCCCAGGCAGAGTTTGAGATGAACTGGAACAAAATTGGAACAGTTTGCACTGCTAGGGAGATAGGTAGAACGAATTTTGGAAAACAGTTTGATTTCTTGATGAATTGTTGGGAGTAGAATGATCTGAAATAAATGTGAAATACTGCAGTGAGGAAGGAAACCTAATGAGCAGCTACAACATGTGAAATAATTGGTGAGCCCTCAGTACTTCAGACAGTCTGCAGTCTGTGGGGATTTAGTTAGTCAAAACTGAGTCAATAAATGAGATGCTATTGTTTAAACTCAAATACTATGGGTGTACTAATAAGACTTTAAGACCATTGTATATAAGAAAAATGCAAACTATTATCCTATCTTTAGAAGAGTATTAGAAAGAATTAATTAGTTATTTCTACCAAAGACAGAGCAAATGATTTAATTCACAGTATAGAAGACAGACTTGATGAAATTAGCCAGGAAATGAGCTCTGATCACAAATGCAGTGAAGAACTGGAACAGATAACCTGCAAAGCTGTAAAGTCACCTTCAGTAGGCTTGAGGTTAAACCAGCATTTGTCAGGAATGGAGTGTTCTCAGTCCTCAGGAAAAGGCATTAACAACTGGCATGGGATGTTATTTAGTCAAAGATATTATTTGCTAGTGTGAAAATTAAAAATAAGAAAAATTAAGTATATGGTATAAATTTTAAAGGAATTGGGAGTCAGGACCAAAATTAAAACAGTGGTCTCATGACTCGCATTCCAAAGAAAAGCATTAAGTGAGCAAAAATTAAGGTAGTTAGACACTTAAAAGTTGAATTCATACACAGAATGTTATTGTATCTTGATGCTTTTTAGCTCTCTTGCATTTGAACTAAGACTTGTAAGCTGTCTTCCAAACCCATTGTAACTTCAGTTTTGGAATTTTCTCTGTATTTATCTGTCATCAAATAAAAATTAAATCTCCAGAAGATTTTATAAGCCATTAAAACAATGAATCTTGATTTTGCTGAAGTCCCCAGGAGTCCAACCTTTAATATGTATAGGAAGAGAATGAGCTCCAGTGTCATTATCTGGTTAACTACACTCAATTGACAGGTATGTTCTTAAACAGGCATTGTTGACTGACCAGGATTGTCATTCTCTTATTGAAGTGGATGGTAGTCAGCCACCAGATGATGTCTTTGAGGTAAGTAAACTATGCACCAGCTTGTGAACCTCCACTAGAAAGTAATTTCTCAGTGCTATGGATTGTTTTCCTGTTGGCAATTTTAAGTTGTGTATAAAACACATTCATTTCCTGACTTTTGAAAACATGACTTTTGAAATACTTGCTTTCCTTCCTCTGTTAGTTGTAAGATTCACTGCTCTGCTTCCAGACTTGCATATAAGTTACATGAGAATATTTTCAGGCAGGTTACAAACTTTTGTATTATGTCCATCTGGTTTCAGTGCTTTTTCTGATCTGTATTAATGTAAAATATAATGAGAAATTAAAACATTTCCAGTGTGATATATCTACAAAACTGGTTTATTTAATGCTTGTGTCTAAAATATATTTTGTATAATGGAATATAATTTTTATTAATTTTGATATTGTTTTGCAATGTAATAGAAGACCCTTGATTCTTTCAAGAATTCTGCCGAGTCCTTGTGTCTAGATTTTTAGCTTGTAACAGAGCAACTTGTTCTCCCAGTTAAAAAACCTAGAGTGGTAAATTTTGAAGATAAATAATCTTATCCTCTGCCTCACAACTAAAAGTTGCTTCAAATCAGAACCTAGAGTGTGGGGTTGAAAATAAAGTAAGAGATTGTCTTTGACAAGGTAGGAAATGAACTTCTGCATTTTCTCCTCTGTTTGAAATAAATTGTATTATTATAATTCTGTAAGTTAATTATTTCAGTTTATGCTTGACTCTACCAAGAGTGATCCTATGGGAAAAAAAAACCAACCCACAATAATTTTGCAGCATTAGAACATACAATTTCCTCATTTATGATCTGTTCGGGAACATTACAACACAGAATTTATAGTAAGTGTGATCAAGTTAGGGTTCCAACAATTTTACCTACAAGTAATGCAAAGGTCTATAATAAAACTAGCTTAAACATGACAGAATTTGCTTTTTCATTTCAAGAATACTTGCATTCAATCAATATCACATTCAGGAAATACTTCAAATAAACTTAATATCATCTGACTCTCATTGGTGGACATTTGGCTTAAATACCTTTCAAAATAAACTACCCAAAGTTGTATTACTTCTGAATGTGCATAATCTGGTTTCCCAAAGAGATTTGCCTCTTTTTCTGATTTGAGCTCATCTGCCTTGCAGGAACCTTCACAGTCTTGTCCTTTAGTAGGCTTGGCATTCACAGCATAATGAGGAGACAGAAGGGCTGTGATTTGGCCTTTTGCACTGCCAGACTAGCTAGCAACTAGCTTCTTAAAACTCAGCTCAATAACTAGCATGAGTCTGAGTTAGAAACTGGGCCTTGGTGTTTACATAGCCATTATATAAATAATAAGTTACAGTTTTAAATAGATTTTAGGGGCCCTTCCGAAGACAAAAGCAGTTCTGATTGGTACTAAATCAAGACTTACTTTCTCTCCAGGCAGTGGCAGGCCGACTTGAGTCTATGGAAGTTCAAACTGCAGCTCCTATAGTCAGACTTCAAAGTGAACAAGAAGAAGAAACACTGGCAGGAAAGAAAAACGTAAGTGGGGTTTTTTAAGTGTGATTGACTGTAATAACTAGAATTATTTTTCTTTTCTGCTGTAAGCTTATATTATAGCATCATTGTTTCACAGCAGCCAGTTTGTTTAACCATGCAGTAAGGGCATTTTGTAAGCATTGGCCTTTCAGAAGTGAGAATTTGAGGTCATTCTAGGACTGAAATCCACTTAGAAAGTATGAAAATAAAAAATTCTGACAGTTCCAAAAAAAAAGGTAATGATTATAATAAAACTTTGAACAAAATGTTTTCTTTAGCAATAGAGGAAAAATTAATTCCTTCCAAGGAAATAAAGGAACTTTAGCCAAAGGATAACAATCTCAGCAACTGACTCTTAGTTCACTCTACTCTTTTCCTGAATAAGAAACAACATGCTAATCCAAATATAGCAACGTTCTGCCTAACTGAGATCACATTCATTCTATTTTCCTGTAATTAATTAGAAACGTGACAAGTTAGTGCTCAATTTTGCTGAATCATGGCAATTATAATTTGTGTCCCTTCCAAATAAAACTGAAAACAAGAAGTTTTGCATTATTGTTGTCACATATTTAGTTGCGATCATCTTTCCTATATCTTAAACAAACCTTTGAGTTCATGAATGGAAGTGTAATGGGGAGACCCCACATTTACAGAGAAATACCCCTCCCTTCACTTTTCTGTTTTCTCAGTTCTTAACAAGTTCACGAATTAAAGCCTTTCTGTGTCAGAGGTCATCTGTATTTATTATTTAGTTGGTTAGAGTGTTTGTTTTAGTTTGTGTGTAAGCTTTTAGTAACCACAGTATTCAGGGCAAAGAGTTTTGTATCTTAACTGAATGTTATGTACAGAATTGCTTCCCTTTGTGTTGAACCAAAGCCTGTTAGCTCAGTGTCATTCAGTATGCAGAAGTCAGTAAATAATTTGGTTCTCTACATCTACCCTCTAATAACTCATGATTTCAGATTTCTGTCCTGCTCTTACGTAGCTATACTGAAGAATTCCAGTCTGTGTAATTTTATTCCTTCTTACACAACAATCTTCTTGTGGGATCGATCAGTTATATTACCTTTTTCTGAAACTTATCCAATTTTGCTGTGTCCTTTTGGAGATTAGGGCAGCAGGAGGCCCATTGCAGTAAAGACAAAGGCAATAATTTAACATAAACCTTTATTATCTGTTCTCCCCATGCTCAACATTCCTAACATTCAAGTTGGTTTTCTGACTGCTCTTGGGCATTGAAAAAATGTTTTCACAGAGAGATCTATTTCTGAGTAATGACAGTCAGTGTTTAAAGTTTTGTGTAAAACTGCTATTTTAATGCCTGCCTTCATTGGTTCTGAAAGTTCTTCTGCAGTTCTTCACAGCCAGCACTTGTCTGTACTATTCTGAATTTAGAGTCACCATGACTTTAGAATTCATTCACCAGTCACACTTTGTAAAAAGGGTTTTAAACTTATTCATATCATATGATATTTCTGCATACCTAAACTAGATACTTTAATATTGCTATTTGCTGACACATGTAATGGTCCTTTTTTCATAGCCTTTAGAAGAAATCTTAGCCATTTTCTGTTGTCTTCAATAAATGGCTCTTTATAATTTTAAACTTTAAAAAAATTAAGTAAAGCCTACAGGAACTATTTTAAGTACTATTTCTTTTAAATAGACATGAAAAGTGAAGTAATTTCTCTTTAAAATTGTCCTACAATTCTGATTTTTTTTTTTTTTATTAATGTTCAAAAAAGCATGATGTGGTTTTCTTTTTAAGTTTGATTATTTTCCATGAAAAAGGTTTCAAAAAAAGCCTAATAAAAAAGGCATATGTAGCTTCAGACAAAAATTGCACTTGAAATGATTGTCATTTGAATAAACAGGAGGAACTTTTCCGGGCTTTGTCATCTTACAAGCTGATAGCACCCAGATACCGATGGCGCAGGAGCAGGTGGGGACAAGTGTGTCCCGTGGCTCTAAAGGAAGGGGACATTGTAATGGGAAAACCAGAATTCGCTGTCAGGTTAGTGGAATTTGACACTCTTACTTTTCATATCTATTTTACGAGATAACTGTCTATGTCTGTTTGTTTCTCTTCTGTTTTAAGTTTTCTAGGTAAAATGTACTTACTGTCATCCCAAGAGGCATTGAATAAATTTGCGTTGAATCCACGGCCTTACCTCTTACCTCCAATGCCAGTTTCTCCTTGTAAAGTATTCGTGTTTGGTCCTCCATTCTCTGGAAGAACAACTATTTGTAATGTAATTGCACACAATTATAAAGGAAAGGTAGGTTCATAAATGTCTTGGGTAGCAGAGCATCAGCTGGGGGCTTAGGAGTCAGTTAAGCACATTCTTGTCATGTTATTAACATTCCCATTACAAATATAGGGATAACAGAGGAAACATAAGATTTTAGTGGAATTCGTTTTTATAAAAGTAGCTACAGATCAAAAATCCTTTTATATATGTCCTCTTACATTGCAGTTGCCTTAGCATTGGAATACTATGAATAACTTTTGTATCTAAGATAATTAATTATAAATGCAAATTAAAAATAATTTCTGTTTCAAAAAAACCCCAGCCCTGCACTTGAATTACATGTAAATTTTTCAGAAATCTGCAGAACTCTTCTAAAATCATTTCATTTTATAGAACTTGCATCAGATACTATATTTGCCTTCTGTGATATTCGTATTTTTTCAAATAATTTCACTAGGTTCTTGATATGGACAAATGCATTCAACAATATAAAGAATCAATAGAAAAAAACACTGAGGAATTGCAAAAGGATGCAGTAGAAAAAGCTATAGCAGCAGTAAAAAATAGATTGGAATCAGAGGAACAATCAGAAGAATCAGGTGAATAAGCTGTTCCATGGTCTTTGAAGCTGTCTTATTTGCTTTATGTTATTTAACTGAAGCATTTGCTGTCACTTTGACTTAGAAAAAGTTGCAGAAGTTGTTGTGATTGCTTTCCATTAAATGTGAACTAAAAGAACACGGCAGTGAAGGGAATAGCTTAGTAAAATTCATTAATTTTTATGTGTATATATAAAAATCCTTGGAATTTGAGGGCCAGGTAAAAAAGAGTTTTTGAACTCTGAGCTGAAAGAAGAAATTGGTTCTGACTGACACTGGTCGAAAACATTCCATTTTAATGACTTTCTGACAAGTTAAATCTATGCAGAAATGAAATACTCATGAAGAAAGCAATTTGTCAGCTGGACTGATGTGAATCCACAGTCTACAGATGTTTCACTTTGGAGCAGCCTTCCAAATACGCTGCCTCAGATGGCACATTGATAAGTTGCTCCAGTTCTGTTTGCGTTTACACTTCTTTAGCTGCCTAGTTTTCTGCAGCTTGACAAATTCAAGAAATATATTGGAAGGGTGAAAATAATATGTTATTTTAGTATCTTTTAAACGAAGTTTGTGTTTTTTTTCCAATGAAGTTCAGTGGAGGCTTTTCAAAATTCTTTTGAAATGAAAATACTCCTTTGAATAAGAATTGCCTTTTTATAGTTAGCTCTAGTTATGGTTCCAATTGGGCCATTTTGCCTTATTCATCTAAGCAAGGAATTGTGTTTGACTTTCTCATGGGTAGATACATCTAACAAGAGATCAGTGTATTCCTCTAGTGCTGCAAAACTGGTACTGACAGTGATAAAAATGATTGGCATTGCAGTAAGAATAATGATGAGTTGTGACACCAAAATTGAAACAGTGTTATGTTCCAGATTCCTGGCTATGTAAATACTTTTGAGAACAGGGATGTGAAATCCTATTAGAATTAATTAAAAATTAATCCTAATTAAAAACTTTGGAGAGCTCAAGCAGTTTTATTGCAAAACTGAAATACAAACAGAGGATGAATTTTCCCTTACATGTCTTTTTGTAGCATAAGATTGTTTCAGAATTTTTTAATAGATAAGGAGATGTTTGGGTTTGGATTGCATTGAGTTTTTTTGCAGAATGGAAATTATTAAGATGCTGCCCCTTTTCTAGGCACCTTGGAACGGGAAAATAAAAATATAAACAAAAAATAACCTGATAAATGTGTGCATATAAAAACTATCAATACAATCGTTGACTAATCTTGACATAAATACAGAAAGTAAATGTGTTTTTTTCCAAATTATACTCATAGTAGATACTGTAGTTGGCTAAGACAGTTCTTCACCGAATTTCATCAAATTGTTAACTGTGAGTGTTCCTTAAAAAACTTTTGAACAGTTACAGTTGTGCCAACAATTAAGAAAATGCGGATCCAATACGAATGTTTCACACATCATAGGAAATGCAGGCTACTTTAATGTTTAAAATACACTGCCTTGATCTAAAATTTGTATTGATTGAAAAATTAGTCTGGTTTGATTTAGGAATCAAAGGGAAATCAAATCAAAGGAAATTCGAGCGTGCTGTAAGTGCCTAGTAGTACATTTCTAGTACAGAAATGTCATTCTGTTCATATTGAAACAATTTTTAGCTTAGAGGTAGAAAATACTGTACAGTTAAAAAGATTGAGTTTTTTATACTGAGAGAGCAAACCAAGATCTTCGTTTATGAGACACAATCTACATCTGCATTAGAACTTTGTTTCTTTCTCAGAGCAATTGTGTACTGCTTAAAGTGACTGCTGTGCTGGAATTATGATCTAATGCTTTATTTGAGTTCTAATTTCTCCGTGAAGTGCATTTAAAAATCTATGTTGTTAGGAATACCAGAGATAACTGCTGACCACCCAGAAGTTCAAGCCATGGTCGAAGAAGCCATGAGAAATGCATCAGTCTCTGAAAATAAAATGTCACCTCAAATATATGCTGAAGTACTAGAGGGAGCTATTGCAGAGGTGGGACTCCAAGTATTATGTAGCAAAGTATTTCTTTCCTAAGCAACTTGTAACAGTTTATACGTTATCCTATATGTTCTTAATTTTTCCATTTGAGAGAACAATTTAATTTTTATCACATAACCCAAAAGCTTACATAAGGATTGAGGTGACACTGAGGAAGATCATGAAAGACAAATCCATTGAGGACTATTTTATAGTCCTTTATGTATAATGAAAATATCTGTGTGCATGTGTGTATATATATTCACACACTTATACAGAAATTATTTCTGTCTTGGAAATTGTCTGAGCTACAAATTGTTAACGGCTGCGAGAATTATCTGAGAGATCATTGTATGGTTAATCTATTCTTATATTTTTATTCACTATTAAAGAAGTGAACACCAGATGTAAGAGTTTGAAAATAATTGTTTAGGAAGATTTATCCAAGAATCTTGAAATGTTTTAAATTTGTTCAGTGGTATGTAACTATTGAAACTGAGTGTAAATTCTTTAGAGGCAAGCTTAAAATATCACTCTTAGATTAGTCTCTTCTTGTTTAAAATGTTTCTAATTTCATTCAGACATCTAAAGTTATAAATGTCTTACTTTTTATTGACCTGAAATGACAATAATGAAAAATCATAGCTTTTAGAATGTAATTTATATTGTACAGTCTTTTTTGTTCAGCTGACTTAAGTATTTTTATATTCCTGAATGTGACGTTCTCTAACAGCTTATGAAGACAAACAAAGACAGGTTTCCTGGTGCTTCAGAAAGAGGAGGGTGGGTGGTGGATAACTACCCTCTGTCAGTAGATCACTGGTCAGCTTTGTCAGAGAAAGGACTTCTACCTGACACTGTTGTTTGTCTGAAGGATACACAAAAAGATGGTTAGTAAATGCACCCTAATGCAACTTTATTTTTTTTTCTGTGTTGATATCTGTATATAAAACATACTTAGGAGAAAAACTAGTAGTTATGTCCCATTTACAAAGCTTCAGGGGTCTAGAGAAGGAATAATCTGGTGAATCAACAGGAGTACCACAATTACTTACAATTTAGTGTAAGGGAATTACACAGAATTTAAAACAGGAATGTTTTGCTGTAAGAGTAAAGAAGATTCCTCCTATTTTTAATCAGTTTTCAATTTTCTCCTATTTACAACCAGCAGGAAATACCAGTAGACTCTTGCAGTATCAGATTTTTTTATTCTTTGGCTGGCTGGCTGGCCACCACCTTGAGACATGGCTGTTGGTCAAATTTCTCTGCCTTAGTTTTCCCATTTGCAAAATCAGGTCAGAGGTATGAAATTTCTCAGCTTGAGTGAAAAGGCAAGAGGGGAAATACTTGTGTGCAGGTGTATCCTGTTCTCCATTCTGGGATAAAAAAACTCCAACCCAGTAACTTCCTATCCAGATGGATACAATAGCTTACTATCCATGAATTCAGAGCAAGGGATTTTTACTTTATTCTTTCAAATCAAAAGGAAGGTTGCACCAGGCATCAATAACTGAACATATTCATATACTGTTAAAAGTTTGTATGTCAAATCATGTCTTCATGGATTACATCTGCTTGATTCATACCACACCACAAGTTTAATTGACCTTTGGCAATATTTGATCATTACCTGTTCAACCCAGTCCGTTATCAAAAGGTCTTTCAGTGGTGGAATTTTCCATTGAAGAAAGGCATGATGGGTCTATTCACATGTAGTTCAGAAAAACTCAGTGGTTTGCTCAGCGTTGGAATCAGTCCAGAGATCTTTTCAAACCCTTGTCCCTAAATATAAAAATCAACCTGAGAAAATCAAGGTTACACAGTTTACTCAGAACAGATTCCTTATTTTAAAACCCCCAAACTTCTCAGAAGTATGTCAACTGATCAGCAAATCATCCTCACAACTCAGGAATAGTATCTAAACTACTTAGTCACTCAGCTTTGTAAAATGTTGTAACTAAAAGTGTTTGTGTAGCCAGAGCTCACACACAGACTAAATATTGGCCGAACATTTCTCTGAGAAACTTCTAGATCTACTGTTTGCCAGAAAATCATATTTGCAGAAGCTGTCATTCAAGACTTCATCTCAGACACTTTCAGAAAGAACCTAGGGAGAATTTGCATTTTCATGACGCGCCTTTGCTTCCCAGCCATTCCAAGCTTATTGAAATGTTCATGAACCTAGTTTCTGGGACAGAGTGCATTGTCCTTTCATACAACCACAAAAAGCATGTTCTTCCTGTAGTTGGCCTGTGGTAATGAAATGTCAATACTGTGTGCTAAATAATAAACATCAGGAGGCTACCTCTAGCCTGTACTGCAGGGAGAGCACTGAGGTGGGAGAGATGCTTTCA
Source organism: Certhia americana (assembly GCA_018697195.1). NCBI lineage: Eukaryota > Metazoa > Chordata > Aves > Passeriformes > Certhiidae > Certhia > Certhia americana. The sequence goes on along the minus strand of CM031859.1, from coordinate 43,747,592 downwards.
GAATTATATTAAATTTCTCTTCACTCCTCAAAAATTAACAAATTAATGAATTAATTGGATAGAAGAAAAGGTTGTCTCATTATCCCTAAAACATCCCTAAAAGATTTTAATCTAGAACAGACATTTTGGAAACACATAGTTCTTCATGACACCGTGTTGAAAACTGGTCAGGAACTGGTCTTTTTAATTTTATGAGGGGAAGAATTTGGGAATTTGTAGCAGAGCCTTTCAAATTAAGGCCTCTCTAGAGCCTTCCTATCATGTGCTTCCTTCCTGCAAAATACACCTCTCTGCCATTTCCACTAGTTCTCAAAACCTAGCTCTAAATTACTTGCTCTAATCTGAACGACCTATTTTATACTCTTGGTAGTATAAAAATTCGGCTAAAAAATGTAGTTTTTTGCTTATTGATACATTACATTGAATTTAGCTATTTTGTTTCACTTTATTCTTTTTATTGGCACAATTGTGTTGACTCTACTCGATTCCCACTCGTTTCTGTCCTTTTAGTAATTATGTAGTTGTGAAGTTTACATTTTCACAGCATTTGAGTCATTACTTTGTAAGTTGTTCCCTGACCTAGTCTAAACTCTGGTAAATCCACTGATGAAAATGGGTTTCAGCCGCACAGCCATGTATAAATCTATTTGTCAAAGTAAATAAATCAGTAGAGTTCCTGGTAGGAACAGCATATTCTTCGTTTCTGCCAACCAGCTGTAATAGTACAGCTATACACATAATTTATATTTTTATTTTAATGTTTTTAATTTATTTTTTCATAGCTTTCTTTGTACACTTGAAAATAAAATAAATGTCAGAGTAACATGATATTATGAAAGTATAAGATAAATTATTTCAGTTCTGTCTCCCTTTATAGCTTTCATAACCTTCTAATATCCCAGATTCAGTTTTTTAGGTGCTTTAAATTGAAAAAAAAGCTCTAAAAACTGTAGAAATCAACAGCGTCCTAACATTTCAATGGTGTATATGCTTTTGTTGACTTTAAAAGAAAATTGTCAATAATTTATTAAATAGTATTCCTAACCCAAGGACTTTAGTTTTATATAGATGCATTAAAGTCATTACTGTCATGAAATTGTGCTGCAGGAGCCTGTATACTACGCAGAGCATACCTAGCAAGTATGAATGAAAATAATTCTGAGATTTTGGAAAGACCAACAGAGGAAGCATTAGAAAAGGAAGAAGATGATGCAAGGTAAAATATTCCAAATATCTGAATGTATAAAATGTGCACAACAAAATTCTAGCCTCACTTTGTGTTAAAGATATCAGTGCATTTATCACACAAATTAACTAAAGTGGTACACTAAGACTGGTTAGGATATATAGGAAGTAATCCAATATCTGTTGGTTTTGAGGAGTATTACATTTATATTAGTACATACGGTGACAGTAAAATCTCTTTCTAAATGCTTTTTTTGTTAATGCTTATTTTGGTTTTTTTTCATTAAGTAAACATTTTAATGCAATGAGACAGTAACATTTTAGATAATAAAATATATATGATTTCTGTTCTTTACAACCCAAATTATATTTCCACATATTTACATTTAATATATCTGCAACTTGCTTTGGTAATATTTGTAAAGGTCTGAAGATGAATACACTTTTATTTACAGAGGAGGAATGGAAGAAACACTGACATCAGAGGAAGATCAGTCGCCACCTGCTGATGAGGAGAAAGGTAAAAATGTGTATCATTCAACTTCTGTTTTATCTAATTATGTGATTCAATCATTTAGTGGTTTGATTTTCCAGTTTCGATTTCCTTTTTCCATTCAGCATCTAGAAAAATGACTTTTTCTTACTATATTCACTGATATGAGCACTCATTTGTTTGTGTCATTTCTCATGGATGTTACAGAATAGAGATGGTTTCCATTAAATCAGCCAGTACTGTTGCAGTTTTCAATAAATCCAAAGGATGGAACTCTGTCTCCTCTAGTAACTTTTCTAAGTGATTTATTAACTGTCTTCAAACTACTCATTAAAAATCTGTAGCTCTTTAGAAGTTACAAAATAGTGCTGGAACTCAGTCAATAGTTAATGAGAAAATCACAAAATTGTCTGATTTTCTGGTCTTCTTCCAGTAAGCTCAGCCTGAAGTAATTAAAAGGAAATGGAAATCAGTTCAGCAGTGGCTGTCTTAACATGCATTAGGTATTGCTCAGTCTGCTGGCAACACACATTATGAATTGCTGAATCCAGAAGCCCAGTAGAGGTGAGGCTGCTGCAGCTCCATGTCCCTAGGATCATGCAATGAGTCTGAGCATGTATTAGCATTTCCCCTTTCATCCTCTTCTTACTCTGTTATCCATGCTAGCTCCTCTCCAATCTACTTGGATCCTTCCTTCTCCCTGCCTTTTGTCCTTCTCAGGAAAGCTTCCTAATATTATAGATCTCCCACAATCTCAAACTGCTTTTTCCTAGGCATCCCCTAATGAATCTCATGCCCTGTAGGCAGTAATACACCTCAGCCAGAGAGCTTCTTGGGTTGACCCATTTCATAGATTTCACACCCAGACAATGCCTTTCATCATCATCTTCTAATGGCCCTGAGGGGTGTCAAGTCAAAGTTATATTTGTTGTGATTAAGTTTTGGGGATTCACCCATCTGTCATTGTTTCTCCCCTCCTTTGTACTTACAGAGATTAGTCTTTAACAATGTAACTTAACACCATAAAAAATAATGGAATTCTGATTATTACCTGAGGTTTCCCCTCTGGGAATGAAACATTTAGGGTAAAAGTGTTCTTACTTCGTTGATTTCTATATTGACAGAACCACATATTTTTTTGTTTCCTGTAAAGCGCATACTATCAGAATTGTTTTATATTTAGTTTCCAGCAGAGAAAATATAATTGTCCTGGCAGAAGTGAATAATCTGTGAGGAGTGAGATTTTGTCAGCAGTCACAAATAGGCTGGATTTTTGCACCTCGAATTCTGTCAGTTGGATTGAGGTTTAGAGTTAGTTCCAGTTAGTTTCAATGATTTGAACCTGAAAAGTCCAAAGAGCTGCAGGGTTTTACTTCCCTCTTAGCCTTCATTAATCACTGCCTAGTTTCTTAGAAGAATTTTTTTTTTTCTAATTTGGATCTGCTTTCAGGGTGAATTACCATGCATAAGTATCTGTCACTGTGTTAAGAACTAGTTTGGGGACTTTGGAGTATTTTGTTCTCTGCTATGAAGTCTCCAGATTTCCCATTCATAGCCTAAATTATCACCCAAAGCCTGGAGATGAAATTAAAAAATTAAGTGCATGATTTCCCACCTTTTTTTTTTTTTTCTCATCAAGGATCTAGACTGCTATTACTCTCTTTCTTTCATACATAACATAATGGTTTCTATACAAAAATTGCTATGGCCAGGCTTATGTTCTGTATTACCAGTATGTCTCACCTACATGTTCTTTCCTGATCTAGTCTGGCATTTATTTTACATACATATATACATACATACATACATACATACATATATATATATATATATATATATATATATATATATATATATATATATATCTCAAGGCCTAAGTTGTAAAGGTAGTTTAAGATAGAATAAATAAGATAGCATGCTTTTAATTTTTTATGAGGTACCATTTCACATACTCTGTGAAAAAAACCTGTAGTTTTCTAGGGTTCTTTAAATTGCATGTAAGCTTTTTAAAAAATCCACATTATAACTTTTTTATAGTTTCTAATAAAACACACATCTCTTCTCCAAAGTGAATGAATCCTATAGTACTAAATATAAAGGCTTCTACAAAGAATACTTTGTCATCTGAGTCTCAAATAACAAAGTTTATGGTACTTTTGCATATCTAACTGATTTTGATCTGAGTACATCAAAACAATATTAATTATAGAAGTAATAATGTCATGTGGTCTTTAGTTATGTTAAGTCCCTGTTCAGAGAAAAGCATGCTATCCTACACCTACGTTTTATTTCAACAAGCAAACACTGACTCACTAAAACACTTCTGTCATGCTGCCCTTAGCCTGACATCATTTTATTTCACATGTAGTGCTATCAGCACATTGACTGTGGCTTATCTCCCATGTGACGTGTCTTTACAACAATATAAATGAATGTTCACAGTTCATATGTTCACGGGGGGGGGTGTGTTTTTATAATATATAGCAGTTATAATATAAAAATGATAGCTCAGAAAACTACTCCAGAGCCCAAATCATACTCTGTTGGTTTCTCATTTATGGTGTCCTATGGGAATGGGTCAAAGCTGCACCAGGAGAGGCTTAGATTGGGCATCAGAAGGTGTTTATTTACCAAGAAGGTGTTCAAACACCAGGATTACTAGAGATGTGATTGATGCCCCAATCCATTTATGAAACATTTAGGAAATGCCACTAATAACATGCTTTAACTTTTGGTCAGCCCTGAATTACTCAGTTGATGAGCAGTAGATGATCATTGTAGGTACCTTCAACTGAAACTGTTCTATTCTGTTCTGTTCTGTTCCTTTCTGTTCTATTCCATTCCGATAGATGCACATTTTAATAATCACAATTTTTGTAATGTCAGTGGAATCTGGGATTGCTTCAGCACTGAATATATTCAAGTTTATAATGCTGTCTGTGTTAAAAAGGAAAAAATGGTTCCAGTAATGAACAAGGTATTTACATGTGTCTTAATGAGAGTAACTGGAGGAGATTTTAGTTAAATCAAACAAATGTATTTAAGTGAGTTAAGAAGCTAAGTTCAATGCTGAAACATCTGCTAAAGATACAGAAATCAATTTATGTGCTGACTCTTGCTTGTAATGTCTAGCTGAAAATTATAGCCTCACTTTTTTTTCATGTCCTTTGACACAATTATTCCGAGAGTTTTTTTCAGGGATTTCTTACATTCAGCATTTTTGCAGAAGCTTTGCAAGAGTATGACTGTATTTATACTAGGAGACAGGTATATCAGTTCATGAGACTATATTTTCAGCTGTTGTAGAGGAGTTCTCAGCTTCAATTATAACTATATGGGTTCACTCCAATCTTGTTGAAGTAATATGTGGCACATTCTTTCCTGCCACATTTCTGCCAGAGATTACTTCTTTTCTATAGCAAACTCAACTGGAGCACACATGCTTGTGCCTGAGTAGCTGTTGTGTTTGTACAACCCCATCTTCACTGATGTCTCTTCTGCTGCTCTTGCTATTTGGGCAGAAGTTCTTGGCAAAAATAAATCGGTAGTTGGGCTGATTTTTCCAGATGTCACCTCTCATGCTTGTGCTTTCACAGCTGTTAAAATCAGTATTAGTTATAAAGTCTTTAATATTGAATCCCAACTCTTCAATATTGATCTCCTTTCTCATTACAAGTGGTGGAGGGTTGAATCAATACCCTTCTTTTAGGCTTTTATTCTATGTTCCTGCTTTTTTATTTTTAACACCTGTTAAATCCAGTAAGATATTTGAAATAACAACAGCAAAAAATAATTAAACCTGTTCATGTTAGCGCAGTTTCTGTTTAGCCTTTCAAGATAAATGCTTTTGGAACCAATTGTAATTATAACATTTACCAGGCAGATGATGTGTGCTCAGTCCTACAGCCTCTAAATATATTTCCTTTGTTTTTCTTGACTGACTTGCATCCTGGTTTGTGCTTTCCTCATCCTTTAACTGGAGGCTTTTCAGTGAGAGAGTTTGGACAAGGACAGTTTATTGAACTGGAGATGAGAGATTGCAAATTACTTGTACTGTAAACTTCAAAGCAAGCTCTGGTGATATTACCTTCACAGTTTGTTCAGTCTTTGAGCAAAGCTGCATGAACTTCAAAGCCACTTTTCTGCCATCCTTCATAAATCAGATGTGATAATTGCATTTTAATACCTGTAATCCCAGCATTTTAGGCAGAGAAATTTCAAAATTTGAAAACCAGAAAGGTTAAGAACAACTTCTTCAATTAAATCACAAATACCTTTACTTCTTAAATTCTTTTAGTCTCTCATTCAGATAAATAAAGACTAAGAAGTATTGGTGGAGAACAACTACGCAATGTTTTGCAGAAGAAAAAAGAACAAAAGCCTATTATTAGATCTATCAGTCTTTCTGAAAGCTCTTGTCACTTTCTGAACATAATAAGAGAAAGGACATCTTCTTAATTTACTTCATTTAATGTCTGTCCATATGTCCTCCTTCACCCTATTCAGTACCTATTCAGTCTTGTAAATGAAATAAGCTATATATCATATAATAACCATAAGCTAATGAAAATATATATGAAATCTTGTAATAGCTTTCTCTCAAACGCTTTGAAGGCAACTAATCTTTAATGGAGATGGTCTGTTTTAGTTTTTAAAATACACATTTTAGCTTTTATCTGCTAGAATTTTTAGAATATTCTAAAGAACAAACCAGAAATAAATCAAATATAAACCATTTTATTTTAATGGAAAGGTGTTAAATATACATATTTTTTGTGCTTTAGAAAGGGTCAACTCTATCTGTAAACCAAAGTTGTCTTTCCAAATAAAAAAATCCGTACCTACAATGTAAGTTTGTCTGTTGAGTACATTTCACTATAACATGCTGAAGATTATTTGGCAGTGTATGTTTATAAGTAAGAAATGAAAAGTCTGTATAAACAAACTACAGTCTATGTTTCAAAAAGACAACGGAAAATACATTCATAATGAAACACAGATGAGTTCCAAGAAATGAAAGGATCACTGTTATCGTATATTTTGCCTTTCTGTTTATTTTGATAGTTAAGCTCTAATGAAGAAGACATGCTGGCTTCTGGTGTGTCTGTGTCAGCTTTGGCAGTGTTTCAGTGGGGAGAAAAGAAGGACTTTTCCATCTTTTTAATGTTGCATATGGACCAAGGAAAGAAAAAGTCACAGATACTAAGATATTAAAGGCTCTCTTTCCCCAACAATTCACTTAGAGAATGTGGGGACAGAAAGCCTTGAGGATTATTTGTCTCTATGGTAACTGTGCTCAGTAAAAGTACAGAAGATGCAGAGTAAAACAATACGAGAGATTGGCATATAGGCATTCCTTACAAAAGCCCAAGATTTAAGGCTGGGGAAGATGGTTTCCTATTACGACTGTGATAAGGAAATTAAATTAAGAATAGTACTGTTAGGTAGAAGGCCACCTCCTTGGAGAGAAAGTTGTTTGCATTTTTGTATAGTTTATTTTTAAACCATTGTTGTCTTTTAATGTATTTTCCTTGACTATTTAATTTTAATTTTTATAAAAAAATCTTCTCAGCATAAATTACCTCTCCAAGCAGAGTTATGATAATTTATATCTAACAGCTGCCTTACTTGATCCCTGAGACAAACTAAATGTCAGGGAGGCAACATTTTTTGTCATAATAAGGGTCAAGTATCTGAACCAAAACCAAATGAGTTTTGGGTTGTCTGATTTTTGGTCTGCTCTTCTCACTGGGAATGTAAACCTTTTCCCTCTTGTTATTTTTCCCCTCTTACCAGGGGAAAGTTTCTCCAGTTCACTTAGACCTGTGTAATCTATTTAAAATTTCTATAACTATGCAATAATTGCATCTGGATTTGTTTCCTGAAGCAAAAAAACTTTCTGGATAGAGGTATTCTGTTGGAATTATGTGTCTAAAGTAGCAAAACAAAGCTGGAAGACATGTTGGTCCATCTTTTGCTAAATATGGCCTTTCAGGAGGGGTAACATGAATTGTAAGTGCATATGAGATGAAGGACATGGGAACTACTTTATTTAGTGGCTTCATTGCAGTGTTCAATATTTTGTCCCTGATTATGCCAAATAATCATTTAAATCTCTTGTTCTGCCTGTATATTTCCAGAGTGTCATGACCTGCTGAGAACTGAAAGGTTTTTAAAGGGCTGGACTGTAAGATGTTCTGTTGAAGGCCAGATCCAGCCAGCCCTCATCCCATTTTCCGTGTGTTACTGCTATGAATAGGGCTGTGGTTCACAAGGCAGCACATGTGATTTCCACAGTGTGACTGTGCCAGGGATAACATGTGCAAGCAGCAGTCAGCGTAACCCACTTATTAATGTATCCTTTCCTTCTTTTCTTAAAACCTCTGTTCCTGAGGGAGTCATCGTTATATATAGCATTAGAGCTGCCAAATTTAAGCAGGTTTTACCTGGCTCAATCTCTGTCTCGTTTGAAATATATCGCTGCAGAATGCAACATTATTAACGGTACCATTTGCACAACATCAATTAATGTACATAAAAAGGGATATTTATGTTCCTATTTAGAATTATGGTAAGAGGCAAAAATGTCATTGCAGGGTATATGTAATGATATATATATAAAGAATGAATGTCTAGTTTAGTAAAATGTAAATGTTTGTAAGCCTTTTCAAGGGAAAACATTATTTCTAATTCAAGATCAAACTATTTGAAACCTGCAAGGTGTTCCTCCTTAATGATATGCCCTTTTGCACTTTGATTTATATATAAAGTAATAATCAAATAAGAGGAAGGTTAGCCACTAAGGTGTCAGTCTAATAGTTGCTTTGTTCAAAACTAAACAAAAAAAGAAGGGGCGAGATGAAGTATTGGTCATTATGAAAGATACAAAAATACTTGTCAAAATGTTAATTTGTTAATAGTTTTGCAGTTTACCTTGGCTGTGCAATTGTATTGCTGGAGCAGGGGTGACAGCCCTGAGAGCTGACAAGGGGTTCTGAGCTGTGGGCAGGTGGAGGGAGCCCCAGGGGCTGGGTGGGGACAGCCAGGCCTGGGGGTACCCTCAGGTCCCTGAGCCAGCAGATGAATTGCTATAGAGAGCCCCACTTGCTTCAAACCTCAGTTAATCATGTATATAGTTCAGGTAAATGGTGGTATTGAGAGAATAAAAGTTTCAATGTCAAAAGTAGAAGAATAAAATTACTAAAAGCATCTAAGTATTTAGAAATTGAGCATATTTCTAGAGGACTACATACACATTATGACACAGACCCTTAAGAAGATGTAGACATCGCACTACCCAAAACTCCCACACTATCTCTGAAGTGCCTGATTTCATGTATGGACTGAAGGGTTGTAGAAATAGGCACAAGTAGCAAACAAACAAGAGACCAACCTTAGTGGGCCATGAAGGAATTTCAAAAGATGTGTTAGGTATGTTCCTTGTTCTGAAGGCGCTCACATATCCCAGCTGATTCTGGCACTTTGAGGTGAGGCTTTAGTTGGTAGAATAGTACACAAAAATTAGGCAGCATCTCTACTCTGACCATTAAGTTTCGATCTGTTTCCTGCCAAATCTTACTGATACCTAGTCACTGAACTCCAGCTACATTATAAATGTTTTGCCTTTCGGCTCTGTTTTGGTAAATTAAATGTGTAATTTGCAAATTTCTTCAACAGTCCACAAGAGGAGATTGAGAGATCCTTGGGTCTGGGAGGAAATATAGTTTTTTAATGAAAAAAATTGTTACAGGGCAATCTACCTCTTCAAAAGCCAGAATATTTGTTTGGATTGGGACAAACTCAAAATGAATGTTACAGTTCTGCACTGCTTAATGCCAGAGGATGACCATAAAGCATTGGGGGTTTAATATTTTGGGGTTTTTTATTTTTGAGAAAGTAGTCAAAGCTTTTTACATACAAGGCATTACAAAAGACTTTAGTTTTCAATAATGCCTCTCCTTTGTTGACATAGGAAGTTACATAAGGAGGAACGGCAGTTATGGTCCTTTTTTCAGGTAAAAAAATCTGTAGAAGTTCATTGGAATAGGCTGGGCATGTTGTTACTTATGTCAAAATCTGTTCTTGCTCTTTCAAACTAAAAACAAGACAGGAGCAACAAGAGATGGGGAAAATTTTTGTGAAATAGAAAATCACTCCATTCACTGATAAAAGCTTTTCTTGTATCTTCATTTCTGGCAAGAAAAAAACAGCATATGGTGTGAATTCCAGCAAACTGAAGTAATATCAAATCATTTAACTCACTGCTCTCAACTTCTTTTCTATCTGTTAACTGACATCACTTATTAACAGAACATGAAAGAAAAATTACAAGATAAAAAAGACAATCAAATTTGAAAAGTATATGAGTGGAGAAAATTGGAACAGCAGCAACAACACCACATTGCTTCTACCAGCAACAAGGTCTTTATGGTGCCATCTAGGCACTTGAGTATCTTCTTCTAGCTGAGATAGGACTTTCTCAGGACTTAAAGGGTCTAACAATGTATGAATGGAGTAATTGCAGTCCTGTCTATTTCCCAATTGGAACCTTTTTTAATGTGTCAATATCAAGTTTTTAACTCCATATCTGTTGTCAATATCAAGTTTTAAATTCAACATCAGCTGTCAATATCAAGTTCTTAATTCCATCTGCCCTCAGCAAGAAGTTGTGGAAGAAACTAACCCCTTGTTTATTTGCTCACAGAGTATCACAACACATTTGGTATGATTTTGTCATGTTTACAATGTGAGGTACCTGTGACATTCTTATTTATATTAATGCATCCTTTCAGTCTCTAACTTCTGTCAGCTTTCTGTGAGACCGTGTTAGGAAACGGCTTGGACTGATCTTAAACAACAGACACTACAAATTTCTGCACATTTCTTAAGAGATTAAAGTATTCTCTCTCTCCTAATAACTAAACAAGTGATTGTATGCAGACATGGCTTCATTAAAGCCAGAATTTCCTGTGAGAGATTCTGAGTTCCAGTACTTACATAGAGAAGTCATGATAAGATTTTTTTACTTTATTTTTGTTTATTTGGTCATTCAAATTTTTCCTATACTGGCATGAGGCAGTCAAAATCTGTTCATCATTGAGTCATAATTTTTAGGTTAATGTGTTCTGTATTATATTTATTTGCAGAAAGATTCATATTTATTTTGAGTGATGATTTAAATAACCATATGCAAATACAGTTCAGCAGTTTGACCTCGTTTATTTTCCTGGAGAAGCCTCAGTGTGTAGAGTATCAACATAATTTAACTGGGAGTTTACAAAGTGTCTTTGTAAACTACTAATATAATAATTCATAATTATGGGGAGGAAGAAGCATTAAAAAGTATGCCACCATATCTGAGTAATATAAAAATAATCCTAAAGTCCTAAAAATTATAGTTTTTAAATGTAAAACATTTTAGAGGAGCATTGCCTAATTTACATGATTTGATTTTCAGAAATCATACAACCTGAGTTTGCAGAGGGTGGTTTTCCAGAAACAGAAGAAATGAAAACAATTAAAACAAAGATTGACCTTTTCATGAATGATTGGAAAGAAGTGGAATCAAAAATCAAGAAGTCATCTCAAGTTCGGGTTGTTGTTTTAGAGATTGCTGAGCAAACACCAGAAAGTCTGCTTAATCAAATCATGCTGGTTATGGAAAGTAAGTAATACTGTTTATGTGATTGGCACTTACACTATCAAGAGGGATTTTGGATTGCTCATGTGACAAGCATATTAGGGAGTAGTTTATACTCAGTTTGATATTGCTAATATGAAGAGGGTCATACTGTGTTTTCTGAGTCAGCACAATAGCAGCCTTTCAGACATCTAATTGTAAGGAAAAAATATATGTATTTTATATATATATACTATGGCTGTGCAAATAGGTGCATAATAAACAATCTGAAAGCATATTTCCACAGTTACTTGTTCTATCTCTGGATGCCAGGATACTGCTTTGAGAAATGGACAGATAGTGAAGGTTCACTAATGTACAGTATTCATTGGGTTAGTGAGACTTTCAGGGTGTGTAGTAATCTAATCTAACCACCTACATAGACTGTATTTCAAAACTGAATTTTACATTAATTTTTTAAAATTGGTATTTCTTTGGAAAATTACATTTCTTCATTGTAGAATTTTGAGCACTGGATAAATAAAACTACATTTTTTCTATTATCACTACTAATCAAGTTTTTTATTAACTGAAATATCTATTGTGCTGGCTGTATAATAAACTAAACTTTGAGTGATGATTCTTCCCAACAAGTAATAGGGAAAAAAACCTGTTGCAAACAGTAATGGTGCCATCTGCACATGTTTGTATAATACTGTTGTAATACAAGTTCCCATTGAACATACCAATTTACTTCAAAAGCAGCCTGTAGAATTACCATTCTTGGAGGAGGCAATATACTAATTTCCACATCTGGGGAGAACATTCTGTACTGTGAGTAAAGGTCATACAAGATACAGTTGGCATTATTTTCTTCCATGTATGTGCTTACTTTTATGGACAAAGAGAATATATTCTTGTATAGCCAAAGGATAACTGGGGAAAAAAAACAAAAAAAAAAAACTAACCTTTTCAGAACCTTTTAAATATTATGGCTGGGAATTAGCTGCTGCAGACTTAGAAGAGGAAGCACAAGATCTGGCTGCTGAAGAGGAAAATGAGGAAGAGGAAAATGAAGGTGAAGAAGAGGAAGAAGAAGGGGAAGGGGAAGAAGAGGAAGAAGAAGTAAGCAAACCAGCTTTATCTATTTATGCTTTTATTATAACCCCTTTATTTTCAGTTTGAACATAACCTCAGAGAAGTCAGATTTTGCTTGAACCTGATTTTTTTTTGATCCAGTTGAAGCCTTCTTATAGAAAAAATATTAGCATGTGCTTCAAGAAGATTTTCACTACATTTCTGTGTTGTGGCCAATAGTAGTTTTACTGCAGCAAGAAGCTCAAGTACCCCCATGCTAATAGAGAGAATGACTGTACCTAGTTTTGCCAGATGGCAAGGAAGGGTTTTATTAAAGAAACAAATATGAACTTTGATTTCTGTCAGCTAATGATGATTCCATGAGCCATCATGTAAACATCAGAAGATGCAGAGTCCTGTTCCATTTCAGCTATTGATAATTTTCACACACACACACTTCAGTGAAATTAGAGGTCTGTCTTTGCTTTTCCATTTTTGTCCTATATTGGAAGATTTCCATCCCCAAATCTAACAGTACAGGATATGCATAGACTGTACGAGAGCAGTATTGAATAGATTTTTTAGAAATTAACTTTACTGGATAAGTAATCTGACTTCATAGGACCAGCTCTCATTGTATTTTCTGAAGAGGTCTACATTTAAACAGAAAACTGGTTTCAAGAACACAGTAGGAAAAGATTTTATCATAGATACTTCTACCCTAATTTTGGCTCTCAGTGGCTAGCTATGATATTCATGATATTTTGAATTTAATTCTTTTCTCAGTAATTCTCTTGGACAGTTTGTTTTCTGACTCAGACTCTAAGAAGTGTGTATTTTCATGGATTTATTTACAGGATACAAACTGTTGTGAGAATACCATCCTCATTCAATCCTCAGTTAATGTATTTGGCATTACTTAATCTGATCTACTTAATCTAAGTACTCCTGAATTCTAAGAGTTGTTTAAAATGTTCATATTTTCAGGATGAAGAAACAATTAAGCAAAAGAAAAGGCACATGGGAGACACAAAACACTTTTGTCCAGTCAGTCTGAAAGAGAACTTTGTCCTCTACCCTGGACTTCAGGAACATGCCGCTAAATATAAAGAAAAGATTTATTACTTTTCATCTTCTAAGTTCAGAGATAAATTTTTGAAGAACCCTGAGGAGTATGTAGCTCACAATGAACCACTACAAGTGAGAATCTTAAAAATTATTTAAAAGAGATAGTAGCAGATTAAATGAATACATCCCCATTTAGATTTATTATGGCTGATTTTTTTCTACGTAACAATATATTAGGCAAGTCCTTGAAGCAAATAAAACACATGGCTTCCCTAGTGATTTTTTATGACATTAGAATTAACACACTGAATTAATGTAGCAAATACAGCAGAAAAGAGAGGAAGACTATAAAGGCTTAGTATAATCTTAAAATGTGTTTAACAAATGACACATACTGGGGGTTTTGTGGGTTTTTTGTAAAACCCACAAAGGGTAAAAGAACAGAAGATTTACCAGACTTGTCTAATGAAGCTTCATTTTTACCTACTCATAGGTAGGGTAGTAGTTTTGTTTGGTGTTTCCAGAGAGCAGGTAGTTTAGTTAGAACAGCAACAGAAATTATGGAAAATAAAATACAAAAGTACGTGACTGTTTTTGATGGATTATTTTATAATGACATTTTTGAAGTGAAAAACAGTAGGGAGTAGATGCACTTTACACTCCAAAATGTTACAGAATCTTCTGGTTTTTTCCTATAGGCTCCTCCTTTACGGGTGTGTTTACTTGGGGTTCATGGAGCAGGTAAAACTACTTGTGCACGACAGATAGCAGACAAATTAGGCATTTTCCATATTCAGTTTGAAGAATATCTACAGGAATTGATTTTGCCCAAAACTAAAAGGAAAGTTGGGCCCTCTTTTGATGAAGATCATGAAGATGACAATAAGATACCAGAGGAACTGGAAGACTTCTCTCAGACCACAACTAAAATTGAAACAGAGAAAACCGAACAGGTAATAATAATCTTTTATACATCCATACACAAAATAACCATTTCCAGGCCTGAATAGGAATTTCCTATAAAATTGTAAAATTATGTTAAATTAAATACTTGATGAAATTTGGAAATAATAGTTCCTGACAATGTTTTTAAACATCACAAACGTTCTTCAAAACGTTTTCAAGATTTATATGCAGGTTTTTCTTAAATAGTAGAGATAAATGCTGAATGCCCAATGGAAGACCAATTGAGGGGGAAAAAAAGGTCAAGGTCAGAATAATAATGGGAAGGCATCTCCTTTAAGTGTTTATAATTTGCAGATTCAGACTGTGGATATGTTCCAATTGCACAGGACTTTCAAAATGTTCTTCAGCTGTGCTCTTTGCATTCTCTTGGAGTAAACGGATATAATGCCTCTACCAGCCCTTTGGGCTAATCATGCCTTACAAAAAATCAGAAATACTCAGTGTTAATAACAGGGTATGGTAGTATGTTTTCAATGCAAAAGGTTTCTTAATCTGGATTTTAGTGTTTCTTTGCCTATTGGTTTCATTTCCAAACCAGAAAAATAAAACAACTCTTGGGTAGCATAAAATATGCCTTGTAACTTAACTAAAAAGCTATTTCAAATAGCTCTATGTTCATGATACTGGTAGAATAATTAATGAATTATAATCTTCATAAAATTATTTGTTTTTCTTAATCAGATTCACTACTGGCTTAAAATCCTTATAAATACACATTCTAGCGGGATGCAATTTCTCTGAAGAAGAAACTTTTACATAAATGTTTACTGGGAAGAGTATTTTCTTTTATTAGGCAGTGGTCTGTTGGGAGAAAAAAAATCCACGAACTTTTAATGCAAATGAATTCTTTAGGTAGCAATGGATATGATAAAAGCCTTCATTATGTGGAGAAGTCTCAAAGCATAGGAGTCTTTCAAAAAGGTGTATAACAAAACTGAAAATCTACCTCTTGCACAATAGAAATAAGGATTTATCCAACGCTCACATATTAGAAAGAAAGAAATTTCTGCATCTCATTTTAAGAGCCTTTTTTTTAGTTTGTGCCCCTGATATCTGCTAAGTTCCCTCAAGTTACTAATCATCCAAGATCTTCAAACACTTTCTACTGCAGGATTTTTAAGGAAGCGTGCAGGAGAGGCAGCAGACTGCAGAGGAGGAAGAGGCATATAGTAACAACACTCAGGCACAGCAGTAGGAAGATGAGCACCCAGTGGAAGTGGAAACTCATGAGGGCTTTGAAGGGTTGCAAGAAAAATTTATGCAGTACAACAGCAGTAAAAGATCTAGAAAATACGAGTCTGACACTGAAACATGATCTTTACAAGTACAGTCTCATCTGTGGCCTAAAGAGCTCTGTGTCTAACAGGAAAGCCTGGGTAAAAAATGGTACTACTCAAAACCAGAATAGGATCAAATTTGGGATCATCTATGCAAACTGGACATATACAAGTCAATGGGGTGCACTTGCAGGTGCTGATAGAGTTGCCAAAGGTGCATTCAAGGCCACTGTACTGAGTGGAGAAGTCTTGAGAAGTGGAGCAGGTCCCTGATAACTGGAAGGTAGTGTTCTGATGAAATAATACAAGAGCAGGTAATACTGGAAGCAAATGCTTCAACACAGATGGAGTACGGATGAAAATCATGGATGTCAGAACAAAAATCCAAGTTTTCATCAAATCAAAGAGGTGGTTCTTCTGAGAAGTCAGTTTACAACTTGGTCATCACGGCCAAAAATATGGCAAGTGTTCCTGGCACTGATGGTTATGGGCTGGCTCTCACTCAATTTTATTTCTTTGGCATTAATACATGTCTTAAACCAAGGAATTTCTGTTAGTATTTTTTACTTATCATCTTTATATCTGCTGGGAAACAATATTCTGCTTAGTATTTTTTTTCTCATACTTCTTGTAAAGTGCTTCATCTAATGGCATGACCTAAGCACAGCTCATACAATTTCAGTTCAGTTTAGAAACCCATTTATTGGTCTGTGCACAAAACTCTAGAGGATAATTTCCAAGGCTGTAGATTTCCCAGGCATTTCTCTGAATATGACTACCACTGGACTGTCTATTTTTCACTGTCCCAACACCTCTCCAATATTTCATTAAATTTCATTGTATCATTCTCTTTCACTTTGACACAAGACAGCAGAAGTATATCTATCAAAGCTTAAGGTGAGCTATAATGTTCAAAGCAAAATCACTAAAGGCAAAAAAAATATACCATGCTGTCTGGGAAGTTCAGTAAAAAGATATCATCCTGGTTGTTTTAGTGCTATATCATTGACAGGTCTGGGGGGCAACCTTGTCCTTCAGATCACTGCTCTGTGGGTGTTCTCTTTTTTTCTACCTGGAATATACATCCTGTGCTTCTTTCTTCTATCAGATGCAAACGCCATTCCTACCTCTCTTTAGCAGTGGTAATGTCAGTGATATAGTTTTATATGTGTTTTAATGTTTTCTCCCACCACACACATTTCTTTCAAGATGACTGTGTTGCAAATCTGGCTACCACTTTGTCTACTTAGGATTTTCTGTCATAGAAACATCTTTTAATATATGTACTGTGTCAGGCACTAGAGAAAATATTACTCATACACACTACATTATAGCTGTGACTTCCAGCATATTTTCAAGTTCTTTTGGCTACATTATCAGCATAGAAGTCAGGCATAGGAATTCTTACTCAGATATGGCCTTTTGATATCAGACATGTTTTGATTCTTGATATATGAATTATGTAAACTAACCCAGAACTACCAACATGTAATGTCTTTTCATTATTTTTTTACCACAGTCTGTCAGGAAGCCATTCTGTAAGAAATTCATCCTCAACCACATTCTGGAAAAAAAGCCCAACAGTTTTTCACAAGAATTTAGTACTTTGATTTGGTATTTGATTACTCTGCATTTGACTAGTCATTAATACTACTGCTGTTGTACAGGACAATGCTATCTGTTGAAAACTCTTCTTCTGCCTATACCAAATAACCTTACATATCCTTCTTCAACATATTTTCTTGGAATCCACCCAAATATAATAGTTGCTTTTAAAAAGTGAAAAAACATTCCAATGTAGTGCAGGTAGTCTTCCAGCATGGGAACATGTATATCCAGGTGGAAAACTGCTTGTAGGCAATTAGGAGAAACTGTGCTCATTTCAGTTTCTATTCCTCTGAATTGAGCATATGTACAATTAAATACTTAACAGCTGTGCTTGATTTTAGGGTTCATTAAAACTCATACAGCAGCAATTTCCCTAATTTTAGGGAATTGCCTAAAATGTATAATGTAGTACGATGTAATGTGGCAAATGAGTTTGTTTCTGCTGTTTAAGTCAAATGAAGACAGTACCCTACTTAGCCAAAACAAATAAATGTGTCAAGTAGATAGTTCTTTCTGGTTTTGTTTGTTCAGTTGATTTTGGTTTTTGTTTTTGTTTTGTTTTGTTTTGGTTTTTTTTCATTTTTGGTGGATTTTTTTTACATAAAGGAAGTGGAATTAACTCATGAGGAAAAGGCAATCAAAGCAAATCTAATGGATAGTATTGAACTGCCTCCAGAAGTCCTTGATAAGATTGTTCCTGACTGGTGGAAGAAAGAGCCATTCCGGTAACTGTAATTAGATTTTCTCTCTCTTTAATTAATTTTAGGAAATATATCATCTATTGTGTCCACAAGTGTAAATAACTATTGCAGAGATTATTTCAGTGCTCTTGTACTTTTTATGAGTAATGACATACTTGTCAGTCTTGGTTTTGTTGTACTATTTTAATTGACATTTTGACAGTAATGCCATGTTTCACGTGCTGCACACAGGATTGGACAAAAGTACTTGGCACATCTGAATTGAATTAAATCTCCTAAGTAGCTGGGTAGTTTTCATGGGCTTATAGGATAGATATGAAAACAAACCTTTTATATTTTTATATCGTTTTTGTCCTGACTACAGGCAGGGGACAATGGTTCTCTACACAGTGTAGAAACAGGAAGATCAGTTCTAGGAAAAAAAAGAAAGCACCAAGACAAAAATCTACCCAGCATTATACATAATATTGTAATATTATGTTGTATTGGATTATATTGTATTGCATTCTATCACATCACAATACATTACACTACTAAACTGTACAATGTTGTACTCTTCTTCCCCACAGCATCCATGGCTGCCTGTTCTTCCCTCCACTTCCAATTCTTCTAGCTTCTTTGGTTTTCTGCAATTTTACAATTTATCCTATTAAACTACTAGATATAAATATTAACTTCTTATCAACACAACATTCATCCTTACATAACTACCATAACTACTCGTCTAATTTGAAATTGTAAGAACTCCAATAAACCATAGAGCTTTCCAGGTATTACTGGCTTGTTTTTAACCTCTGCAGGAAGAGAAATATAAGTCACATGGAGTGGAAAATTTCTCATCCTATACTACAGAAGGCACAAGCTTTCTTTGAGAGTTGTTATGAGAAAAGCATTTGAGGCACCTTCTATTTTTTGAAACCAGTGCCTAAGAAGTATTGGTTTTAGGGTCACACAAGCAAGTCTGAGGACACAATTAGTTTTGGTTGTTATAAATTCTTTTAAAATAATTAGGCATTGAACATTAAAACTTCAGAAAAAATTAATTTGTAAGCACACTAATTAAAATACACAGCGATACCTCAGTTTACATTGTCAAAAGATACTAGCTGAAAGTATTTTTTAAATTTTACTCCTGAGATGTGCATTTAATATGGGAGGGTGTCTGGGTTTTTTTCCAAAATAATTACATGTTCACTGTGTTGCAATTTAATGCACTGTGTAATGAGAAATATCTTGCTTTCCAATTAGGTCCACAGGCTTTATACTGGATGGCTTTCCTCGTACTTCAGATGAAGCCAGATACTTGTCAGAACGAGGACTCTGTCCTGATATTGCAGTTTATATTCAAGTAGAAGAAGATGACATTCTTAACCGTCTTTTTCCTCCGCGTCTGATAGAATGGAAAGACAGAAGGCGAAAAAAAAAGGAATATAAAAAGAAGCTGAAGGAACTAAAAGCAAAAAAAAGGGTAAGTTTTCAGCCCTACATCCTTTTTTTTTGTTGTTGTTGTTGTTTCTACAGGAGAGGTCTGAACAGAATCTGAAACTCCCAAAGCTGTGAGAAGCACACAGAGCAACAGATATTGGAGCCAGGAGACACAGTCCTACACCTTCACAGCATTCCAAGGCTTACGATAGGAACCAAAACAAATTTGGGGCTCCTTTCCTCTTCTATGCAATTAATGCATGTAAGAATTTGGGCACCTTGCAGCCCAAGAAAAGTAGCTGTGCTGACAGATAGATGGCAGTCCTGGAAAGTCCGGGAAAAAAGGCCAGGAGTTGATAGAGGGAGTGAATATGGCGATAAAAAAAATCAAATAGATAGTTCATGCACTGTAGTATTGTTGCATCACAGATTCCCTGAGCATGTGCTGTAAGTTGATCAGCATCTCCCATAGGTTGACTTCACTACCATATGGGGAGTCTGTCTGTGTTCCCGACTCTGATACTCTGCAGAGGAATGTGGTAACTAAACCACATTCTCAGTGCTGTTGCAGCTGCTCTGTGTCCCATTCAAATGAAGTTGTGCCTACTGTTGAACAGGTTACAGATTGGTTGAGGTAACCTGAAGCCTCTATGCAGACATTTACAATTGCCCACGTAATATATTCAAGGTTCCTCATTGTCTATAAAAGTGAGATAAAGTACTTCCTATGCAGTATCAGAAAAGATCTGAGCATAATTACTACAGAGCAGCAGACACACAGGAAATTAGGACAACAGAATTTGGGAAAAGACTCATACAATACCATTAATATCCCTAAACAGTCAAAGGGAACACCACACATTTACTACCATACTCAGTCACCCCTTTGCCAAATGGCAGAAACCACCTATAAGTTTAGGTACTGTAGTTTACCAATAAACCTATTACCGTATTTCCAGTGTGATAATAATCACAGTCTTTTTTTTTTTTCTTTTAATCCTAATCTCAGAAATTGCAAAATTAGTTTTTCTAAAATATACTTAGATGTTTGCCTCATAGAGAGGTTTATCTGGTCTGCAACATTTCAAACTCTAGGTAGTATTTTTTAGCATCAGAACCTACTGGAACAGAATTTTAAGGTGGAAAGAACAGTGTTAATTGTAGGTTACATTACCAATTTTCAGAGGGGAGCTTTTATTAGGAAGTATCATTGTCTTTTTGCATCTTTTTTTCACTAACAGAATGAGAAGATTGCCAGAAGAAGGGAAGAACTTTTAGAAGAGCGACAAAAAAAGAAGCAGGAGGTATGAGAAAAACCTAGTAAGACAGTTTTTAAATAGAAGCATTTGCATTCATACCATAGAAGTTTCTAGAGCTTTTAGTCACAGACTTCAGGACAACGTAGAACAGTAAAATTATGACAGACTGCGAGAAACTTCAACTTTCAAAAATAATTTCTATATTATGTTTGAATTGCTTTAGAAACTATGGATTCATGAAGACTAAAAATGTTTTAAAAATAATTCTCCATATGTGTTGCAATTCAGGAAAATACTTATGAATGTGTTTAAAGTATCTAATTTGTAAGCATAAGAGTAGACTCACTAATTGAAATTAGGCATTTGCCTTTAAGTACACTGTCAAATACATGGTTAATCCAGAATAGGACTGTACCAGGATTTCTGCCCAAAGTCAATTACATAATATATTTATAAATGCATTCATGTACTACTTGACTGCTTATGGTATTCTGTCAGCTACACTGTCATCAAACACACTTGTTCATAACAAAGTCAAACTACAATATCATGTATGAAAAAACACTCCTGTTATCAAAACTGCTGTGTAGCTCTGCAGGTTTTTTAAGTACTCTTGGATCTGGTATAATGCTTCACTGTATGCACTATCCAATACTGCTGTATTTTCTTCTGAAATAAGATTCTAGAATTTACTAGAGGTTTTTTTCATATGATAAAGGATATCCCAAAATGAGGTTTTGTTAAATTAATGGCTTTTTTAATTTAAAAAGAGACAAGAATATCATATGTTCCTTCAAAATATCTGTATCATAAATATGAAAAAATATTTTGTCTT
Source organism: Certhia americana (assembly GCA_018697195.1). Lineage (NCBI taxonomy): Eukaryota > Metazoa > Chordata > Aves > Passeriformes > Certhiidae > Certhia > Certhia americana. The sequence continues at coordinate 43,726,079 of CM031859.1, read as the reverse complement.
TATAGGCTTTAGCAAATAAGGATAGTGATGAAGCTGCTGTGGAGGAGGAGGAGGAGGAAAATGAAGATATTGAAGCTATACTTGCAGAAGAGTTTTTAGAAGAAGAAGAAGAGGAAGAAACTGAAGAAGAAACTGAAGAAGATGCTGTTGAGCGCATGCAAACTGAAATTTCAGAGACATTTGAATCAGAAGTAGAAAGTTTACAAAGTGTGCAGGTACTGATACCATAGCTTATTTTGTTAAGTTATATGATCACATGAAGAATTTCCATATTTATTTTTCACATTTGAAAACTATAGTGCCTAAATAACCCTGCTGCTGTACTCATGATCTAAATATATGAACAAGATGAAGACTGTACTGAGAAGGTATAGACTTTGAAGAGTATATAATTTATATGATTAATATAGTAGAGAAAAAAAAAAAAAGAAGCTTTTGGGAAGACCTATCTAGTCTTGGTGTCACTTTGTTTTTGATAGGTCAGTTGACACAGGCAACCAATCTAGAGAGTTCTGAATGTATGAACATAATAATTTTTGAGGCAAAATTCTTACTAGACAGCTCTGTTTTTGATACAGTTCCTAGTTTTTGGTGATGAAACCAAATGTAAAGAAAAAAATCCAAATCTAATCTCAGTTAAGATGCCAGGTGATTGGCACCATTCCCATACCTAGTGACAAAATTTTCTTGAAATCAGTGCAGTTGCCTATGGTAAGGTAACTTCATGTAACACTAGATATCTGCAACGCTAAGGCTACATCTAAGGCAGTTGGTAGCTTGGTAATATTTGTTTATTATCTACTAAGTATCTCTTTCAGAAAGAAACTAATCATGCTTTAGAAGAAGCTCTATGCACTGACCAGCGAGAAGGTTTACAAAACCAGATAATAATACAATATTGTAGCAGTGTGACACCTAATGTGGAAGTTTAAACTTCAGTGGGCAGGAAGACAAATTCCCATCAAACTTTGATGATTTATGTTGATTGAGAACATACTTAGGAAATCCTTGATCGTTCACAGAAAATCTCGCCATCAGTCATTATTAAAAATTTGATTGCATTTATGGTTCTAATATTTCATTATGTTTTCATAACCAGGAAGAACTTGAAAAGTTATTAATACCACCACTTGAGATCAATGGAGGACGGAAGCCTCGTGTTGTTTGCTACCAAATATACACCAAGCTAAAATCTCTAGTGGAAAACCGCAGGAGCATTTTTGAGAAATGTTACCCAATAAGTTTGCCTCTTGCACAGAAGTTGCTGGTTTTCTCATATAAATTACTAAGTTCTTTTGGTCAGTGGGATCCAGTCAAGGTAATGTTCTTAAATGGCTGAAGCATGTTTTCAAGAGTTGACACTTGTAAAAAATGTATTTGATGTTAACAAGATGTTATCAGACAGTAACAACTAATACCAGAAATATTTAATGAAAACTACGTTACTGAATCAATATTACACCACTGAATATACACAAAATACAGGAAACATTAATAATAAAAGGTGTTGGTCTTTTCAGTGTTGCAGCTAATTTAAGGCTGAGAAGCATTAGTAAAATTTGTTACACTATCACTGGTGACATGATTGAAGGTGGCATTGAATCAGAAAGAAATGCCTAACTCTTAATAATATACAAAACACAGGACAACAGAGAATATCTCAAAACCTTCCAATAGTAGTGAGTACAAACTGAAAGGATTTAGAGTATGAATTTGTAAGAAGCCACACACACAACTGCCCCATCAAACCTGGTAGTGGCAAAAAAAGTTAGATGTACTTAATTCATTACAATAATTCTTTCTTGTCAAAATTTAAAATTTTTGAAGAGCAACAAATCTTTTTCCATGGTATTTTAAGACTAGAGATCTGGAAAGTTGATTTCAGAAAGTACTCATTACAATCCCCAAGGTAGGAAATTAAATTCACAGGTAATTCTTTTGGTTTAATGCCAGAAATAAAAGCAGATTGGATTGTGAATAAATAAAAATATAAAAGGAAGATGCATTGAAACAAAAGTCCAGCGAACAACAGATAGAGAGCATGAAGGCCTTGAAGGAAACATACTTTGGCCTTAATTTTTCTGTGCCAATTAATCAAACCATTTTATTCCCTTTTGTATAGCATCATGTTGGGTCTTCACCTGTTCCAGATCACAATTGTCTCTCATTTAACCTTAGGATCAGAATCTTCATTCTTTTTCATGGCTTCATCAATTGGCCTCTAATAATCTAGGTACATACTAATAGAAGTAGATATGTCTACACTTACATAATTTCCAACTACTGAACCACAACTGAGAATATTGTATTCATCAGTCATATACAAATGAAGAAGATGTAAAAAGATATAAATACTTACATTATGGTCAAGTGAAAAACACAAGATAAGCTGAAAAGTTGGAAAAACACATGCACTGCTGATGAAGTCTTTTCAAACACATCAGACAGCCCACTAAAAAGTCTGCAGTGTTGATGAATCATTGACATGTAAGAGATGCAATTGGCAGAAACAGTCATTGAAGTAATGCCAGATTAATTCCTTGCACTACTGTTCTCTATGAAAAAACTTAGTCATATCCCTGTTGCAGCCCTTCTTGGAAGAACTGTCTTAAAGTGTCAATAAAAGGTGCTTTAAAACAAAATGTAGAAAATTCTATTGGTAGGCAGGTGAGTTTAATTCACTGAGCAATAAAACTATTCTCTTTATTCTTTGAAAGTTTAAAAAAATATTATGTTGATCTTCTCTGACTACTCTATCTTGACAAAGTGTTACGGTACCACCTACTGGAAATAGCAGGTATTCTTTCTGTCTTCTATGTTTGTTTCATCTTTTTGAACAAGAAGTGTAGGAATAGAAGTTTCTCAGATTTGAGCAAAATATTATGTCCATATGTGTGAATTTCAGAATGTTTTGATGGTTTGTCTCATATGTTTGGTATTCCTTTACCCGTCTATAAAGCCACTTCTCTGAGACGGAGGAAGAAGAGGCTTTGTCAGACCTAATTATCTGATTCTCATTTTGTATGTTATGCAGTTAAGCCAAGGAGATGTGATCAAGCCACAGCAAAGGCAGGGAAGCACAGTCTTTCCAGTAATCCATCGACAATATATTTATTTCTTTTCAAGTAAAGAAAATAAAGAAACATTTATGACAAATCCCATCAAATATATTTGTCAGCCAAAACCTAAGCTATCTGTGCCAGTAAAGATTGCAATTGTGGGACTTCCAAAATCTGGAAAGACTACAGGTATGAGCAGTTATCTATTCAAAACACCATTTTTTTAATGACTGAAGCTGTATCTGTCCCAACTGTTATTAAAAAATCATAAACCATTAATATTGTTGGTCTTCCTGCTTTTCTTGCTGGACATGGATTCTTTTAGTTATATTCTCTAGTGTCTCATTTGACAGTCTGATACTTACACATTATCCATCTGAATTTTAGCCCAAGTCCTTAAGATGTTAGTGACCTGGACTTGTGCTTAGACACTATTTATAACCCTTGTATTATTTATACTTATTTTCCAATTGTTTCTTAGTTTTTTCAGTCAATATAAGCTAATGTAAAGTGGAGAAATAGTCCTAGGATCAAGGGTGAGGACTCCAAACTCCCCACTCCCCAGTCTGTTTTCAAATTTGTAGATTAAAAAAAAAAACAAGATTTCCATCCTTCTCCCCTCCCCTTCCTCCTCCATGACTCTGTCAATGCACATGTTTCTGCCTTTTACTGGAGGAGGAGCAAATTAATTTTAAACCGTAGTTATTGATTAGAATAGGACATTAGGAAGAACAGAGACAGGTTCAAATTATTCATCATATTTTGGATGAAATTTTGCTGTATTTCCCATTTCCTGGATAAATGATGTAACTGATGGGCTGTTCTGTAAGAGGAGCAATGGAGGCATATTTTCTAACACACTCTAATAATATTGACTTTATCTGCTAAATTGTGTGCTAAATTTTGTGCTAAATTGAATAGTGTTAGCATTCTCTGTGCATATGCCAGATTGTGATGTTGCTTACCTTAAAAGTTGTGACTTGAAATCAAAATATTTTGCAGTTGCCCAGAGACTTGCAAGTGTTTACGGGTTCCTGCGCCTGTCCTTAGGAGATGCCATCCAGTTTGTGATAAGCAACCAGCCAGAGAGTGAATTGGCACTTAAGGTACAGTCACACCTTCTCCAAGGACTCACCGTCCCTGATGAGTTGGCCATCCAGGCTCTAGATGTGGCTCTGCTAAATCACATGGATAATGCCACTGGGTAAGAGTTCTTCTTGGGGTTTTGGGGGTTTGTCCAAGACATGCCAGACCCTTCATAGGTGTGGATTCCCAGGTTACCGCTGTAAAACAAATTCACTGAAACACTGCATTTTATGCATTAAGAAAATAATCTGTACTAAAGGAGATTGTTTACAATTGCTCTGGGAAAAGAGACTGAAGCATAATTTTCTTTAATTTTCTAGTAACAATATCCCAGTAAATTGAAGTGATATACTTTATGACAGTTACTTTTTTTTCAGTCAATAAGACAGTATCTTCTACTATCCTTTGAGAACTACCATTTGGTCTCTTATACCAACTCCAGAAACAACTTGGACACACCTGGTTCTTTTTGATCATGCAGGGTGGTTCAGTACTCAAGTTTTTTTTCTGGTTTTCTTAACAACTGAATTTATTAAGGAGGAGCTAAAACCAGTGAGTCTTTTCCACTTCATTCATACGTGATCCTAGGCTGTTTCTCCACCATTGAAACACCTTTGAATCTTGGCAGACATAAAAAGCTTTATCCACTATTTTATGATACTCAACTTCTCTCCCTAAAAAGGAGAATTGTTACAGAGAAAGGCAATTCTGAAATAATATCTGAAAATTATTTGTGCTTGGGATCAGAATTCTTTTAGCTTCTCTTTCATGTTAAATCCTGGAATATTGTTTCAGTATATTTTGTTCCAGTATTGCTTAATATGTGAAAAGCATTTGTTCTTCAATGTGATTTTAAAAACTCTTCAAACGCTCTAGTAAGTCATTTTACTTACCACTTTAAAAACTGCTCCTCCCAATCTGTATGGAGACTTCACATAGTTAAAATGATGTTTCTGAATGATGGATGTATCAGAATTTTAAAGTGTACCGTTTTTATAAGTCATAGCCATCCACTTATCTTTTGCCCTTTATGCATTTCATTTTCTCATTACTGTTTCTTCTCCTACCTACTTGATATTTTTTTTAACTGGTCATAAATTCTTAGAAGTGAAGACTATGCCTATCAAGTGAGAGCAGTGATGACTTCATGGCATGGGTGTAGAATTTGTCTCTGTACGAAATGTACATAGACTTACTGGTTGATTGGAAACTCACTTCTTAGGAAAACTGTTTTTCTGTTTCTGTTTGTGTGCAGAGTTGTAATTGATGGATATCCTCTAACAAGAAACCACGTAAATCTCTTGGAAGCAGCTAAGATAATTCCAGTAAAAATCTTTGAATTAGATATGGATACAAAGGAAGTGTTCAGAAGAGCACTGCTGGATAAGGAAAGCACAAACCGGTAGTGATACTCCCTGATAGAATTTTTTTTTTTTCTACATGATACTATAATATCTTTATTTATGCACCTCAGTGCTATACCCAGAGAATGTATCTAACCTGGAGCATAACTCAGCTGTCGCTGAACTCCATATATGAAAAACATGTCCCTCTCCTTTCTAATGATTTCATTTCCATAGACAAGATTAGCAGGGATGTAAAATGTTTGGGGCATCTCTGGCCAGATCTCTTGATTGCACGACTGAGATTACAAATGTGCAATGCTGTGCATCCACTGCTTAGTTTAACTGGTTTAATGAAATTGTACATCAGAAATGTTACCACTTCTCTCTGCTGCTGAAATTTATTTTTCATCAATTATTATCATAAAAGATATTGGTACTTCATCTAATAATCTCTCTTTTAAAAACTTAATTAGAGTTCTTTTAAAATATGGAAATAATGCATATTTAGTAATGTATAGAATTCAAGACTTCTATGCCTTTCAATTCAGTTCATTCCCTTCTTTGTTTTTCTGAGAAGATAAGTATTCTGTTTGAAGAGCTGTTGGTTGTTTTTGAGGAAGAGCAGTAAGTAATTTATAAACAGACAGAGAATGAAAAAGAACAGAACATTCACCTTAAAATTAAATTATGTAAGAACCTGTTTCTCATTATAGGAAGTGTTTCTAAGAAGTTCCAGATAGCTTGGAGCATTATTGCATGCCTCTTTCATTTTGTCCTTTTCTTTTTGACTCTTTCTTTTTATCAAATAATCAGTACAATGTTAAATTGTTTACTAAAAAGACTAAAGACAATTTGCATTGCAAAAAATTAAATCAGTGATGTGTTTTTGAAACTATCTACTTTAAACTTCATTTTAAATACCAAACTAATTATATTTCATAGGCTTAAGTACAAATCAAGTGTGCAAAATCAGGGTACCATTTAATGGTGCATTTGTAGTGTGTGTCAGGTAATATGTGTTGATACATTCCAAATCCTTTGCAAAATAATTACTGAGTTGTATTTGGGACATAAATAGAAAAAGTTTTGTTCTTTGTTTTTGAACAGGACTGTCTGATCATAAGTAGACTGCTTTTCACATGTAGCTAGTAGTATTCTTAATAAATATTTTGTATTTCTCAAATATGTTCCACAGTGTCAAATAAGCAAAATTTTGTAAAAAGAACTTCCATTGAACTCTAGAATTTACTTGTGAAATTCAATGAAATTATCTAATCTTCAGATTTAAATCACTGTTATTTTTCATTGTCTTTAGAGCTCCCTATCCTGAACATGACAGCCCACAGATTCTGGCTATTAAAAATGCCTTCTATAAACAGCACATTGATGATATTAGAACCTACTATATGAAGGAACATCAGAACTGGTGTGTAATTGATGCCAATCATAGCAAATGGAGGGTCTGGAACACAGTTCAGCAGGAAGTTCAGATGGCTGTTAAACGAATCCAGATATACCTGGAAAGAAGAAAAGAAGGTAAAAGAAAAACAAAGTTTCCCAGAATATTTGTTTCTTTAAAAAGCTGCAATGTACTATCTGCATGACAACTTGACCTTTCTTTGGATGAGGCTAATTCTTCGGCACATACATATCCTTAAATTCTTCAATCTCATCTGCAGAGATCTTGAAGAGATCTCTTGAAAAGAGTGAAGACAAAGCCAACTACAGGGCAGTCTGAGGCCATCATCCAAAGAACAGGGTAACAGAAATCTGCTAAAGAAGTCAGAGTACTTGACCATGTTAGATCTGGCAACACAGGGTGGTAAAATCCCCAAAGGTACAAGGGAAACTCCAACTTTCAGCTTCACTTTAGTGTTAGTGAAGGAAGAGGGAGGGAGAGGGAAGACGTTAATTTAAAATCTAGAAATAAACTTAAATATGCCATCTGAGTTAATTTCTGTGTTTTGGGAAGAAGACCACTTTATTCTAAAACGGCACAGTTCCCACTTGACTTTTTGTGTGTCAGCACTGGGCAGGATTAAATATGCCTTTTAAACATGTCTGTACTATTTAACTAAAATTCTCTGAAGGGCAAATATACTTCCTTATCTTACATCCAACTTTTGGGTTTAACTTTTACAGCTCTGTAGCTGCACCCATCATAAAATTGAAGTCATAATCAAAAATATTAAAATACACTTAAATTTTAGTCATCAAGCTTGAAAAAGCATGATTTTTAAGTAATTTGGGTTTGAGATGACATTTTATTCAAGATTTTGACTATATTTCCTCCAGATAGACTGTAGCATTTGCATGATATGGATGAATTAAGGGGAGGCTTTCATCACACCTTGTACTCTCACCAATGCAGAGAAATAAAATAATAGCTGAAATGTCCCTTAGTAACACAAAGGTGTGGACCAAAAAACCATAAAGAAGAACAGATTAATAAACTGAGCATGCAGAGTATCCCACATCATTAATAATTATTATATTTCTTAAATGCTACAAAAATGTTATTAAAATTAATTGGTAAAATGAGTTACAACTTCATTTTATTATCAAATTGCTGTTTTAGTTCTCATTATTTCATATAATTTTCAAATTATGAATTACCTTCTAGACTGTAGCATTCCTGAGTAGAATTGTTAGATGTTTCTACGTCTCTCATAAATAAAACATCATTAATTGCTTTCATTAACAGGAAAAGCAGCCAGCATTGCTAATTTATGTATCACTCCCAAGGAACTGCAGGATCATTTGGGGGAGTGCGGACAGTACTGTCCTGTCAGCCTTGCAGACAAAGGTGAACTGATTGACTGCTCTGTAACCCCCTCACTGGAGTTTGCTGCAGAATTTCAAGGATGCTATTACAGAATGGCTTCACAGGAAGAAATGGAAGTGCGTGTCAAAAAGCAGGTCAAAAAGGAGGGGATTATGGGAAGGGGGAACATTGTTGCTTAGATTCTTTGGTGCCATACAGAAATAGGTAATATGCAACTTGAATTAGACCACTGTTGTTAGCATTCAAGCTTTTGTTTTGCATACTTCTGCTATCAAATGTCTAGGCAGACAAAATACAGCACAGACACCATTAAACTAAAGCTCGTCTTACAAATTGTCACAGATCAAACATTTGTTTGAAAACAGTAACTTTCTCTTTTCTCTATCTGTTGTGGGGAGACTCAGTTAGAAAGTGGCTTATGATAGCAGTAAGTATTGATGGATGGTGGGTGGATAGTGACTACTTCAACTGAGAGTAGGTTGGAAAAGAAATTACCCAAGAGCAATAGCAATGCCAACACAGTTGCATTGTAAAAAAAAATAGGTATCTAACTTGTTTGAGCCTGTCCTCTGGGGTTTGACTAACAGTCCTAGAGTGCTTCTTTCATGATAAAAATATTTATTTTTCTACAGAAATTCTTGAGCAGAGCAGAGGTTTATGTATCGTCACTGGCATCTCACCCTCTCCCACCACCATATATGCTGCCAAAGAAACTGACTGCAGCAGAAGTGAAGGCCTTGTTCCCTGTAAAGGCAGAAATGCAGGGATACTGTCCAGTCACTTACCTGGATGGAAAACAGAGGTATGTCACTAGTTTTCATAATCTGAATTACAGACTATGTGTCCTATATTAATGCATTAATGAGGAAATATTTTTACAGTACTTTTTAATGCTGTTCAGGGTTTTGACAGGAAAAGCGATTACAATTCTCTATATAGCACCTGTAGCTTTGGAAATCAAGATAAAATCACCTTTTAATATTTAGATGGCTTCAGGTTCTACAATGATCTGTGTTGGCTTGGTGTCTTCTATGATCAAGATGGACAGATATTGTTTGAATTCTCTCTACCATAAGCCTTCAAAGGTTCAAAGAAATCTCATAAATCCCCAGTAGGTGCAAAACTAGCTATTATGATTTTTGTAAGAGATCCATAAAGCTCCACCATAAAGTCACACAGATTTCCTCAGTGTGCAAGAATTTCTCATCAGAGGAGAACCATAATGAACAATTCTATGTTATTCCTTTTAAATCTCCTGAACAACTATGATTGGCATTTTAAATGGAGGAGCTCTAAAGAAGCACTATTGAAGTTCCTTAGTAACCAGATTTTGAGGCAGAGACTCTATCAGATTTTGAACCTTGCAACTGTCAGTCATGTAGTAGAAACTTGGATGATCCAATTGCTGTTTTTTTTGGATTACACTTGCTAAATTACCAGAAGGCTACCAGGAGCTCATGAATTTACACCAAATAAATTATGTTTTACATTTTCTGTGAATGAGTAATTCTTGCTCTGTCTCTTCAGATATGAAGCTTTGGTGCCTGGCAACACTGAGTATGCAGCAAAATACCGAGACAAGGTATATATTTTTGAAAGTGAAGAAAAACTCCAGAAGTTTATGAGGTGAATATACTAACTGCATTTTAATCTTCAATCTGTCACTGTTTATACATCTAAAGAGTGCTTACTTTTTTATCTGGTTAGGTTACCAGAGAAGTACTGGAATCTGAAGCTTCCCCATAAACTCCCTCCAAAAACAGAGCCAATGCTACTAACTACACTTCCTTTGGCTGGATACCTTGAACAGGCCAGTTTTTGCTTTTCTATTTTAAAATATGATTTTGTGGTCTATAGCATATCCCACTCAGTTGTTTTAATTTTTTTATGCATTTAAGTCTTATGTTTATTAATGGAATTATATTAAATTGACAAATTTTTAGTTACAATTGAGAGCATTTTTAAAGCCTTAAAATAACAGGTATTTGTAGCTTTAATGGAAAAAATAAATACAAGACCATCAGTGGGGGATAATAAGCTGCAGTATTATACAATAGATTTTGGACTTATTGTTTATGAGTACATTTTGGTTTGATTTTTAACACCAGCAGAGACACAAGCTTACCTGGAAAAAATTAAGAGTAGTTAGTTACACTTCAACACATGAATAAATAAAAAATTATTAATGGTCACAGCCCTCCCTGTTTTATGCTAATTGGTCATCTTCTACTATTCACCAACTTAGAATATTGTCCTGTATTGTTGGATCTGCGTTACAACAGGATAAGGCATTGTCCAAGATTTCTGTACTGGTCTTTTAAACCTATTTTCTTTCTTTAGGGAGTAGCAACTTCTCTAATAAAAGCTCTGCATGAAGTTGGCAGCCTTAAGCCAAAGTTTCCATTCCTAAGTGTGAAAGAAACTGCTCTGCTTTTTGTCTCCTTCCATCTAAAAGGTAGTGTACAAAATAGCATGCTATAAAGATAACTAATTGTATAAATTATATAAGTCCTCTGATACAATGTAGATAGCCAATTAGTGTACATATGGGCTATTTTTCATAATTTCTGTTTGGGGTTTTTCAGCAGGAGATATCAGTTGCAGATAATAATCTTTGATAGTTTGCAATCAGCTTAACTATTGCCAGCTTTCTAAATTTCAATGTCCTGGTTTGCTGCTCTGCTATAGCTTTGGGCTGGTTTCCAATACTGCTGGAGATCTCTGGAGCAAGACTGACATTTCTTTCAACCCACCACTTTTGCCTTTTATAAGTCAATCTGTTCACTGGGTGAACTTCACCTGGCCTTTCGTATTTTACATTTTTACGTATTCTTTTAGATAATATCAATATTAATTATTTCTTTGAAGCTCTTCACATCCTGTGTTTTCTCATGTAGTTTCCAGAGCCCTCCAGAATTCTCTTGAACTATCAGATTTTTTTTGCTAGCACAGTTTTTATACTGTAGTTTGCTTCATTGACAAAGGCTGTTTTCATTCTACTGTTAGCATGGCTTTGCTAACATTAGGATGCCCATGCTAGGAATGGTTTGCTCGTATATTACAACATTAAATCATTATTAGTAGTGGATGATGATGAACTTAGAAGGGTTATACAAGTGCAGAAATCTCCTCATGCAGTGCTTAGCAGTTTTACTGTAGGAATCCAGGAAAACAAGTTATCTTCTTCTAGCACTGGGTAGGACTGCTTCCAGCTTTAAGATACAGCATTCCTGTACACTGACAAATCACTTGAAGGTGAGGAAGAACTTCTTTCATGTGCTAGTGAGCAAACACTGGAACAGATTGCCCAGAGAGGTGGAGTCTTCATCAGTGGAAATATTCAAGAGTTATATGAACACAATCCTGTATCATGTGCTCTGGGATGACCCTGCTTGAGCAGAGAGGTTGACCCTGACGACCCACTGTGGTCCTTTCCAGGCTGACCCATTCTGTGATTTGTTGCAAATACAGCATTATTTATTATTGTGCATCTCTTCAGAGTAGTCATACCAATCTTGATCAAAAAAATTGATCAAAGTGCTTCAAGTTGTGGTACCCTGGAAATTTATTTCATCCTATTTCTATATGAAGTTAAACCTTCTTATATTCAATGAACTTCATTCTCTAATCTCACATTTCTATAGGGGACAAGAAGCAGGGATTTAGTTGCTCCTTCAGCTTCTCTCACAACACTGGATTGCTTTCAGTATCTGAGAAGGTACAGGGGATCAACCATAAATGCAGAGGGATTAACTCCTGGAAAGAGTGTAGTAAACCATATATCACTAGAGGCATTGAGTGTCCTTCAAGCTAGAATCCTGTAAGGGCTATATTTAGAGCTATGCTTGAAAAATCTCTTGAAAACTGTTAACTATAGCTGTCTACAGCTTAAAGCTAGTGGGCTGAAGTGTCTTACAGCATAGTTCTTCATGCTGTCCAGTTTTTGTAATAAGATATAAAATACTGTCCATAAGAAAAAAAAAATGGTTATCATTTGTCTCACTCCTTCCCCTTTGCCTCAGGGTAACAAAATAATAAACTGTACTCAGGACTGGCACTCAATACTAACGAATGCCAAAATAGGGCTTAGGGCAGAGAGAAACCTTCCTTCCTCCTCTGAACTACTGGTCAGCTCTTCACAGAATTGTGGAATCACAGAATATGCTGAGTAGGAAGGGACCCACAACAATCACTGAGTCTTACTCCTGGCACTACACAGGACCATCCCCATGAATCACTGTGTCCTGGACAGCATTGTCCAAACTCTTCTTGGACTCTCTCAGGCTTGGTGCTGTGACCACTTCCCTGGGAGCCTGTGCCATTACCCAACCACGGTGGGTACTCTACCCAGTGAAGACCCTTTTCCTGATATCCAACCTAACCCTCCCCTGACATAACTTCAGGCCATTCCCTCCAGTCCTGTGACTGGGCACCACAGAGAAGAGATCAGTGTCTACCCCTCCTCTTCCCCTCACAAGGGTGTTGAAGACTGCAGTGAGGTCTCCCTTCAGTCTCCTTCAGGCTGAACAGACCAAGTGACCTCAGCCATCCCTCACACAGCTTCACCTCAAGACCCTTCATCATCTTTGTAGCCTCCTTTGGACACTCTCTGATAGTTTAATGCCTTTCTTATATTGTGGTGCCCAAAACTGCCCCCAGGACTTGAGGTGAGGCCACCCCAGAGCAGAGCAGAGACAATCCCCTCCCTTGCCCTGCTGGTGATGCTGTGTTTGATGTCCCCCAGGACACCACTGGCCCTTCTGGCTGCCAGGGCACTGCTGACTCACGTTTCACTTGCCATTGACCAGGACCCCCAGGTCCCTTCCTGCAGCTTTCCAGCCTCTAATTCCCCAGTCTGTCCGTGCATCCAGGGTTGCCCCATCCCAGGTGCAGAATCTGGCACTTTCCCTCATTGAATTTCATATGGTTGGTGATTGCCCTGTCCTCTAGTTTGTCAAGGTCTCTCTGCTCACCCTCAGGGGATTCAACAGCTCCTCCAGTTTTGTATCATCTGTGACCTTGCTTAGTATCCCTTCCATTCCTGCATCCAAGTCATTTATGAAGATGTTGAAGAGCACAGGGCTGAGGATGGAGCCCTGTGAGAAACCCATCAGTGACAGGTCATCAGTCTGATGTCACCCCATTCTCTATAACCCTTTGTGCCTGACTGGTGAGCCAGTTGATCACCCATGGCACGATGTGTTTTTCCAGCTGTGTGCCTGACACGTTGTCCAGAAGGATACTGTGAAAATATTGAAAGCTTTACTGAAATTAAAAAAGATTACATCAACTAGCATCCCTTGATCAACTAGGTGGATATTACCTTGGCATACAAGGAAGTCAGGTTTGATAAGCAGGACTTTTCTCTCATGAAACCATGCTGGTCACAATCCTGCTTATCAAACCTGACTTCCTTGTATGCCAAGGTAGCCCACCTTATGGGCAAACCATTTAAGTTATAACACACCTGTGCCAAGGAGAGGGTGGCCCAGCACCAGCCATGCCAGACCTGGGCTATCTCCAGGATGTGCCACTTCAGGTTGTGTGCCACACTACCCAAATTTGTCACTGCCTGGAGTTTCATCAGTTTCTCACAGTCTGAGAAATGGGAAGCTGGCAGCAGCTGGGCATGTTTGTCTTCTTTTATAAAAGCCTGATCCTTATGATTATCATTACCCTTTGGAGACAGAAACTTTCTGAAATACCAGACTTCTCTTTTTGGCTTGGCACCAACAGTCAAGGTGTTTCTGTCCCATGGGTAACACTAACAGAGGTAGACTTGGTCCCTTTGAAAATTCCTATAATGTAATTCCACAAAGTTTATAGGGGACACTAATATGCTGCTTAAATTCTTGCAGCACACAACCCCCGGAGCTCGGAGCCAGTGCGGCAGATGTACAGGAAGAAGCTGTTGGAGTTCATGGAGCACTGCCAACTCATCCCATACCTGGGGACTGCCATGATGGGCCCGTATAAGGAGCCCAAAGATCGGCCCCTTGGCCTTGATGACAGGCTGCAGACTTTTTTTTCCCTGAAAGGCACCCGTCCCACTTTCGTGTGAACCCTGTATTTCCACTGATTAACAACACATGGATGCGTTGCTATCAGGCACCAGCATGGCTGGTGAACATCACACGCTCTCGCACCATTTTTTTTACCATGAAATATTAGAAATAAAATCTTTTGTCTGAAACTGAAAGATATAAAGCTACTAAAGAGTGTCCAAAGGAAGGCTATGACGATAGTGAAGGGCCTCGAGGGGAAGCCATGTGAGGAGCAGCGGAGGTCACTTGGTCTGTGCAGCCTGGAGGAGATGGAGGAGAGACCTCATGGCAGTCTACAAATTCCTCTTGAGCGGAAGAGAAGGGGCAGACACTGATCTCATCTCTGAGGTGCCCAATGCCAGGACCCGAGGGAATGGCCTTAAGTTGTGTTAGGGGAGAATTAGTTAAAGTATTCGGAAGAGGTTTTTCACCCAGAGGGTGGTTGGGCACTGGCACAGGCTCCCCAGGGAAGTGGTCACAGCACCAAGCATGACAGAGTGCAAGAAGGATTTGGCAACGCTCTCAAGTACAAGATGTGATTTTGGGGGCTGTCTGGGCGGGGCCGGGAGCTGGAACCCGATGATCCATGCGGGCCCCTTCCCACCCAGCCTGTTCCGCGCTTCTGTGTCTCCAGGTCCCGCCCGCGTTGTGCTCATTGCGGCAGCGCAGGCGCGGTGGCGGCGCGGCCCGGAAGCGCGGCGGCGGCGGCGGCGAGCGGTGAGTGCTGGGCAGGGCGGGCGGTAGCCGGGCCGGCAGCTCCGGGCCCGCGGCTCCCTGCTCCTGCCCCACGAGGGACGGGCTGCCTGCCCTTGAGGGCCGGCCCCAAGGGCTCTCACGGTGTGCGCGGGGCGGTGACACGCACGGTGCCCTTGGCCGTGCCCGTGTCGAGGCCCACCCCCGGGCCGTGCGCTGCCCCCCCCGGGGTCACCTCCCGGGAACTCCTGAGCCCTTCCAGGGCTGGAGCGGAGTGTGTATCCGAACGCACTGCCGCTAGCGTGGGGCCTTCTGCTGGAGTGCAGCCTCACTCTGTGATGGTGAGGGGGTTTAGGGAAGGCGGGTGGTTTGGATTTTGTAGTCAAAATGCTAATGTTGTCCCCTCCCGCTTAAACACCGAAGTCCTTCATGTGATTAGAACTCACAAAACGCCCACCACCTTGTCTGGAACACGTGTGGATGTTAGGGGATGCCTGCAGGCAGAGTTGGCAGCAGCCGTCCGGGAGTTCTTGTAATGCACGGTAAGGCAGATTGGGTCACACCTGCGGCTGTGCTTTAAGGTGCTCCAGCAACAAACAACAGCCTCACATGCTCCAGAAATTAAAGCTTCCTGATAAAACAATTTGACTTTGCCGTGATCTGTTTGGTAGATGATTAGGGCTAAAGAATCCCTTTTTCACCACTTCAGTAGCACTTAGGTATCATCTGTAGGTAGTGTCTGCTGTTTCATGGAGCATTTGTTCAGGTGATTGAAACTATTGCAATAACTAAATACAAATATGTAAATTTATATGTGTTTAATATGACACTTGTATTAATTAGTATATAGCAGGTAACTAATAGTTTTATATTTAGATTATCTGAGCTTTATTTATTTATGTAAATAGGATTTACATATTTATGTAAATAGGACATTTTGGGCATATCTCTTCCATAATATTTGGTGGATTTTCTGAAATTGCTGGATTTTTTTTTTTTGGTTATTAATTTTTGCAAATCTACTATCAAAGAAGCTTAGCAAGTCAAATGGATCATTAATAGATACTTTAATGAACCCTATATTAGACAGAATCTTCAAAACACTGCTGTTTCTGTGTTCGTATTGCCTACCTTCTTAGGCTGAAGCTTAGTAAAGTTAAAAGCATTAGTGTTAAAAAAATTAAAGTGTTAAAGTGTTAAAACCCAGAAATTTTCAGGATAGATGGGGGTAAAAGAAGTCATGAAGTCCTGCCACATTGATACCCATGAAGTTTTATCATAGAATCACAAAATCACTAGGTTGGAAGAGACCTTCAAGATCATCGAGTCCAAACCATGTCCTAGCACCTCAACTAAACCATGGCATCATTTATCACAGAATTTCTTAGCCTTGTCCCTGAGTAAACTGCAGTTGACCTTTTTGTTTCCAGTGTGGTGGGTTGGTTCTGGCTGGACACTATCATTCCCCTACTCGGGTGGACAGGGGACAGAGAATATAGTAGAAACTCACGGGTTGAGATAAGGACAGAGAGAGATCACTCACCAGTTTCCAGCACAGGCAAAACAGATTTGACTTGAGGAAATTTATTGTCAATGAGATCACTGTCAGATAATGAATTAAACCAAATCTTTAAACAGCTCACACCACCTCTCCCTTCTTTCCAGGCTCAGCTTTAGCCTCAGTTTTCTCTACCTCTTCCCTCCAGCAGTAAAGGGTGATGGAGAATGGGAGCTGTAGTCAATTCATCACACATTCTCTTTCATTCTCCATTGATTCCCCACAGTCTTTACCTGTGCCAGTGTGGGGTCTCTCCCATAGGAAACAGTCCTTCTTCCAGGAACTACATTAGTCTGAGTCCTTCACAGTTCTTCACAAAATGATCCAGCTTGGATCCCTTCCACAGGTGCAGTCCTTCAGGAACAAACTGCTCCAGCATGGGTCTTCCATAGGGTCACAAGTCCTGTCAGCAAACCTGTTCCAGTGTGGGCTCCTCTGTCCAGGAGGCCATAGGTCCTGCTGGGATCTTTCCCCAGCACAGGCTTCCCACAGGCTCCCAGCCTCTTTCAGGCATCTGCCTGCTCTGGTGTGGGGTACTCCAGGAGCTGCAGGTGGATCTGTGTTCCACCATGAATCTCCATGGGCTGCAGGGACACAGCTGCCTCACCATGGTCTGCACCAGGGGCTGTGGGGGCACCTGGAGTACCTCCTCCTTCTCCACTCACCTTGGTGTCTGCAGGGCTACTGTTCCCACATATTCTCTCTCAGTCTTCTCTCAAGATGCAATTGTGCATGTTTCTTTCCCCCTTATTAAATCTGTTATCCCAGAGGTGATACCACTATCAGCTGATGGGATCAGCCTAGTTCCAGCAGTGGGTCTGTCTTGGAGCCAGCTGGTGTTGGCTCTGCAAGACATTGGCATTCTGGCAGCTTCTCACAGAATCTACCCCCATAGCTGCCTCACTACCAAAACCTTGCCATGCAAAGCCAGTGCTGTACTAAGGAGATGTGACCAAGGAGTTGTTTCTGTCTAATTGTTTTAGTTTCAGAAGCTAGGGTAGCAATTTTTTTAGATAATAAAGAGTTCACAAACATAAAAAAAAAAAAAGATAGGCAGTAATTCTGATCTAAAAAACTTTCTGTAACCTTTTCATATGATTTTAAAAAATACTTTTTGAAGAAATTCCATGTCAGCAATAGTGTTGATTTTTCAAAAGTTTGGAGGATTCAGAATTGCTTCAGAAAGTCTTTAACTCTGTTATGGTATAACAAAGGACTTACAATGCTGTCTGTTAAAATTATTCTTTACTAAAGCTATTCTGTTTTTCTAGGCACTACCTTTAATATTCATAATTAAAATGGCAAAAACAACTGATCCTTCTGAGAAACTGATCATCCACTCCAAAGCTCACAAAGATACCATTCTAGCTAATTTTGAGGAACAAAGGAAGAAGGATTTTCTTTGTGACATTACTCTGATAGTGGAGAATGTGCAATTCAGAGCCCATAAAGCTTTGCTGGCTGCCAGCAGTGAATACTTCTCAATGATGTTTGTAAATGAGGGTGAAATAGGGCAGTCAATTTACATGTTGGAGGGAATGGTTGCAGACACCTTTGGAGTTCTGCTAGAATTTATCTACACTGGTTGCCTTTGTGCCAGTGAGAAAAGCACAGAACAAATCCTGGCTACTGCACAACTGCTGAAAGTGACTGACTTGGTATGGGCCTGTACAGACTACCTGGAAAGCCGCAGCCCAGGTAGTGCATTGCCAGCTCCAGCTGACAGTGGAACTTCTGGTGTTGCAAGTGACAGGAAAAATGATCATCCACCAAAGCGAAAGCGGGGACGACCAAGGAAAATCAAGGTTGTCCAAGAAGGAGAAGAAGAAGAAGAATCAGGAGCAAATTCCACTGAAGATGGGCAGCTGAGAGAGAACAACTCCATGCAAAATGAGCAAAATTATATGAAAAAAGACACTGAAATAGAAGAAACGGTTGCCAGTGAACAGTCTTCAGTGAGGAAAGATGGAGAAGAAACTGAACCTGCTTGTGGCTCAGAGGCTGCTGTTGATCTGTCAGCTGAGAAAGATGAAAACTATGATCCCAAATCTGAAGGAATACAGAGCACTCAGAGCCGTTACAGCAAACGTAGAATAAGGAGATCAATCAAACTAAAAGATTATAAACTTCTTGGGGATGAGGATGAGAAAGGACTGGCAAAGAGAACTGATGGAAAAAGAAAACGTGTGGGTTCTGAAGCTCGCTGTAAAGACTGTGGCAAAGTATTTAAGTACAATCACTTCTTGGCTATTCACCAGCGAAGCCATACAGGTAGGCCTTCAGAGACTGCTGCTTTTTGGTTAGGTTTAGTGATGTTGCCAAATGCAAGTGACTGTTGAAATGTTGGTTGTTGACTACAGCAAGAATATCCAAAATAGCAATGTGATCCAAATTACAGTATGTTTTCTGTTTGCTGTTTTGTTCTTTCTTATTGGATCTTTATGTCTCACCTAGATTTTGGTATAATTAATAATTTTATTGTTTAAGCTCTGAATTATACGGCAATAGCTAAAGCATTATTTTATTCCTCTGTGAAGCTTGTCTCTTTACCACTAATCAAGATTAATTTTTTTGGTAGCTACAACATTGTAGTGCATCTCACTATCAGCTTCGAATATCTAGTGATAAATGATGCATCTATGCCTAAAAACGTCAACTTTTGCTTTCAGGGGAGCGTCCTTTTAGATGCAGTGAGTGTGGCAAAGGCTTTTCCCAGAAGCATTCTCTTCAAGTCCACGAGCGGATTCACACTGGGGAACGGCCATACACGTGCACCATTTGCAGTAAGGCTCTGACAACAAAGCATTCTCTTCTGGAGCACATGAGCCTACATTCAGGTAAAATACTTCAAGGCATTGAAGTAAGAATTTGCCTTTCTGAAAAATAGATCTATCTTGTGTGTGCTGGTGTCATGTTTCACTGAGGAAAACTGTGAAGAGTTCTTTTAAAAATGGATGGTCAGGAAAGAAATAATGTCAAATGAGACAAACATATCTGAGAACCATTTATTGTTAACAAAAAAAAAGAAAATTAAAAGGAGTTATCCTATTAAAGAGAGCTAGGAAAGGCAGAATAAGAGGAAGAAAAATGGGAAAGGAATGGAGGGAGAGAGAGGGGAGACAGAGAGTAAAAGAGGGCTTTACCATCATAGGTCAGGAAGTGCTGTTGATGTCCTTGAGGTGGAGGCTGTGCGCGCTGCCTGCCTGTGCACAGCTCCTGCAGTGACTGGCAGA
Source organism: Certhia americana (assembly GCA_018697195.1). Taxonomy (NCBI): domain Eukaryota; kingdom Metazoa; phylum Chordata; class Aves; order Passeriformes; family Certhiidae; genus Certhia; species Certhia americana. The sequence goes on along the minus strand of CM031859.1, from coordinate 43,706,275 downwards.
GGAACATGAGGTGAGGTGTGCTCGGGCAGGAGGTCCAGAGCCCTGGACCAGAACCCTGGACATGGTCATGGCGAGGATCGCAGCAGTGGTTGGATGCAGGGGGCTCAGGCAGGGACCAAATAGGAACAAAGAGGCAGGGAATTGGTCAGGGACGCAGGGAGGCAGGACAGACTTGAGGGCAAGCAAGAGCCAGCGAGGGCAGGAGAGCCAAAAGGCAGGCTGGGGCCAGGGCAAAAAGCATAAGATTCAAAAAGCACCAACTCAAAAGCAAATTTCAAAACGCCCTCAAATCACCAAGCTTTGAAAGCAAAAGCACAGTCTCAAAAAAGCACCAAGCCAAAAGTCCAACTCAAAAAGCAAGTTTGAAATGCCCCAGGGCTTGTGGTGCAGTGACTTTTCATGCCTCCAGCTCCTTCCAAAGTCTGCCTGCTGACAGGAGACCAAGGGCCCAGTCAAATGTCCTACTGCAGTCCATTGATAGAGACCTTTTGCCATTGGAGACTGTCTCTGGAGTCCAGTGTCTTTGGTGTTCCCCTGCTGACTGCCTGTCCCATGTGACACATGAACTGGTTACCAGGAAAGGTCCCCCCAAAGACAAGGCTTTCCTCCATCTTCTAGCTGCCTCCTGGATGTGGCACATGTGCAGCCCCTCCCCAGGCCTCTGATATCTATTGTTCAGGCAAATCAAAACTGAATTGGCTCCTCACAGCTGGCTTGTGTGTCTTCCTTATTGTATACTTATTTCCTTGTGCTTACTTTGTACATGGCTTTCATTTTAATAACTGATTTTCTCTACAGGGCAGAAGGCTTTTACCTGCGATCAGTGTGGAAAATACTTCAGCCAAAAGAGACAACTCAAGAGCCACTACCGACTACACACAGGTATAACAAGTTTGGGATGAGGACCTGACTTACACTCCATGCTGATTTGTCTTCCTAAAGATTGACTTAGGCTTAAAGTTCTTCCTCAGTGATTTATTTAGTCTCTGCTACCTTGATATATCCCATCTTGGTATAACAGTGGATAGGGTGCAAAAGAAATAATGCTGTATAGTAAATGGAATGCGTAGAAAAATGTTAATTTGAGAAGGGCTCTTATGATGATTAACAATTAGTTACATTGTATTTGATATAAAACTTGATTATTTTAGCCCTGCTGTCCATGCTACATAGAAGCTGGGAATTGTATAAACAATTGTGTCTGCTGCCTGGTGTGCAAATTACATTGTAGTTGCCTGCTTCTACGGGCTAATAAGGGCATACAAATTTTAGGAAGTGTTCTTCTCACTTCTGTAACTGGATGGACATACAGAAGAAGTGGTGAAGAAAATCAGAATTTACAAAGCTTCATGAGAAGGTATTTCTGAGCAGGAGCAGGTGTCAGTCCCCTCTTCCTGTGGTAATACTAAATTGAGAAATAGGTGTGTGACAGTTAAGATAGGGAGGAGGCAGTGAATCACCTTTTGTTTTATCTTTATATTATATCAAAGTGGTTATTTTACAGGAAAGTGCTTTAACAAAGATCACTGAAGATATACAGGGGATCACTTATGCACTGACACTTTTTTTGTTATTGCGACAAGGCCGTTCTCTGCCGGAATGTAACCAGTGTCGTCGCAAATTCATGGATACAGCTCAGCTAAAGAAACATCTAAGAACACATACAGGTAATGTTGTACCTTGGATTTTGTGGGGTTTATGGTTTGGTTTTTTTTCTTGAAGTTACACGGACAAAACAATGTTAGGCAAATTACGCTTGTCTCTGTGCAATGAACTTCTGCTTATATGTGATGATGCCTGTGTTGCTCATGAAGAGATTTGATATCAAGAATGCAAAAGCAGAAAAAAGCTTGTGTTACAGCAGCACAGAAGCAGTGCCTATTACAGGAAGAGGGCTTTTCCCCCCCATTTTATAAAACTTGCTGCAGAAAATGCCAGTTAGCTTTCCTGTGTTAGAATCCTGGACTGAGAATTCAGTTTGTGGGGAGAGTTGTAATCCAGCATGTATCTGGCTTGCATTGAGCTGACAAATAACAGAAAGTGTGTGTCCTAAATAAGTTGGACACCTCTGTCTGTGAGGGATGGGTGCTTATTAAAAGTGCTGTGACCAGAAAAATAATTATTTCCATTTAGCTTTTACTGCATTGTAATAAACCAGATGTTGAGAGGAGATGGGCTGGGAGGGATGATTTAATGCAAGTGCGTCAGAGGGTGTTTTAAGAGATTTAGAGGGCAAGCTGGTAATGAATCACTGGATAAGAGAGATAAAAATGTTGATCTATCCTCTCATAATACCAAGGCATAAACATCATAAAATACTTTCCTTTGAAGAGTAAGTTCATAAAGAGACATGTGAATAATTTTGTCTTTTAAAGTAACTAGAAACGGTGGCAATAGTTTCCTCACAAAATCGAATTACTATTAAGTATGTCGCTTGTAATATGTAACTCAGTCTCAGGCATACTATATCTCATTCATTTCCTCCTCTTTTCTAAGTGAAAAGGATTTAAATTTTCTGGGATATGCTGAGGTCAAAACTTGTGCTTCTGGGAGTTTTTGGTTATCCAGAATAGTGTTAGCATGTGATACATAATTTTGTATTGAGGAGAACACAGTGTTGACACACACAAGAGTTTTGTATCTGAAGCTGATACAGCTTCAGATACAAGTGGGAAATGAGTTTGGAGTGGGAAATGAGAAGAGGAAGCTTACTAGCAAGGTAAGTTGCAAAAATATATGACCTAAGCTAATTTTTAGCAGAAACTGGCTTGCAGTATATTTTGCTACTAGAAAAGACAGGCAAGGTGCCAGTATTAATTAAGTAGAAATAATAATTGATCTGTCCCATCTCAAAAGCAGAGTAAAATTCCAAGGCATTTGGGGGGCAGGTGTTGACATAGATACAACTGTTCTCCTTTGGCAGCAGTTTGGTCACACTGTTCATAATAATATGGTCTACTTGGGAAGTTACTCCTGTTTTCAGTAGCAAGCTGGGACTGGATGACCAAAGGTCCCTTCTGACAAATGTTTCTTGTTCTCTCATCCTTTATCCATGCCCTCCAAAGCCACATGAAAGCTGGTAAGCATTGCAGTTCTATGCTAAATGGGAAGCTTCCTTGGAAACTGGCTGCTGCCCAGTCCCTGGGTTTGGTGTGCTTTGATGGTGTGAATTACCACAGTGCTGATCTGGATTCTCATGTCTGGTATCTTAAAGAACCTGAGTGCTACAAGGATTTGTTATGGTGCGAATTAGGATATGCTTTGGCTGGGTAGTATCTGTTTCTTGTGAACCTTCTTATAATTTAATTTGACCTCTTTGCTTCTACTCAATTAGACATCAGAATTCCAAAGATCCCCCCCCAGCAAATAAACAGAAAATTCCCAAACAAACTCACATTTTATTTAATTCACGAGAATTTAATTTTTTTCAAACTGGTATTCCCAGAATATCATAGGCCTAGTGTGATGGAGCCTTATAGAAAGCCAGGCAAGTTGTTAAGATAATAGATTCATTTTCCAGCTTTGGAAGTTTGGACTTACTCATCTGCATGGTGCTGCTGCACGTGAACCTACCATTAATGCCAGGGTTCAGGGACAGCCTTTTTCAAAGCATTTCTCTTTCATGTGGAACACCCACATCTGTGCCATAGGTACAGCTTTTTGTTGCTTTGAGGGCTTGGATCACCTAAGTCTTGATCTTCAAAGGGGAGAAATGCCAGAGGTTTACATTTAAAGTATTTTACCCTCATTTTTACTAGTGAGCTCATTCAGTTTTGGATGTCTGCTGATCCATAGCAGAAGAGCCAACAGTGCACACTTGATACTGTGTATGGTAAAATACAAAATGTTTTTAATGTATTCATGAAAAGTGTTATTTGAAAAGGAAAGTCACATTTCTTTTTGATAGGTGAGAAGCCCTTCACTTGTGAGATTTGTGGCAAATCATTTACAGCTAAAAGTTCACTTCAGACTCACATTAGAATTCACAGGTAAAGTATGTCTTACTTTCATTACATTCTTTAAAAATGTAACTTCTAGTTTTATAACTTGAATGTAGTGCTTGTTTAATTATAGAAGGGTTAGGACTTGTTTGCATTTTGAATGATTGTTACCAACTTAACATTTTTGCTTAATCTATGTAAGGAAATAATTGGTAGTGGAAAATACTGAAGTCCTAAATACTGATGTGCCAAGATATTTTAAGAGTCTTTTTTGGTGTTTTGTGTCTGTTCACTGACAATGTACTTACTGCTATACTATTTTTATGAAAATTTTGCTGTAAGTTTTGTTTGACAGCAGAACAGTAGCCATGGTGTATCAAGGTTATTGGAGCATTGTCCTGTTGCCCTGTGAGCTATCCTGTCTCTCTAATAGCATTAGATGCTTTTACCCTGGTCAGTGCAATACATTGCATAAAGGTATGTTAGATTTTAAATCACTGGAGAACTGTTGTCTAAAAAACCATTTCCAGTAAAATTCCTTGTCTTTTTGACCCAGACAGCAAGTTAGGATTTGGACACTTCGCCCACACTGTTAATGAATGTTGTTAAAATGGTTGGTGCTTAGAACTGTGCAAAGTTGCTGTATTCTTGTTAAGGTGTAGCAGCATGGAGCTTGTACCTCTGGTTTTATGAGAGGAAGGCAGTCATCTCTGTAGCTCTGGAGTATATACTAATTTTACGGTTTGTGAAATCAAATAGAAATAATCACGAGGTCAAATAGAGGATGTTTTTAATGACTCTACCCTTTAAGTACTTAAAATTTAGAAAAACAATGTAATCATTTAAGTATTTTATTACAGAGTAAGTTTCAGAAAGAAGCATTTTCAAAGTGAATATTTTAATGAGTTTAAACTCTTTTCTTTTGCAGAGGAGAAAAGCCATATTCTTGTGATATATGTGGAAAATCCTTCTCTGATTCCAGTGCTAAGAGAAGACACTGTATCTTACACACAGGCAAAAAGCCTTTTGCCTGCCCAGAATGTAGTTTGCAGTTTGCTCGTCTGGACAACTTGAAGTCTCATTTGAAAATTCACAGCAAGGAAAAGCAGTTTCAGGAAGCCAGCGCAGCCCCGAGCACCGACGCTCATCCGGAAGAAGTGAGAAATATTCTTCAGCTGCAGCAGTACCAACTTGCCACCTCTGGAGGGCAGGAAATTCAGCTGCTAGTTACAGATGCAGTACACAACATCAACTTCATGCCCAGCCACAGTCAAGGCATCAGTATTGTGACTGCAGAAAATGCCCCCAGCATGACAACAGAGCAGGCTGCAAACCTCGCACTCCTTGCTCAGCCACCACAGCAGCTGCAAAACTTGTTGCTTTCGGCTCAGCAGGAGCAAGCAGAACAAATCCAAAGTATCAATGTGATTGCAAACCAAATAGAGGCTGCCCAACCTGAACAAATGCATGTCATCGCTCTTTCCAAGGAAGCGCTGGAACATCTCCATGCTCATCAAGGACAAAATGAACAAATCCACTTGGCAGGATCTTCACATGCAGCTCAGCACGTGCAGCTAGCCCAGGAATCAAGTCAGCAGCCTCACTCTAGCCACAATACTGTTCCTTCCCATCAAGTCAGTGAAGAGCAGAATCAAAGAGTACTTATTTCTGAATCCCATCAGCAGCCTCTGTCAGTAAATGAGTCATCTCATGAGCATCCTATCCAAGGACAGGCTTTCTGAAATGCTTGTTTGTCAGCAGAGGGCTAGGCCACAGAATGCTTCTCATCCAGGCAGGGATATTTTTTTTTTTTTTTTTCAGCATAAGCTAGCCAAAGATGCATTTCTTGGTGATTTTGGATTGGTGACTCAGTTTGCTTAACAGTATTTATTTTAGACTATTTTGTTTTTCTGGATTGGTATTTCTTTACCATATTTAGTCCACACCTCACAAGCGATTAATATGAGGTTTTGTGCCTATATCTCTGCCTCCTGAGGAGATATTTAGCCCTTATTTGCATTTCTGTGTGGCTCTCCAGAGAAGTTCACCTTGGAGAACACTGTTTAGGACGTCTGCTGATCACAAGAGTACCACTTCTCTGACAAACTTAACATTATACCTGAGCTACTGTCAAGCTTAAGACAACAAGTACTTTTTGCAAAGCTAACACCATATTTCTTATATTTAATGAGCTTTCTTTCTGCAGGTCAACGTATAATTCTCTATGTAATCGTTCCCTGAAGTGCATTATAAGTTACTACCAAATTCATTTGGTTTGGGTTGAAACTGTTGCAGCCTTTAACTGGCCCTGAATCTTCCCTCCTGTTAACTGTGTGCTGTACACATTTTGCTCCTCAGAAATGTTTAAGCCATTGCACTTGAATAGTGGCAATGAGATGTGATGGTTACACTGGAGAAACCCCCAAATTCCGCTCTGTTAGTTCTGCCACTCACTCTCTTTGACTGTGGGCAAGGTAGTTGACCTTTGTGCCTTATTTCATCATCTAGTAAGTGGGGATAGTGTTCACACACTCTGCCAAGCACTTTGAAGAGCCCTTGATGTTGAAGGCACTGTCTACTGAAGTGCAAAACTCTCTTCCTGACAGGATTCTGTCAAAGCTTAGGAGCCACTATATATTTAAAGTATTATTTTTTGTACTTTTGAGAGAAGAACATAATCTTACTTTAATGTATGTTAAGACTGGTAATTGTTCATGTGAGGATTCGAACAATGAAGAGAATCACTACAGAGCATAACAAGTTACATAAATGGGGCACATCACTTAAAGTTGTACAAGTATTCTTGTTGACTAAATTAGATGTGTACAGATTGTTTTCAATGACTGACTGCTAACAAAAAAGACTTGACATCGTAATAAAATGCCTTGCCAAAAATACATACTTTCTGTTTTCAGGTTTGACTACTGATAACACCTTTGCGTGGTTGGACTGGTGTGTTAAAATCCAGATAAAATGCCACAGTTACTTAAAAAAACATGCTCAACTGTCACTTCAGATTTAAAATATCATACTTGTGATTTGCATTGATGTTTTATGTTATAACAAATGAAAAATTTAACAAAAATATGAATTTAAAAGCAAAATTATCCACATTTTTTATAAAATCCCTTGTTCCAAGTCCAGACTATTTGGCCTGCTTCTAACTGCATGCTGCAGAAGTATGGCTAAGTATCTCCATGTCTTCAAAGTACTGGATCATTTTTATATAAATAGATCATGATAAGGGTAGACAGTGGGAATAAATCAATGCAAAAACAAAAGAAGCCATCCCACAGCAAAGGTGTTTAGGCTTTTCACCTTTTCTCTCAGAATGGAGAAATAAAATTTGCATACTTTCTGCCACCAAAGTGAAACAGCATATTCTGTAGTTCTGCCTGAGAAGCTTGAAATCTTGGTGTTGTAAGAGCAGATAAATAAATGCAGTAAAGCCTGTTACACTTACGACAATCTTGCTGATTAATTGTATAAGGTCACAGTAAATATTCTGGCAGTTTCATCCCAAAACTTTTGCTTTTATCTAAAACATTGTACAGTGTAGCCAGAGTACTGTCTGGTCATAAGTTTACAGAAACTTGCACAGAATTCATTGTCTGCCATATATTTATGAATCCTGAAATGCATAAAAACAGGTTACAAGCTAAAATCTGAGGCTACCAGTAAAGGAACTGTTCAATACTTCTCTTTTTTTTTGAACTTTATTTTTTTTTGTTAAAGGATTCAGTTCCATGCTGCAGGTAGGACACTTCCATATACTGATTTCTCAGTGCTATCCCTGTAACTAAAAAAACTCTGAAGACTGGTGTTTGGAATTCTGTTTTGCTTTTCTGCAGATTACCAGTGAAGAACCGAGCTGCTGTGAATAGCAGGGCAATAACTAATCTTGCACCCTGCATTGCTTCAGCTGTCAGCATGTATTATAGCTTGCACTCAAGAAGCTGGCATGGCTTCTCATATCACACGTGTTGCTTTTTGGACACCATTTGCCTCCTTTCTAGTGAATGCATTTCTGTTGAAAGATGAAATGAATCCTTTTTCTGTGTATGCATTTTTAAGGCTACAGCTGAAGTTTAGGATTGCTTTGAATTTGAAAGGAAACCACTTCAGCTTTGTTTTTTAGTCCAGCTGACACTAATAATGATTTAGTAAAAAATTCATCCCTTAGAAACCGTTTCAGAACAGCTCTAAATATCTTTACTCCTTAGCCAGTAAACACCTTAACTTCTCTTTTTCTCACATAGACTAATCCTAACAAATCCGTCTTGCTGCTTTCTATGTTAAAATGAGATTAAGGTTTTAGATGTAAATGCAGGGCAGTAAGAGGACTACAGAAATACCCAGTTTTGTGAGCACTTAACAGCATTGTGTGTTTCCTCTGCTCAATTTGTAAGTTGCCCAGTGTAGTTGGATTTCACTTTTTTGGGGTTTTTTTTGGGGTTTTTTTTGTTTTGTTTGTTTGTGTTGTTGTTGTTGTTGTTTTGTTTTGTTTTGTTTTGTTTTGTTTTGTTTTTCCCCAAATGCAAGTTTATCAGATTCTGGCTTTTTCTGAAGATCTTGGTTGGTTCTCCAGATGCAATTTGAAACAAATCCCCAAGAGGTAGAGCAAACAGTCTGGAGCCTGCATTTGCCTGTTGGTGAATAATTCCCCTGCTTAGCCTTGCAGTGCAGCATCTTGGGTTTTGATAAATGAATAGCAGAATGTTTATATAATATGGGCTGTAAAAGCAAATTACCCTGGCAATAGGAAAAGAAAGCGCTACTAGGGATTGTACAGCAATTTCCTCTTAGCATCTAAGATGAAAAGGAGAGGACTCGACGTCATCACAAACTCTTTCCAACTGAATGCCTGGTCACAGGTTAAAATTAAGGATATTGACCCTGGCATGGATCTTGCCAGTTGTTGAGGAAAGAGTTTTGCTTGCATTTGTTTGTTTGTTTGTGAAAGACTTCTTTCAGTGTTGTAGCTGGTTAGTCATCGTGATGAAGGTCATGGTTGGTGTTTGCTAATACCTATGCTGGTGTGCTTGGATGTGGGTTTTTTCAGGCTTTTCAGACTTCACCTTAATTGTGAAAGATAGTATGAGATTAATCACCAACCTAGTGCCTGTGTGAGCACAGCAGCTGGGTACATTTCCTGTGTCCCCATGTCTTCCAACTCTGCAGCAGACTGTCTGTGACAATATCTTGTGTAATTATCCTTATCCTGGAGAAGCGAGTCTGAGCTGGGAGTGGCTGGGAGGAGGCTGGTTTGCACAGCAGGCGTGCCCCAGAGTGCTGGAGCAGCCAAGGGTGCTTCCCAGGTACACTTATCTTCACAAGACGGGCAGAAGTCCATCTGTGCAGGCCTTCTTCCCAATCCTTTTGCACTGCCAAAGAGCAAGACATGGGAGAGGTAATGCCATACTCTCCAGAGCTATGATTTCAGGACCTTTTACTTACTCATTAGAGACTAGTGAAAGAGTCTGTTTCTTGCAGAGTTGCAGTCCCATGAGCTACAACAGTTCTCTGTGTTCTATCCCTTTTCAGATCCTCCGTAAAATATGGTGAACAATAAATGGGTTTCCACAACAGAGGGACTACTGATCATATCTGTCCCAAGCAATTCTTCCAAATGGAAAAACCTATCCAAGCATATTCTCAGCATCTCTCTGTAGTATGCTTACTGCTCATTTCTGGCTAATATTTTAATCCTACCTAATTGAAAATATCTTTGGAATAGCAGGAAGCAGACTTTTGCTTTAGTTAGCAAACTTCCTACCCTGTCCTGCAAATTTTTCTGACATGAAGAAGAACTTTCCTGTGTGAGTGACTGAGTGTACTGCAACACATAACCCAGAGAAGTTGTGGAGTCTCCCTCACTGGAGATAGTCGAGAACTGAACACAATCCTGTGTCATGTGCTCTGGGATGACCCTGCTTGAGCAGGGAGGTTGGACCAAATGACCCCCTGTGTGTCCCTTCCAACCTGACCCATTCTGTGATTCTGTGATTTTACTTGCCCTTCACCAAGACATCTCTTGGTGACCCCTAGTAACTCTCCTTTAGTACTACCATCACGTGGGGGTCTCTCTCAAATATATATGTGTGTGTGTATATATATATGTGTGTATGTATAATTTTTTAAATTCATTTTGTCTGTTTTCTCTTCTGTTTCTCAGTCATTTTCAGATGCTATTTTGGACTGAAAGGAACTGAAACAGCTGCAGCTGCACCAGGTGGAGGGAGAAGTTTGGACCAAGAAAACCCTCTAAGAATCACAAAGAAGCAAAACCCTTGGGTCTTGTGTCAGGGTATGTGTGCACTATTCAAAGGATTTCCAAGTTTCCAAGAGCATTGCTGCACAACCTTTGAAAGGCTTTCAGGATCACTGTTTAAAGGTGCTGCACAACCTCATGTGCTTTCCATATTTTCCTTCGTGGTAATTGTTTTCCTCTCCAAACTGAATGCAGCATGGCACATCTGCCACAGCTGGCAAGCAGAACAGCACCAGCTAACTCACATCTAACTATTGCCACCCACAGAACATTTATCCTCATGTGAGTACTACAAACAGGCCTGCAGAGCAATATCATATTGTCACCAACAATAAACAGAGTCTGAAATTAATATTAGTCACCCAGTTCAGGATTTTAATATATGTAATTTTCATAACTGGCAACCTGTTGAATAGAATTTAGTGCACCTGAATTACCACATGATGAGAAAAGAAATGGAGAAATGAAAACCAGAGTAGATTGAAACAACAAGTAATTGATGGTTCTTGGCATGCTCTTTTTATAAAAAACACCCAACATAAATTTTCAGAAAACGGTCTTGCTATGTTTGTTAGGCTAATCATTGCTTTTATTTTTGACTTTGACTGTCAGTTGACTATTACCAGTATGTTTATAGTTAATTCCTTTTCTTGCTCACAATGATAGTAATAATGCCTAGAAATTATCAGTTAAAAAAATATAATTTTTTTTTCAAAGAAAAAGGATTAATGGGAGTCAGTCCTCTGTATGTGCAGAGTTAAATTTCAAGAACAGAATTTCTTGTGTGTTAATTTAAGCACATGTACAAAATGTGCACCTCAATCTCAGGACTTTTTAAAAATAATATGTAGTGGATTGCTTTGGGTTTAACCCTTAAGTGTTGTGGTGCAAAAAGGAGAAAAGAGATGTTTCAAAAAGCCCAATAAACTTCAGTTGTATTAATCTGTTTCAAGCTAAAAATATGGCTGTAGGGAAAAATAGATAGCCAAGACAATATTTTATGAAGCTGATTTTATATTTGGTTCTGGGTACGCTTGCTTCTTCTCTGGACTTTACATAAGGCTGCTATAGACTTTTTTTGGCTATAGCAAAAGCCATATGGTCTGGCTACCAAAATTAGGTTCTGCTTAGTTTACAGTGTACAGAGGCTCCAGCAGCCATGCTGCCGACCTTTGAGAGGAGGAAGGAAAGGGCCTTCCTTTGCATCTCTCAGTCAGCCCACACCAGACAGCCCACAAAGCATCCCTGCATTTGCATGTGCTGCTTGCAGTTACTTATTGTCACACCTCAGCTCATCTGCTGCCACCCAGGACCTGGCTGTGAATTAAAACTGCTTTGTCTTACCATTTTAACATGTCTCCTTGTCCTAACTGTTGTGTCTGCCTTGTTTTTCTGCATTTTTTCAGCAGGAGAACATCATCACATGAAATGATAACACTTGTGCACGAATCTTTCAGGCAAGGGAGCAGCTGTGGTAGCTAAACATTGAGAATCTGATCTTCACAGTCTCTGATATTGTGAGGATGGAGTTCTTCAAATCCAGCACTGCTGCAAATCCCAACAAAATTCTTAAAAAAGCATTGCCCTAATGAATCACTTTAGGAAACTACCATTGAGCTAGACCAGAGAGATTTCAGGGCTACCTGGAGGAGGCCCATCTGCAACCAGTGATTTCTTTCTCAGTCTGGGTTTTTTATAGACACTGTAATTTAGCAACATTTAGCTGAGAGGCTTTTTGGTTCTGATTCTGTAGTTATGTAAAAATGTATCACTTCATAAATCCAGTGGGATATACAGTTGGGGAAAAGGTGCACATTGTCATTAAGATGAGAAATCATTTAGTTTGGGGTTTTTTAATTTAACATAGGTTTGTTCTGCATGAAAATCACAGCTGTCTGATCTGCAATAGGACTTTGACACGTGAAAGTTCACGGTGCTCAGAGATGAAAAGTGACCTGACCCTGCTGTGCTGACAGAAGTCCAAGCTGAAGCTACAGCTGTCCCACAAAGCAGCTTTTGCACGTGGTGCATGAGCCAAAAGAGAGGAAAGCTGCCATGGTGGCACAAAGCTTTGCTGTGGGAACCGCGACCCCTCTGGAACTGCTCGGTCCACGCGCTACCAGCGGGAATGATGTCTCAGCAGTGCCCAGCAAATACAGCTGTGGGTAGGAGTTTTTGCGTCAAAAGGAGGCACACACTTTACACAGGGTGTAATTAAGTTGTAAATCTCATTGCCACAGAAATTTGTGGATGCCAGACTTTCACATTTGCCTGAAATTTTTTTTTGCCTGAAAAGCAAAGAAGTTCAAATGGAAAAGAGCTGCCAGGGGGAATTAAACACAAAGATACCAGGAAATCTTTGGGCAGAGGCTCACTGGAGGCTGGGAGTGGAGTTCTCTCATGTTTGCTTTTATTTACCACTTTTTGCTGGGCATTTGCTATTAGTAAGAGGCTCTTCATCCTTTAAGTATTTCTGACAGCATCCATCAAGAGCTCTGGAAAGAGCAGGCTTCAGTCCTCTGCTCTGTCACATGCTTTCTCTGTAACCTGGTTTTCCTTCCTTTAGGAAAAACAGAAATTTGAGCGTTTTCTAACCTCCCACAGGGTTGAAAACTCCTTACTTGGAAAGTGCTTAGAAATGCAGGGTAGGGTGTGGGCTGGTGTCTGGTGTTGCTGGGGAGCTGGAGCCCTGTTGACAGACTCAAACTGATGGTGGCCAGACAGCCACGGGCCCACAGTGGGTGCCTGTGGCACTGATGGTGGTGGCAGCGATGGATGCTCCAGTACCTGGTTTTCCATGTGACCAAGTTTATGGCAGAGGTAACCCCTGGGCTTCAGCCCCAGCACCAGTTCAGAAGCGGCAGGGAGTGGTGTGGGCTTGAAGCAAATGAAATGAAACGACTACCTATGTATTCCATAAAAGTAATCTAATATTAAGTTTGCTACTGTAGGGGACCAATGATAATGGGACAATGTCTAAACTATGTAGCAAACCCAGACTTATTTAAAAAAAAAAATAAAAATTGAGTTTTCCTTAGTGCCTCATTCAGCTGAATAGGAATTTCGCTCTTATCAATTCTCCTTTCTTAAACAATTTAGTGGCCTTAATTTACCATCAAATCACAGCGCATTTTCATCTTTCTTCTAACCCTACTCCCTCTGACAAATGTCCTTCTTTGGGGAACTGCTTCCATGGCTCAGCACTGCCACTGCCGTAGCTCTCCCAGTAGGAGATGTTGGACCTTCTCAGAGCAGCAGCAATTAAATGCACTGCATGAAATAATTCATAGGGAGACCATCTCCTAGAAGCAGGGCTCTGCCCAAAGGTCTGTCAAAATTTCAGTAGTGAAACAGAGATGGAAGCAGTTGTTCCTCCAGGCTGATGGACAAACCATGTCTCTAACCTCAGCTGACAACCCTGTGACAAATGCCTGTGATAACCATGGTCTCTGATGATTATATTTATCTACCCTGCAGATACCATAACTGGAGAGTGAGATGAAGGAGAGTCAGTTTATGGTCCTGCTTTTGAAGGTATGTCTCCTCAGCTATCTGACTGCAAATGGTGAATTTCCACAAAAATCAAGTTGTTGATCTGATCTTATTCACGTAATAACCTGGGAACTGCTTTCCATCTCCCTAAAGCAAAAAGGTTTGGTTTTCAGTCAAAATTATAATCTGTATTAGCAAGAGCAGACTGCTTTAGTGAGAATACTTTTTCATCTATAACCTTGTCTCTGTTCTCTTTTGTCCTCTGCCTGAGGCTCAGCTCCACCAGCCCCTTGTCCTTGCCTAAATGAGGGCTGATGGTCACCCACTGCCTACTTCAAACTTGAAATACTCACCTTTGTGGACAAGACCCTAGAAGTGCAGAAGTGGATTAGCTACAGATCTCCAGGCACATCTACCACTGTTTAAATGTGTTTAAAGTACTAGAAGTAAGTCAGTTTTAACTCTAGTTTTCCTGGACCTCAGGCAGCTTTTCAGGCTTGAGCACACGATAGGAATTGCTGCCAGCAGCCTCAAGTCTGCAGGTGGGAATTCTGAATCTCATATAAAACACCCTGAATGTCGAGAAATGACAAACATGACTATAGTTTAACAAAAAATGTTCCCTTGTACTGGCATAAAGTAATAAAATGTAAATAAAAAAGAACATTCTAACTTTTAATATTTAAGAAAAACAATCCATATAATTGACATAGGCATTTGGGATATTTTGTTTAGATTAAATGCTACCCATTAAGACACTTTATGACAGTCAAAGCACTTTTGAAAATTATTTATGTTCCCTTATGGAAAAGCTTTCCCACTGGCAATGGTACAAACCATTTGAGCAGGCTGGGCAGCAGCCAACACTGAGATCAGAAATGCTAAGTGCAGCTGAAAAGTTTCTTTCCCAAGATGCTGAAGAGTCTGCCTTTGAGGAGAAGCTGCTCTCACCTCAAGAGCACCACCAGGCTGGATGGAGCAAAATGTAGTAGCACTGGCAAGCAGGAAAGCTGCTAGAGGTGGAAGCCTGGTGGGTGAGATTTAAGGCACTAAATGCTATGAGCTTCCTGGAGTGGGAAGAAAAAGGCAAAAGTCACTTCTTTGTTGCTGGAGCTCCTGGAACAGCAACAAGCCCAGGCTCCCAGAGCACAGGTATCTCTGAGAGAACTTAAACTGCTATTGGAAAAAAACAGGACTGGCTGTTAAATTGTTTCCAAGGTGAGTGTTACCAAGGACTTAAAATTTTGTGAATCCTCTTTTCCAGCAATATTATCCAGTGTATTTGTGCTAGAGCCCATCTTGCACCTTTTGCACCTTCTGTTTGGGTAGAAATTGTCATTTTTTATCACCTGGAGATTTTATTTGATTTACACATCAGGTAGAAACAAGTTTGCATGTAGTCAGGCCCATCTGCACGCAGGGGAGCTGTTGCAGCTTGCATATACTGCTTGACTACAGCTTCATCATCCTCCTCCTAGCAGAGCTTGTGCTTTCCCTATGCTACTCAGAAAATAAGCTGCCATGTCACGTGGGAAGGGGACAATATACCAAAAACTGCTTCAGTAATCTCAAGGTGGATTTAATTGGAATTGGTCAACCTTGAATATGTCCCTGCAACAGTTTTGTTACCCATATTGCACATACTCCACATGTTGATGCATTAAAGGACACTGCTACTTCTTGCTCTCCCCCTCTTTAATTAAAAGTTGCTTTCCACCCTTGAGAAAGGTGTTCCCCTGGGTATGCCTTTCTATTTTAAGGCTTAGATTGCTTTCCCGATACTTCCCGCAAAACTCCTTTACCCTGAGGGCAGAAGACAAATAACTTCAATATCTGAAAAGGGTGAGAGATGCCTCTGTCAGCCAGTAATGTTCTGGGAGACTTCATGCTTGGCATGTGCACTGCAACCAGTGCCTGCTGGAATTAATGGCACACAACCTCATTTTACTGTAATGAGATGAGAAGACTGAGGCAATTACACAGAATCACTCGTACTGGAGCAGCATGTCAAAGGACAAAGCATCCCCCTCAAAATTAGTCTGCTGAAGTAATTTTGCAAGCCACAAGGCAGCAGTCAGGGAATAACTGTTCAGTTCAAATTTAACTACCATTTTTATGAATCAGTTTCTGAGAAAGGCTCTCAGACAAGGTAACAAGAATTTAAAAAAAAAAAATCAGAGGAAAATAAAATCTAAATATTTCTTCACTTTCCTTAAAGCTTGTAGAGAACTTGATGGGGATCTTGACTGCTGAGTGTGATCAGGTCAGATGGTGATGGTGGATGACAAGATCAGTGGACCTGCTGCTCCCCACCCCAAAGCCAGGCTCCTCTCTACAGAAAAGAAGTCAAGTCCCTGCCATCATCCCCCAAACACAAGCACAACTAGTGCTTGCTTCTCCCCAGCCATCACTCTTGAGCGTTGTTTCTTCTCTCTGAGTCCTTTCCCAGCCAGTGTGGAGGATCCTCTCCACCTCCTCACAGCTCTCACTTCCATTGCTTGTCTCCTCTCCTCACCCTGGAAAAAATTACTCTGGGAGCACTCTGCCCTCCTTAACTCAGTATCTGCTCTCCATTTATTTAGCTCTGTCATTCTATTTAGATTAAGAAGTATCCTACTCATCCTCCTGTGCAAGTTTCCAAGGGCTGGGAGTAGCTGGGTATCCCACCCCAGCCAGTCATGTCCTGCCCTCATAGCCCCTGACTGTGCTCACAGGAGTCTTGTCCTCTGTCACTGGCAGCAGCATGAGGGCTGAGCCTGTGCTTGGAGCATCCTCTCTGCCTCCTTACCTTCCTCATCCTGACAGTGGGAATAATCACAAGCAGCCATAGGGAACTACCATGATAAGTACCTTGAGCTACTCTGGCAACAGTCATTACAGACCAACAACAGGGATCCAGAAAGCTTTTTTATGAGTACGTTTTCATTAGCTTCTTTACTGGCTAAAAGACGGATTTAAACCAGACTTAGTTGACATAAGAATCAGTGAAACCTTTGAGGGAAAGGAAAAAGGTGAGTGCAAAAGAAGAAAAGAGAGCTTGAGGAATTGTATTGTGAATAGCAGCAAAGGGAGCACAATTGCAGCTCTTCATCCCCCAGCTCTTTCCCTGGATGAAAGCTTCTCCATCCCTCACAAAGGAAGAGGAATCCTCAGGATGGCCAACAAGAATAACCATAGGAACAGCTCGCAGTTCCACATCACCTTCCAGCCAGCACCCTACTTGGACAAGAAATATATTACTCAAGCTAGAAAACCCTATGACAAAACTAAGGAAGCTGCCAGGGCATCTCCAGGACCAAAGGTTACAAACTCATGGCTGCAGAACTCAGTGTCAGCCGAAGGTGGGCCCTGACATTCAGGGAGGCATTTCACAAAACCTCCAGGCTCTGTTCTGCCCTCACAAGCTGAAAAACATTATTTTAGCAAATGCATACTAGAAGTTTGTTCTCAGTAGGTTAACATATAGGCCTAGCCTGTCAAATTTTTTATATTTTCAGGAATGTAATAAACAAGAATATTGCTTTGAGCAGCTTACTTGATGGAAGAGAACAAAATATTGAAGTGCAACCACAGAGAGAAAAATTCAGTGTAGTTTCCATGTTACCACACCACGCAGAAAGACATCTTTAATGGTAGCAAACAAGCATAACCTTCATAAACCTACAGAAAACAACCCAAAAGCTGGATATATTCATAACCAGCAATATTCACAAGTTGCTGCCTTGCCAATGGCTCTGTGCAATCTGAATGGCGTAGGATCCATGACCAGGCCTTCCTAAATCTGAGTGGGCATTTAATCCTGAGGAAACAGAAAGAAGCCACAGCATACAACAAGGAAAGCCAGGTACTTTCCAGGCTCTGCTCTGTTCTGATTTTCTGATGTCCTTGCTTGGACAAGGGATGCCTGTAGCATCCTCCTTGCTTAGTACCACTCTGCTGGATGGGGTGGGGTGGGGTGGGGTGGGATGGGATACAGTACAAAGCTTTATGGAGCTCTGCTGGCATCCATCGCTGTGCCAGCGCCTGCAGGAGGCACAGCTTGTCCTCCCACAGTGTGGGAGAAGGAAAGGCTGGAAATCATAGAGATTGCAAAATGTTGGACTGTTTTCAGGATTCAGATTAGTGCTCTGAAGGAAGAAAATGAAGGATGTTTCACAGGGAGTCACGTCTAATACTGTCATTTCTCACAGTAATTTCCTGACTTAATCTCTGAAGTACTGGCCATTAGTAGCTGGGGCACATGGAACAACACTTGCTTCTTTAAATAAATGTAGCTGCATAAAGCCATAGTATTTTCACCTCTCCTGAAATTCCAACTGGAGGCTACTTAATCAGGAACTGACAGCATTCATTGTGAAGAAGAACTTTCTAAAGAGCATCATGAGTGTAGCCTGTCAGTATGAAATAGTGCCTGGGTTTATAATGGCCCCACACAAAACAGAGGCTGCAGAGCTTAGCTTTGGATGGAGATGGATCCCATGTGCACTTTCTCCCTCCTGCAGGCAAGTGATCAATGACATGGAGATCCTCCAAACACTGGAGGCTGTACCTACATTTAACAAAAGGCCTACAGTAGCCTGCAAGATAATTAACTGTGGGATCATCAATTCATGATTCCCAGATGGTTTTCCTGCCTGTTGTAAGGTAGAGCACTATTTCCTACTCAGCATTTTACAGACCATGATGACTTACTTACAGCAAAAATAAAACCATGTCATCTTGCCATCTTGCACATGTGAATGGCTTGGAAACATTTTTTTTTTTTTAGCTTAAAAAGAAAAGTTCACAAGATGTTAAAAAAGTATTTTTAAAGGAGAAGAGAAAAAGACATGTGAACATAGCACACCTACAATTTATGGGAAATAATGTAATTATATACTTAGAAACACTGATATGGTAAAATGACATCTCAGACAAAAAAGAAGAAAAAATATGTTTGTATGACTGTGGCCTCAGTGAAGGCCAAACATTTCATCCTGCACTGACTACTATAAACTAAAACTCATGTCCTTGAAATCAGGCTGGGCTGCATGAGGCTAAAACCAGGAAAAGCTAAAACAGGCAGAAGATTTAAGTAATTATTTCTAGCAGATGGTCTCAATTAAAAAAAAGTGACTACTGCCACTGAAACAGAGTAAAATATTGTTGATAAAGTTATTGCCATATAGTTAAGGTTATGTGTGGATGTAAATATATAATCCAAAATAATCCAAAATGACTGCCAGTGTCAGTGATTTCTTACATGCAAGATCCCTCTGACACACAGTACAGAGCTGGGGCATGGATGGCTCCAGGTGAGCATTAAAAGAAGAGAAGGTGTGTGTAAGATCAAAATGCAGGCTGGAAAGAGGCCATAGCCAAGTGCACTGGAGTTTCAAAGGAAAGAGCACTCATTTGTGGAGCTTGGATGCAGACACAAGGCTATACCAGCTCTGCTGTGCCAGGGCAACCCCGACACCATCAGAATGCAGCTCTCCCATCCCTATTCCCAGCTCTGCCAAGAGTGCTGTGCTGAGTGACCTTTGCTCTGGGCTCACCGTATGAGCGGCTAAACCTCACAGAACAGCACCTCACAGAACAACAGAGTAAGATGGGGAAGGCTGAATTAGGGAAGTATTTGGAGACCTGATTTTGTCCATGCTTAAGTCCATGGATTTCATGAAAAGTAACAATCTTAAGTTTATTTGCTTAATGGGAATGAATTTAACAAAGCAGCAAATGTTTAACTGAATGCCTGAAGAGGGAACAGATCCAGAGTGATCTCCAGAGGCTCTGACTATGAAGATTGTGTTAATTTTAACAAGGGAATTTAGGTTTTTCTTCACTTATGCTACAAAACATAAAGATTTTTTAACCTAAAATACCTCTACATATCTGCAGCTAGCTAAGAAGCCTGTAACACATTTCATCCTTCCATTTTCTAAAGCATTCTGTAATCTATACACAGACTATATAGGAGTTAAATCTTCTGTAGGAACATTTCAAATCAATCTGCCTAGAGAGTAATTTTTTTCACTTTATAGTTCTGTGTCTAAGATTAAAATAGACCGTGATATTTTCTTCATAAAACCCCACATTTCCTGACAAATTACTTTTTGTAAGTAACAGACTACTGCTATGAAAAGATATGGTTTTGCATACTCAGGATTGAGACAGAGGTTAGTGGCTCTTATTTCTTGCAAGGACTTTCTATTATATTCAGATGTTTAAAGTCAGGAAAGCAATTCTAGTTCTGAAGGCTATCAGAGGACAATGTTAAGAGACCAGTTAATTGATTTTTTATTTGCTGTTGGTTTGGTCACTCATGGCAGGTCTGCTCTGTGACTGCCACCCCAGTGTCTCCAATGTTCCACAAGGGATCAAAGCAGAACAGCATGTGATTTGAGTCCAAATGACTGATCTGAGCAGATGTCAGAGCCCAGAAACTGATGCTCTGGCAGTGGCCAATGTTCAGGAACTCTGAGGGCAGGTAAATGCCTTATGACATCAAATATCAGAAAGTTGATCCTGTGCCAAAAGTCACAAGCCTGGTGACGATGCTGGCTGGATGTCATACACCCAGGATCTAGGAGAACAATACATAGGAACTGGGCAGGGGACAACTGGCTGAAGTTACACCACATGAAAAAAGTTATAATGAGAAGAGTACAACCAGGAAATATTTTTAATTTCAGGCATAACAATTCTTCAGGCAAGCCATAATTACTGTATTTGCATTGGTCGTGACAGGACACTCTGCCAGAAAAAAAACATGGTAAAATATTTCATTCAATATTAAGAGGTCACCTGAAGAAACAACAATGTATCTTTCAAGCCTGGTTCCCCAGTGCCTGCAAGTTGGAGTACTAGGCTATGAACAATGAAACAGAAAGGGAATATTCATCCTTCTCCAAAACGATGTTCTGTGACATATTTTCTGCTACAACTTACATCTCTGATCAAGTCACTAGGAATACAGTGCTGCCTCTCAGAGTGCCATGCCAGAGAAACATCATGCACAAGCATCAGAGGACATACAAGTCCAGAAGCAAGCCATAGGTTCTCCACAGTCAGGAAATTCAGGGGCAGTCGGCAAATAGGGATGTGAAGACTTTCATTGCCAGCTGCTGGGTTTGGAGAAGTTCCCTTCCCAGCAACCATATAAAAAAACTCCCGTCTACAAAGAACAGCTGGCAGCAACATGCATTCTGAGAAAACTATTATCTTACTGGATTACACAGTGCTTTATTTATATAATGTGTCACCACTGTAAAAAAAACTGGTATCTTTCAAGTTTCGCTTTATTGGGGGTTTTATGCTGAGCTTCTTACTCCAGCAAAACATTCTCTAAGAGACTGCTTTAAGTGAAAAGTGATGAAAGAAGCACTCAGACTACACCAATTTTCTTTGCACAGGCGTATGTGTTAAAAGCACGAGAACATTGTGTTAATACAGCACAGACAGTAGGCTCCAATCATTCTCCCTTACTTATTCAAGCACTGATGAGACTAAAGTTGGAGGCCAAAGTCATTATTTCCAAGGTAATTCACCTAATATGAGGTCAGAGTGTTTCTGGATCTGATCCCGGAGGGCTGCTAAAGCCAGCAGAAATTGTTAGTGTGTCTCCTCAGCTGTATAGGAACTCCACACCGATCTGCGGAAGCCCTGGGATCTCTGAAGTATGTGTCCATTTTCATGGTATCAGACAGACCTCTGACAACATATTTCACCTTCCTACAGACCAGCCTCACCTTCCTTTTTAGACTATCATGGCTACAGCTCTCTGCTATTGCCCTTCACATACTTTATTGCTTGGGATTCCCTTCACTAATTCACTGTTGGCCCCCAGCTGTAAGTCAGAAAAAAAATCCTTGCCACCAATTCCAGGGAGGAAAAATAGGTACTCAGAGGGACTGGTTTTGAAATAACTTTACTGATAATATCAACTATGCAGCACATCAAATGGATCAGAATGATGTAATACAGCTATTGCGCCAAGAAAATGGGTAAGTGGAATGATTCTACAAACTTCACAGAAAAAATCTTGATACTGTAATTCTGATAAGCTTTAGGATGTCCAGAGGCAGTAATGGGTGGCCACATCAACAGAGCTCAGTTGTGCCTGTACCTCAGTTGCTGTGAGGGAAAAAGCACTGGTCTAGGCCAGCAGGGCACAGCAAGAGCAGATGGCAGGTGAGTGGGACACAAGGCCAGGCACAGGCAGCCCACAGGTGTTACATTTCAGGCAGGGGCCAGAGGCGAGAGCCTCAGAAAAAATACATCTACTGAGAAAAAGCTGTGGAGTTCCTGAAGTTCCTTCACGTGAAAAACTCCCAGGATGACTAAGGCATTTTTATCAGCCAGCCAGCCAGCCTTAAGGACATAGCTAAACTCCTAGGGAATATGCTCCTGCCCTGACACAGGCCAAAGCCCACCACTGCACTACACTATCACCAACTAAAAAAGCATGTTAAAAATACAGTAAATGGATGTAGTGTTGCAAGAACTCCATTTAAACATTAGCCTTATTTTCCTTCGGTTACCTAAATCAGCCTGACCTCATTCTCTGGTTGGCTGCAGCTGCACAGGTGAAAGGTTTACTTCTACTCCATATTACCTCTACTTCTTGCCTTCCATTCTTCTCCAAGACATGTTCTCTGGCTTGCCTTAGGCTAAAAGCATCAGCCTGTATCTCTATCTCTAAAAGAGATATTAATAATAAGAAAATATTTTTAATGTTATTTTATTACCACTAACCACTCTATTATTTTATTTGTTCCTTATGTTAAAAGCAGCCTTTCCACCCCACCTGGTAGGGCTGAGAGCCTGTAACACAGAATCTGTGTATACCAAACACAGCTCCACCTTGCCTGCCTCAGGCAAGCAGCTTGTGCAGTACGGGTGCCAATGTCCTCACTCAGAATTCCTGCTGAGGACAGACACACAGCCACCTTAAATGCACCCCTGATGTCACACAGCACGGTATACACCACCCTGGATGTGCCTTGGGGCTGTATGCAGCCCCAGCTGGACACACCCTTACAGCAGGATTTACTGCCATGCCTGCCTCACCATGCAAGGACAAAGGTGACAAAGCTCAGAGCACAGGAGTCAATGCGTTATTTCTGAACAATTCACCATTCTGGAGAATGGCACCAGGATACAATAATGCATCATTATGTAATGGTAACAAATACCTCAAAATCTCCTTAGATGCTGTATTTTCCCTAATAAAACACCCACCACGTATTTACACTTAACATGCACTTATTTTCACATTCACTTGGAATGACAATATGGAAATGACAAGCAATGTTTAGAAAATGTAGAAAATATAAATTTCCTTCAGTTTATCTACTAAATTTTGTTTTTCATTTACTGCTGTGCACTCTGGTGGAATCTCTTCAATCCATTATCACATCTTGGCAAGCACCAATTGATACAACACAATCTGCTCCAAATCCTGGGCATTTGCTATGTTTCAAATGTGCTTCCCTAAAATGGGCATCTGCAGACTCTTAGGTTTTGCCCATTTTGTCAAAGATTTTACATAATTTTCCAGTAATGCAGTGCTTGGAATTCCTTATAGATTCAAAACAGAGGTAAATGCCTTACTAACCACTAAGTATATAAGAGTGCAATGAGAACTGAATCCAGTGATGAGTGTGTTTTAAATCCAACAACAACAACGCAGACTGCCATGATCCTGCTGTATACTACAACAAAGTCCCAAGATGCTGACTATAAGAAAAAACAGACAAACCACATTTATCTTTTCCCTGGATTCCCACCAGCCCCCAGAATGATAAACATGTTTTCACTTGCTTGAGAGTTCTTGCCCTTGCTGGTAGTCTTAGTTCTATTTTTTTATGTACTTCATTTTCTCCTACTTTTTCCATATACATAAACGCTGATTAGAGTCTTGTCTTTCATCTTATTTAACTTAACTGTCCCATTACTTTCTCAAAAGAATAGGTTTTTAGTATGCACTCCTAATGAAATGCAGATTGCAGTAACCATTACACATCATGTGGCCAGCACATCAACATAACTACCACTGCAATCCCTCATAAAACACTGATAACTGCTGAAGATATATTTAACATTATAAACCACAAGACCTGAAAAAAAAGAAAACCTGAGTTCAAATACCAGGTATCTAGTGAAATCTCAAGAGACCCTCTGAATCAAGCCCTGATCCAAGCAGAAGATCCTTCTCCCAGAAGGACATAAAAATCTCCGCAGGTATGGCCAGGAAGGATGAGTGGAAAGCCATAGAAAACTTCCCTTATTCCATGCTCCCTGCAATTTTGGTTACATTGCAATTTTTATTTATGCTGCTCCTTAATTTACGCTGTTTATTCAAAGGTAGAACAGAAATATCATATTTTAATAATGTATGTAAAAAATATTTATTAAGAGGCCAGAAACTTTTGTCATGCTGTAGAAATAGCTCAATTATTTATCCAGTAAATATTATATCCAGCTAATATTATCCAGTAAAAATGGAGAATGGGAGATAACCAAAGTCAGTGTGCAACTTCTGTTTCCTTACCAAAAATGCCTGATATTACTGACATTTACATACAACAGAACATGTTTGGTCATTTTAAGACAGCTGTTAAAGGTTCCAGTTCATATCACAAAATTAATTCTGATTTTTCTTTGCAGACTTTTCTTTTACATTTTCTCCCTGAGACTTCTCTGCAGGAAGGCAAAGCATTAGCCATCCTGCCTGCTAGCAGAAAGCACCACAATATATGACAGTGCAGAACCTTGCCAGAGAGCTCTGTACCCAAATTATGTATTACCAACAGTCCTACAGGCCCCTCCATAGCTCACAGTAACCATGATACGTAGGTTGCCTTACAATTTCTGCATTGGTATTGGTCCCTTGGCTTTTGGCAATATAACACCTTCAGGAAAGAAAGTAAAATGGGAAGATTGAACTAGGGATTTATTTGGAAGTTTCCTCTTTATGTGCCCAAGTCCAGCTCACACCTAGGAGAACCAAGGGGGAATTGTCCTGATTATAACTCTTCTCTTCCATTTGTTCTTTGACCTAGACCATAACAAAATTGGTTTTATACCTCTAGCTTATTTCTCCTGGAATACAAGCACCCATGAATGTTTGCCTTGGCTTCCCAACATTCACCTGTGTTGCCACAAATGCTGAGGAATATTTACACAAATTCTATTTGCAAATAGTCTACTGATGATGATATATATAGATGAAAGCTGCCTTAGGGAAAAACAAAAGACAAAAAAACCAAAAAACAAACAAAAAAAACCCCCAAAAAACAAAGAGAAAATGCGATAGGCATAGCGGGAACTCTACCCAGTGGCCCGGGGGGAATCACTGCTTCTTAGAATCGCTTAGGTTGGATAAATCCTTCGAGTCCAACTGCAAAGCTGTCACTGCCAAGTCCACAAAAAGAAGTGGTGGGATGACCAAGGAGCCTCCCCCAGGTGCTCTCTACAGCGCAGCTATAAAGATATGGGTTATAATTTGTACCATGCTTCCCCTCTACTATTGCGACCATTTCACCCTGGATCTACACAAACTCCCAGTGCGCAGCTTCCACCTGCGATGGCACCAGCGTTGCTGGGAGCACAGCTGGACAACCCTTTGCAAGTCCTGCACGCAGACTGCTAACGCTCACGTCCGATTCGTTCAAACGTTAAATTGTACCGTTTAAGTACAATTTAATTACGGTTCGCCGTTCCGTCACGGTAAAAATGGGAGAGGAGCGTGGGAACGGGGCAACAGCTGTGGCTGCCCGTAGGCCGGTGGGAGCAGCTCTCTCTGCCCCGCCCAGTGCGGACCCCGCAAGCGACACCGCCCGCTCGCCCTGCGCGGCACCCAAGGCGGGACCGGCACCCACGGCGGGACCGGCACCCACGGCGGGACCGGCACCCACGGCGGGACCGCCGCCCGGGCGCGGGAAACGCCAGCCCGCGCGCCTCTGCCCCGCCCCCCGCCTCGCCCTCAGCCAATGAGCGGACTCAGCGCGGAGGGGGCGGGACCTCCGCTGTGACGTAACGGCGCGTGACGCGCGGGAAAAGCTCCCTCCGGGGGGAGCGGCGCGGTCACGTGGGGGAGCAGGGCCGCGCCGCCGCGGACCGTTCCATTACTAGCCGGGGGGGGGGGGGCAGGAGGAAGCCGGGCGGAACCACAGCGCCGCCGCAGGCGGGGGGCGGGACCAGCTCGGGGCGCTCCCGTGACGCGGGCGGGGCGGCGGCGGCAGCGGGAGCGGAGCAGGAGGAGGGAAGCAGGGAAGCGCCGAGCCTGAGGAGCCGGAGCCCCCTCGTTTCACCGCATCACCACCATGGGTCGGACACCTACGACACTTACGTTGCCCCTCGCCGTCGTTTCCTTGGCGTGCTGCCTCTGCGGGCTGGCCGCGCTCGCAGCGCCGAGCGGCGGCTACGGTGAGTGATTGGCGCCCTCCCCCCCTGCTTTCCTCCGGGAGCTGCTGACGGGGCAGCCCCGCCCCGTGCCCAGCGCTGTGGGCAGCGAGGCGGGCTCCGAGGCCCGCCGGGGCTGTCCGTGTGTGCGGGCCGCTGCCGGACCCTGTGCGGGCGGCGGGCCGGGAGCGCCCCGAGCTCCGGCACCGGCCGGGACCCGCCCTGCGCTCCCCCGGCTCACGCTTCCCGGGTGCCGCGGCCCGCCGAGCTTTTGTGCCGCTGTCCTGCTTGTGCCGGTCCGGGACCCGTTGTCCTGTGTTATTCCCCCCTTGGAGGGGGGAGCCGGTGCTAGGGAATTGTGCGCGGCTGCTTCTTGAACCCTTGGAACGGGTCTGGCAGCGGCGGTGCCTTGATTGCAGCCGTGTCGCTCTTGCCCTGCCGCCGCGTGTTCCTTATCCCGGTGTGAGGCGCGTTCCGTGGGTTTGCCCACAGCTGCCCACAGCTCGGGGGCTGTTTGCCAGAGCGTTTGCGGGGCCGAGAACCGCCAAGTGAGCCGCGAGCCCCAAAACGCTGAGACGGCAACAAAAAGGGACAAAACGAAAAGTTGTCGGGAAGCGCCTCAGTGTTCCCTGGCCGCGTTCCGAAGTGGCGCTGGGTGCAGCCGAGGGTGACGCGGCCCGGTCAGCGCTGCTGCAGCCCCGAGCAGGGCTGTGTGCCGTGCGGCCCCGAGCAGGGCTGTGTGCCGTGCGGCCCCGAGCAGGGCTCTGCCGTGCAGCCCCGAGCAGGGCTGTGTGCCGTGCGGCCCCGAGCAGGGCTGTGTGCCGTGCGGCCCCGAGCAGGGCTGTGTGCCGTGCAGCCCCGAGCAGGGCTGTGTGCCGTCCAGCCCCGAGCAGGGCTCTGCCGTCCAGCCCCGAGCAGGGCTCTGCCGTCCAGCCCCGAGCAGGGCTCTGCTGTCCAGCTCCCTGCGGGAGCCGGGGCTGCTCCGGGACGGCCCCGCCGGCGGCTAGCGCGGCTCCGGTGCGGCGGGAGAGGGCGCTGTTGGGCCGGCAGCACACACCCCGCCAGTGGTTCCCGGCTTCCTCCTCGAGTGTAAGGGGAGAACCCGAATTTACCCCGTGCGAGAGCCAGTACAGCGGGTTTATCTTGGGAGCAAACGTCAGCTTGCCTAGGCTGAAAAGCTGAGTTCGTGGTATCAGTCTTTTTTTGGGGGCTTTTTTTTTTTTTTTTTCCGGTGAAAACCAGGCGTCTGCTGCCAGGGAGAGCTGGGGAACTTGTTATCCCATGTAAAACACACCACGAGAGCCTTTCACAGCAGGAAGTGTCATTGGGACAACGTCTGAGACCCTGCCACAGATTCTGAAGTTAACAGCTCATTGATAAAAACATCTCCTGCTCCTTTTCTCTTGCAAATCTGATCTTCACCTTTCCCTGGGAAGGCTGTTTTTGAAACTAAGTTAGAAGTCCTAGTGTTCCTGGTATAAGTTGGCTCTACCAGCTGACTTCCTATCTTAACACATGTACTGTGCTAGATTTTCCACGTAGCAGTGAGGAATCTACAAAAGTGAAGGTGGTTCATTTGTCAGAGGCTGTTGTGTGTGCTGGGATCATTCCTCAAATGTATACCCACCGTAATTGACTGGTATTTTTCCCCCCTGAAATCTGTTGTCAAGAAACAGTCATAAAGCTCTTGAAGTCCTTTGAGTGCTGTCTTCCTGAGGGGAATAGGGCAGCTGAGCACACCTCACTGATGCAAACCCACCAAGGTATTTTCATATCTTCTTATGTGAAAGGGAATAGTGCCAGCCTTTCTGACCTGATCCTGCCATCACCAAGAGAAAGGCCGTGTGGATTCCTGCTTACTTTGGATTGTCAGAATTCTGAAGTTAGCTAATGTATTTGTGGTTGTTATTTGAGAGGTAAATGAGTATGCTGACTGCCAAAGATCTGTGGATAGCAGCATTCCTTTCATGGAGAAAAGTGAAAGGTCACCCCAAGGTGCCTGGAGTGGGTGGATATGATGTGAAATGTGCTGGAGAACATGCAACAGAAGGAGTTGTGGGTTGTATGTGGGTTTGCTGAATATGATGGCTTTATGAGTAAGTCTCAATTAAAACTAATGTGGTAAAACTGTAGATTGGGAGAAGATCTTACTTGATCCAGTTAGTGGATGTGTTGTCATTGTGGTTTTAAGGTAACAATGTTTGACTGAGATTGACGTAAAAAAGCAGCTGGACTGTTTGGTTTGCTAGCTTCTGCTGTGATCAAAATACAAATAGGTTGTCCTTTTTTTTTCTGCTCGCCTTTTTATGCATTAAATGTGTGCATTAATTTCTCCAGGTTCTTGTCTTTTTTTCCCATACTTTGATTGCTTTCTACTGTGGGGCTATTTATAGCTGGCTGCATTACCTAAAGGAAAAATGTAATCTAAAGGAAACAAGCACTTACCATCTGAGGCTTCAGTGAACTGAAAAATTAATTTACTGGACTTTGGTATCTTCACTAGAGTAGTGTATGTCCTATTATCTGAGTTTACCATAGTTAGAGGTTGCATAAGGCAAAATCATGGTGTACATCTGGGGTCTGGTCTCAGAGTACCAGTAATATCTGGAGAGCAATATATTTATTTGTTGTCAAAAGCATTCATAAGCTGTAGTTTTCAGTTGCAGTTTGTTCAGTGAAGAGGATTGTGCTTTAACCTGGGAGATGTAGGGATGGAATGTACAGCTCTAAGATTAGTTTCTGTGGGTGAAGTTGTTCTTTTGGCAGTGTTCTAATCAATGTGTTTTTTTGTGTTGGTTTATTTGTTTGTTTTGTTTTCTAGGCATCCCTCCGTGTCAAAACTTCTCTGACTGCAGTTCCTGTATTGATAATAAGACAAATCCAGGTTGCCTGTGGATTACCTGTAGCGGTAAGGAGGACTGTGCAGTGCAGCTTCTTACTCTGCCATTGTTTAGGAAACATTCCTGTCTAACCCTTTGGAGACTCTGGCAGTTACATTCGCACCCCCGGAGACTTTCAGTGCCAGGACCAAAGGCCCTTTGCAGTGGGTGGCTCCAGTGACCCAGTAGGTGCCTGGCTTGGCTCCCTTCACATCCCCTCATACCCAGTCAGACCAGGTTTCCTTATGGGTTCAGCCCCAGGTTTCCCATTGCAGAGTCTCAAATGCCTTGTCCTATAAAGCAATTTATTCCCAGCGCAGTAACACAGAAACAGCTCAAGCTGGTGCCTCCAAGGAGGACCCCTAACAGAGGAATCCATGGGCTTTTGTACCATCACAGCTTGTGGGCAGAAGTCCGGGATCATCAGCTGCTGTGGTGTCCCTGTAGCTGGGCCACAGGTCGCTGTGTCCTTGGTTATGTAAAAGATCTGCAGATCCCAGCTTTCTGCCTCTCCCACCCCACAGAGCTCAACCTGCAGCTCTCACTGCAGCTGTTCACTGAGCTACCTGTGCTGAATGGGTTCCTCAACACCATGCAGAGCCTTGCACCCACCCAGCTGGACCTGCTTCATTTACACTGACATTGATTACAACCTAACAAAGCTTTAACACAAGTCCTAGCTGTCTCTGTAACACAGGTCATTCATCTGTCTTCACCCAAGAACTTGAAATCCTTAACATGTTCAAAATATTCCCAGATTTGTAACGCTTCTGATTTAAATCTGTGCTGTTGATAAGCTTATGTTTTCCAGGTGGTTCAGAATGTTTTTAGGACAAACAAGTTACTTGTGTTTGCTGTTAGGGAGCCACAAGTGGATTCTAGGATGTAGGCACAGTTTTCTGTTTGACCAGGTTGTCACAACCACTGCACCTGAACTGAAGTACAGTAAGGGAGGGGAATTCATTAAACAAGAGTAGTTAACAGCAGTGTTCATAAAACAGAATTGCTCCTGAGAACGGAGCATGACAGAGCCAAAGGAGGATTAACTGGTTTCAGAGCCTTGTTTTTCCCACTGTAGGTAAATTGGATGGAACTACATTTAGGTAACCTCTGGTACTCAGTCCTGGAGAAGATGAAGTTGCTGTTGACAAAATCATACAAAGGTTACATAAGCAGTCCTCAGGTGGATTATTAGTACATCTTATGTGAGGTAGAAACAGAATGGCTTGACTGTGGTAGTGATTTTTAGCAATTGATTGTAGATGACCAAGAAGGGTTGTATATGAAGGCTTTGTAACTAATGAAATCAAATTTGGATGCAACTTGCCCTTCAAGAAGCTATTTTTCTACTTCTGCCTGTGGTGTTGGACCACCAGGCACATCCTGCAAAAACCCAAGAGATCTGTGTAAATTTTTTGAGGGAGAAGAGTATGCAGGCAGACAATAAGAAACTGATGCCTTCAACAATTTCAAGGTCAAGGACCAGTCTGAAATGCTGAAACAAAGTTTTGTTTGGATGTATAATTTTTTAAGACAGTAAGATTTTTTTTATGATATCAAAGATATGCAATGTTTAACTTGGAAAATGCAACAAAATAGTAGAAACACTTTGATTTTATCAACTGTGAAGAAAAACCTCAAGCTATACAGGTACAGCAAAATGGTGCATAATCATGTATTGTAAATATTGCCTACATGTTTTCAGTGGAGGAGTAACTGTAGTGAAAGAAAACACTAAAACTCCTTGTATCATTAATATACTACCGAAACTCTGTCTGAATTGCCTTTAATGTTATCTTGGCTAGCAGATGGTGTTTAGTTTGTCCTGTGAACAGCTTATTGCTATTTAGGAAAAATGTCTCGAGCACCTTAGACTTCAGCTACTGTAAAATATCTTATCTCTCCTTTTCTGACAGACAAAAGCCTGTGTATCAATGAAACAACCGAATCTGAGTTTAAACAGTGTGATACTGAAAACCAGTGTTCATGTAAGTCTCTAGATACTCAGCTTTCACGTGGTTTAATGCGAAGCAGTTGTGTTTAGAACTCCTTTGTCTGTTGGCCTTTTGTTGATATGCCTTCTACAATTGACATAAGCATGTACAAGTGTGTAAATAAACCCTTTGCTTCCTGCTTAAAGATATATGTGATACTAAAATGCACAACTCCATTGTGCATTCAGTTAAATGCTTACTGTTGCTGTTTCAAGAAGCCTGACGTGTTCCAGCACACACGTCTGGCTACTACCTTGGTTTCTTAGGTTAAAATAGGCATTTCCTGTTAGATATAGCACTTCCCAAGGAATTTGTCAGTGTCTTCAAGGCAGTGAGCTGCACATTGAACAAAAAAAGTCACCTGCTAAATCATCTGAGACACAGTAAATAAGAAGAGCTTATGAACCTTCCAGTTTAATTAACTAGCTCAAATCTTCATGCAATTCTGGGGTATAGAACTGCCTAAGATAAATCCTTCATGCTAGGAATGTGCTTGGTTTCATTTCTTTTTCAGACTTTTGTGCTTGTTGTGCAAAGCAGTTTTACAGGATATGAGTAATTTAGATAAGATCTTGAATTTCACTTTTGCAAAAGCCACCCCAATTTCAGTTTTTCTGAATGCTGATAAGAAATGGACTCTAAAACAGGATTTTCTGGTTTTAAGATTTAGAGCATCAAATGAAAAATCTGAATAATCTTGTCTAGGTGAATTGAACAGTTCTGCTAAAGAGACTGGCTCACAACAACAGAGATGAAGCTTACGTGCTGCTTTGGGCTATCTTGTGGTTGTGACAGCCAGTCAGAAATAAATTCCTTTTGGCTTAGACTTGTGTGTTGTTTCTAAAATTGTAACAATCACCTTTTAATCAGGAGTGCTGAAAGAATAATTTTTTTAGTGCTTTCCAAAGAGAGCATGCTGTTACAATGTCGTGTTCTGTGTCTGAGAAGTGTTTCTACAGTCTGTTCCTGTTAAACTTGTGGTGACATTATCGGGTTGTTGTGCTTAACTTCTGCAAATTCAAGGAAATTAATTGTCAGTAATTGGAAACAAATAGTAGGGGGCCTTTGTAGGTGTGAGAGAAATCTGTATATCTTATTGACTCTCGATTGTTTTGGCTCAACACTGCCTCAAGGGATTGACATGGGAAAAACATAGGCAGCCTTTAAGTAGCCTTAAACTATACCTAGATGCAAGTGGGAGCCAAGAGAATGTAGATTCTGATATATCCAATCTGTCTCTGTAGAAACAGTTAGCTCTGATTTTCAACTGTGCTGAATCATGCTCAGGATGTAAATACCGTACTTGAATGAGCCTGAGCATTAAAAGCTTCTGGACATCATACTTTTTCAGCAGGAGACTTGCTGATGTATCAGTTTAGATAAGCTGTCTAGGTGTGATCAACCCACTGCAATTGGTATCACTCTAAGTTGCTGGAGGCTTCTCAGTTCTGTGTTTTGGGGGTTGTGAGGGTTTTTTTTGGTACAACGTGTGCTGCTGCTGACAGCACCTACATCCAACAACTCTCAGAACAGGAATTGTAGCTAAGCTTTCAAATTCTTGACTGGTTTTCCATTCATTTTGATTCAGTTGTCTGACCAACTGTTGCCTGGTTTTCCCTCCATTCTGATTCAGTTTTCTAACCAGCTCTGATTTCGTTGAACTGAATAGCTCAGGTTCAGTCTCAGTTGCAGTGAGTTTGGGAATCAGTCAGTACTCTGTGTTCTCCTGTATAAAGCATGCACAGTTTCTGCTTGGTCAGTAGGGATCTTCTCACTCAGGTTTGCTTTGGGAATCTTATGTTGCCAGTTGAATGTGGGCTTGATTGAGCTGCCTATGACAAGATTTTTCATGTATTCACTCGTGCAACTTTTGATGTTAGTATGGTGGGTTCAAAAACTTCGTAATTTCAAACTAAAGCTACAGTAGAACTCAGTGCTGTATGAAATTCCTAAAGCTATGCCTGCTGAGGTTGTTTCGTTGGGTTGTTTTTTATAATCTCTCTAACGTTGCTCTTCATTTTTTCATCGCTCCCCCAGTTTCTACTTCTACCAGTGGTACTACGCCCTCTTCTAATGTCACTGTAACACCCACCAATGTCACTGTAACACCCACCAACGCAACCACAGCATCTTCCAATGGGACCACCACGGCGTCTTCCAATGCTACCACAGCCAGTTCTGCCACCACAGCTCCTACTCCTATAGGTAATAGAGAAGCACTGAACTCAGAATGGCAGGAAACTAGGAACCGGTGAATAACATCAAAGACAGGGGCTTCTTCCAAAGTTCACTGTAGTAGCTTGACTACCAAAAATCTGATATGCAGAATGCATAAATGGTTGAAGGTTTGGAAGAAGCGGATTCTAGAAAACTCTTTAGCTATGTTGGTAGGAAGCATTTTCTGTGTTAAAAATTGGCTTAGTGATATTTGAATTAGTAATTGCCACTAATAATGAATTCTTCAAAGTTTGGGGTTTTTGGGTTTTTTTTCCCAAAATTACTCTGCCATCTCTACAGTGAAATTCTTTTTTAAAAAATCACCTAGTCTTTAAAAGCTTGCTGATCAAAGGAGCTGGGAGGTAACAACTTGGTACTTGATTAGGCTCAGAACAGCCTAATGTACAGTAGGGTGATGTTTAGCTTTGAGTAAACCCATAAATGTTGACACTTTTTCTGGACACATGGTGGAATACTGATTAATTTTTAGTAATATTAATCTTTAGGGGAGGGGGAGAGGTCAGAGACACAGCTTACATGGCTTGATAATGAAAGTTTTTAGGAGAATTTTATTTTAGATGGCTGGTTTTATTCCAGTGATAGCATTCACGGTGTTTCAAGGAGAAGAAAGTGTGCATCTCCTGTCTAGAGATATTACATTAAGTACTTTTTAAGTACAGTTAATACTAACTGATTCTAATGAAAGTTTAATGAAAGTCCTTTGATGCAGATTATCAGTTGTCTTGAAGCAGATCTCTTGATTCTTGTTCAAATATCAGCATTTATATGAGTGCTTGAAAGAAAAGTCGTCGTGTCTGAACAAAGAATCACTGATCTGTGGAAAACCTTGAAATATTTGGATAACAATAGTATACAAGTTTGAAAATAATCCTTGTTGCAGAAACTTGGCTTAGTGCCATGCAGCTCACCGCCTAAATTGTGTGGGATACAGACTGAGGGCAAAGCTTATCCTTGTTAAAGCAAGATGGGAAAAATAATTTGTATAGGAACTTCAGTGCTTGCAGATTTGCTTTGGAGTTTATGGTGTGTACATACTGTCTTCTCTCAAACAGCCAACGTCACCAATGCAACTACTCATGCTCCTCTGCCTAAAACTACCATCCCTTCAGCTACCACGACAGCCACTACTGCAGGTAACTGCTACAACTGCCATAATTAATGCATAAATTACTTAGAAAACAGTGTTGCTTTAAAAGTGTTACATTGAAAGACTAACCAAGTGACAAGATTAAAGTAGTATTGGTGTATCTGATCTTGTAACTTCTAACTTTATGGCAAGTCTGATTTTGTTAAGGTGATGCATGCAAGTAGCAAGGTTATGTAGCCTGAGAAATAGAGCTAATTGGTGAGATATAAAAAGTCAGAAACATGTTGGTCAAATGAGATCATCTGGATGATTTTAATAGTGTGGTTGGAAGTCCCTTGTTAACTCCCCTTTCTTTGGGAGGTGGTATTGTTTCTGCAGCATAATAATGGGTTGCTTTCTTTTTTTTTGTTAAATGAAATTGTGCTACAGTGATGGCAATGGGGAATAAGCTGAAGTATTTTATTTCCAAGTCAGTCCTAGAAAAGCTCTCACGAAGTAAAGCTCTTTAAAACTACCCATCAGCAGATGGCTGTTATTTCCAGACTTGTATTTGTGACTTCAACTGGTTTTTTTAAGCCTCACTCTTGGGGTAAAGTACAGTAGATGGAAAATAACAATTTATGTTAAATTTAAGCAAAAAAACTGGAGCAAGGAGCAGCAACTGGAAATTGTGTGTTGAATGTGGGCATATCAACAATATATTCTGTGTAAAGGACGAAGGCTTTGGCTTTTTGAAGTACAAATAAAGTCCAGCTCGTATTGCTCTGTTTTGAGGTCCAGAGCAATTTGTCTATAAATAGCTCTAGCCTTGTACAAACAGCATTTAATCAGAATTTCAGTACCACTGATCTAAATACGCATGCTGTCTTCACTTTTGATTTTTTTTGTTTTCTTCTTGGCGTTTTGATGTTTTGAGTAGTCCTAATACTAAGAATCCAACACTAAAATCTGTAAAACTGTTGTGAGCATTGTGCATTTACAGTTTCTAATTTGGTGTTTAACAGGTTCAAGTACTACTGTGGCTCCTGTACCTGTTTCACGCAAATCTACGTTCGATGCTGCGAGTTTCATAGGTGGAATTGTCCTTGTTCTGGGTCTGCAGGCTGTTATTTTCTTTCTGTACAAGTTCTGCAGATCTAAAGACCGAAATTACCACACTCTTTAGGACCTGCCCCTTGGTAATGGACTAGTAGCCCAACACCTGTAGTTCACTGAACCAAAATATTTTCTGTTGCTCATGGAAGACAGCAGTTCATAATATCCTTTAAATCTCTAAAAGAAGACTTTAAATGAATATTTTTGCAACATTATACTTGGCAAGAAGTGATATGAATCTCTTCAACAGGATGACTTTTGCAATATGCTGCATGGGTTCTAATGGCTGTTTTATTTTCCTTTAGTGGCTGCTGATGTGGGACTTTTCTTGATATGCCAAATGTAGAATGTTCAGAGATTCTTACTTAGTGGCAACACTGTCCAGTAGACAATCTTAAAATTACTTACTCTGAAGGCTGATTTAAATAACATCTGATACAGTATCCCTTCAGTTTTATCAAGATGTGAATTATTGGTGACTGATTTCAGGGAGCAAAATACCATTTATAGTAGCTTATGGCTCTTACAGTGTGTTGCTAGAAAGATGGACAAAAGTATAGAGTTAGGTAATGTCCTAACAAAATAACACAACTTCTTTTTTTTTCTTTTTTTTTTTTTTTTAAACACAGGAATAAAAGTTGCCTCATAAAATACTCCATTCCAAACAGAATTCCTATGCCACTTCCACTTAATATTGAGGGTGGATGTAGGAATAATCCTTCTAATGGGGAAATAAGTATTAGTGCCTTAAAAGACTAAATTTCAGTAGGTTGTAAGCATGTCCCAGCTTTCTGAAAGATAAATAAAATTTTTAAGTATTAGCTTTACATAGGAATATAGAATACATGTGACTTGAGCATTCCAGTTTAAAAAAAAATTCCCTAGAATAACTGTCCCTCAGTGATTTTGTTTTAAGTGAGGAGTACGGTACAGTGATGTTCAGCCACAAACAGAAGCTTTGGCTTGTTTACCTTTTTGTGCTGGCCTACAAAAGCCAGCCATAAAACTAGTGATAGAATTCAGTTCACTCCCTGTATAAAAAGGCAACAGCTCATATTTATACTTGAAATACTGATGCTTGGGAAATCTTGATGTTTTTGTTACTCAAATGGTTCTTAAAACTCGTTGCAATTAATTTCAGGAGCTTGGGTTGTTGTTTTTTTCTTTATTACCCACCTGTATGTCTGCTTGCTGAAGGAGCAATTAAGGGTTGTTCAGAGGATCTGCTGATTTGATCCTAGTCAGGATTGCTGTAATCCTGGGGCTGCAGGCTGCACTTTTTTCCCTTCTCCCCTTCGTGGCTTCAGGTTTGTGTCACCTTGCAGTGAACTGGTAAACGAAATCTTTACTGCCAGATAGTTTAGGGTTTTTTTTTTTTCCCTTGGCTGGATCAGCCATGTGATCTGAGTATCAAAGGTACACCATCTCCAATGCAGACTGACTTGAGCACCTGTGAAAATAAACTCACAGGAAAAATAGAAGTAGAGATCAAAATCAAGTGATGGAGGTAGTACATAATGCATAGCTTCTGATGATATCCCCTGATCATCAGTTTTGGGATAATCTGTAGTACTGTCTTACTAGCTCTGAATTGACTGGAATTTGACACCCAATACAAAAATAGCATTGATAGCAGATAATAGTCATGGCAGTGGGACTTGAATTATGAAGCAAATTAAGTGCATTTCAGTTGGAAACTTGAAGTGTACCTTGTTGCTTTCTTGTGTTCTAGTTTGAATGGCATTGTTTCTGTTGTGCTGCATAGAAAACTCAAATTGCTATAAAGTGCAGAGGTTACTCACCAGTACTGTATTTTTGAGTTTGTTAGCTTTTGGTTTTCTAAACAAAACTAAGACAATCAGCTCAGGTTTATGAAGACAGCAGTGAGCAGCCAGTTTTCAGCAACAGTGTGCGCGTGAGTTAGATGGTATATCCTTGGCCTTATTCTGAAATCTCTTAAATCTGTCCTTTCCCTAAGAACTATTTTACTGCATTTATTTGTTTAAAAAAAAAAAGAGCTTGTATTCTGTGCTTTGAAGTGAACAAAATACTCTTTTGAAATATGACAGTTTGCCTTTAGCTCAGCAAAGCAAACGATACCTAGTATACAATTTTTGGCCTCTAAGGGCACTTTTGGGAAACTTGCAGAAAAGTCCTACAGAACACTTCATAGCATGGAAAATATTCCCACAAAAAAGTTGCTCTGTAAGTGTTGCTGAATGCTTATTCATGAGCTTTGCTAATCCTGATTTAGGTTGCTGATAAAGTATGCTGGTAAAGCAAATTAAAAGTAATGTTTAAAGTGCCTTAAAATTGCTTACGTGTTTGCCTCAAATTTTGTTTAAAAGGGTAGAAGGGATACCTTGCCTTAGTCACTAAATTTGTTGTGTTGCCAGCAATTGCTATTTTCCAAGACTTTAGGAAACCCAGGATCTCTGGCATGTGCAAATGCCTATCTGAAAAACTCAAGTTTGTGCTGAATCAATTTAGTCATGTTCCAGAAAGCCTGCACTACACACCTTTTGCTCATTAGCCTTGCCAGCAAGGTGAAATTCCACTGTTCAGAGTTGTGGCTTGAATGGTTTCCCTTTTAGTTTGTTTGGAGGGAGGAGAGGCTGGTTTATACATTTTCACCATGTGCTTGGCTGCCTCACTGTCGAAAGTAATTATTCCTCTGTGAAATGCAGTATCAGCTGATCTGTGCTGTGTACTAGCAAAAAACCTGAAGTAACAACTTGCAGTTTTTCTTGGCCTTGTGTTTTGAAGTGGAAGGTAGCTCATAGATCTGTAGTTGTACTTGCCCCTAAATCAGTTTTAGGCACTGAATCGTAGTGACTCTTCAAGTCATCTGGCTTTTTCTTGAAGCCAAGTTGTGCAAATATCAAGCTGTTACCTTACGAATGTTCTCTGCAAGTGTTGCTGTAAAAGTTTATATCTTGTCTTCAGTGGAAGAAAACTGAAGCAGTTGTAATCACAAAACCAAATTGATAAATAAAATCTGTTGAATGGAATTTTGCCTGCGAACTTTCTTTCATGTGAGCAACCCCCGAGAGGAATGTCTGCTTGCTGACTTGGAGATGAGCTGTTTCCCATGGGAATTGAGAAGTATTAAGGGAAAGAAGAAGAACGCAAGGTTTCAAGAGTTAGTTCCCCTAAAAACAGTATTAACTTTGTATTTAACAGTACCAATTCAGATTTATCTCAAAAGAATTTTCATTCAGGTCATGTTCTTCCATGTTAGCTTAACTCTTGTTTTCTGCTTAAAGCCAAAGAGGAGCAAAGTGCGCAGTAAGTGTTACACTTGTAGTAACCTGTGAGGCTTAATACTCCTCTTTCTAAGTGAGGTTTGTAGTACTGGATGTCAGGTAGAAGAGGGGTTGCTGTCTGTGTTTGCACGGAGGCTGTTAGAGCTTTCATGAAAAAGATACTGCTCTGAGTCTTATTTCTTTTCTGATTGCATGGAACCGTGGAGTGTTTGTGATTGGCAGGGACTCTGATGATCATCTGCTTTCAGCTCCCCTGCCCTGGAGAGGAGCACCTCCCACTAGACCAGGTTGTTCCAACACCTTGGATGGAGCTTTAACATTTCCATGGATGCTGCTCTGGACAACCTCTGGACTCACTCCTGCAGGTCTGATGGATGCAGTATTTGAGGTGGATTCTTATGGGAGCAGGGTGGAGAGCAAGAGTCACTTTCCATGACATGCTTATCACACTTTGCTTGATGCACCTCAGGACACAGTTGTTCTGGGCTGTGAGTGCATGTTGCCACCTCATGTTGGGCTTCTTATTGACGAAAATGTCCAAGTCCTACTCCTCAGAGCTGCTCTCAGTCCATTCACTGCCCAGCCTGTATTTTTGTGATTGTACTGACCCAGATGCAGGACCTTGCACTTGGCCTTGTTGAACTTCACGAGGTTTGCACAGTCCCCCCTCTGGAGCCTGCCATGGTCTCTCTGGATGAGATCCCTTCCCTCCAGTGTGTCCACTGCCCCATTCAGCCTGATGTCATTGGCAAACTTGGTGAGGGTGCTCTTGATCCCAGTGTCCATGTCACTGACACAGATGTTAAACAGTGCTGGTCCCAGTGCCAAGCCCTGAGGGCACCACTCCTCACTGGTCTCCCCTTGGACATTGAGCCATCGACTGCAACTCTGAGTGCGGCCATCCAGCCACTTCCTTATCCACCCAGTGGTCAAATATGTGTCTCTCCAATTTAGAGATAAGTATTAGTCATGCAGGACAATGTCAAATACTTTACACAGGTCAAGGTAAGTGGTGTCTGTCACTCTTCCTTCACCCACCAGTGCTGTAACCCTGTTGTGGAAAGCCACCAGACTGGTCAGGCATGATTTGCCCTTAGTGAGGCTATGTTGCCTGTCACAAATTACCTCTTTATTTTATGTGTGCTTTAGCACAGATTCCAGGAGGATTTGCTCTATCTTCTTGCCAGGCATCAAGGTGACACTGACCAGCCTGTAGTTCCTCGGGCCTTTCTTTTTGTTTTTAAAAGTGGGGTTACATTTCCCCTTTTCCAGTCAGTGGGAACTAAACCTGACTGCCATGACTTCTCAAATAAGATGGATAGCAGGTTCATCTGCCAGTTCCCTCAGTCCCCACATGCCAGGGAATTGATCAGTATGCTTGAGCAAGAGAACTGAGGGTGTGCAGTTCTGTGGTTGCTGACTGATTGAAATGATAACCAGCTCTGGGGGAAGAAACCTCAGTTTCACATCATGACCTTGATGCTTATGTGGGTAGTGCATCACGTATGAATGTGTATTGACATGACTCAGTTATGTATGATGAAAAATTGCAAAAAATTTAGCTGTAGTTCTGGAAAAGCTGTATGGAAATGAAGGAAACTTAGAGCTTCCTGATGTTATTAAAATTGCTGTCTTCTGAAAAATCATCCATCTGCTGCACACAGTTAAGGACTGAATTCAGTTTTTGTTACAATGCACCGCTGAAAGTCTGTATAGGTTTATCCCTGTAAGTACCAGCCTGTGTTACTGCTGTTATTTGAATACTATCTCCTGTAATATTTTTCCTAAAATAGTCTTTGAATTTTGCTGTATTGAGTAATATTTCAGGTGTTTTAACAAGAAGCTGTGATTACTGGAGACAGTCCTTCCCCTTTTTGCTACTGCAACAGCACGTAACACACTGAGCTGTTGCTCTACTTCCAAATTGGCATTTGATTTCTGGAGTGTGCTAAAATCACATGGGATGGCTTCTCTAGTGACAACTGACCTTGGATAGTTATCACTCACCTTGTACTTCATTTATTGCATATCTTAAAAAGAACTCATGTTATTTGATAACTGATTACACAGCATTCTGGGAATAAAGTTACTTGTTTCAATATAGCAGCAAGCATGCATGAATTAAAACTTACTTCAGTATGGTAAAGGTTGTCAGCCCTATTCTAGGAATCTTGTATCTCTACATACTGCAGCATTCCTAATGCAACTTTGAGCTCTTTTAATCAGTGTTTAACCAGTGCAATGCTGTCAAGTTTTGCCTGAATTTAATTCTAGGTCTTAGTTACTTACAAAAATAGTGCTTAAGTGTTTGATTATTTGTGTTCACAAGCAGCCAGGCATGTGGAGGATGTCCAAAGGCACATAGATTAGTGTTATCACTGATCAAAAGCTGCAATACAATTTGATGTGTCTCTGGAAGATGCTCTGAGTCCTTTACCGGCTTGGCTATAGTAGCAAGCTTTTTTCCATACAAGATAAATGCAGATACAGTTAGGAACATTTTCGGTTTTCTTCTGGGTAGTGTAGCATTGTGGAAGGAGCTGCACTTTTTCCCCTTTCTAGGTAGAGAGCAGAGAAGGTGCTGGGGCAGGTCAAGACTACACTTTTGATGAGTCATCTTTAAACAGACAGGAAAGTTTTAGTGTACAGGCAGCAAGCAGCCTCTGGAGGTGAGAGCACTGTATTGGGCAGGATGTGGTGGGCAAGGGTTGCAATGGGAAAGCAGTTAAAAAAAACCAAACAAATAAATAAAACACGAGACACCAATGTTTTTCTTTAAGCACCTAGCTGTGTTTTGCACCACCTTGTTCCAAGGTTTCCGCAATCAAACGAAGCCTTTTAGTTTTAACTGATGTCCTTGCCTTTCTGTACTGTGCTGCACTGTCTTTGAAGGGAGGACATGAAGTGCTGCTCTTGCTCAGGAGGAGGACCTGCATCACCCAGTACTTAAAATGGATTAGCAGATGGAATGACTGGAGCTGGTATTGAACACTGTGTCCAGATGCATTGAAGTACATGAGTATTACTGCCTTGCTTTGATTTATGTGTGAGTTATTCTTCTCTTACTTCAAGGTTGCCAGTTTAGCATTTTCTAAAATTACCTGGAATGATTATAAAGTACATTTAGGTTTACTTCTGGACCAGCCTTTGTTGCTGTAGCTGTGTGAAGACAGTAGGAAGAGACTTTTTATTTAGGTGTAGTAATGAACCTGCTGTTCTCTCCTTCCATCTGCTAGGCACCTGGTAGCATAAGTAACATATAAAAAGTGTCATTAATCATGGCACAGTACTCCAAAAAATTATCTCTTAGACCATTGCTAACTAAATATGTCCTTCCTTCTCCCTTTGCTTAGTCAGTTTTTGGAACTTCTTCTCCCCATTTATTAACAATGCATATTGTCACCTTGTTCTTGAAGATAAATCTTCAAAGGGCTTTGACTTACTGTCCACGTGAAACCTGCCTGGGTCTGTATACCAATCACAGCTTGCAGAAGCAAAAATTCTGCTCATTCTGCTACTGTATCAGCTGATTATCAATGCCATCATTACTAGCTGTCTTTGGGCTTCAAGTGTTTCCTGTCAATGCTTGTCCATGTCAATTTCTTGGGTCAAAATTAAAAGGATATTGCTGGTAATGCTGACAGCTTGTACCTGAGCTGCAAAGCCTGAAAACCTGAAGAGCTACTAACACAGAGTTAAAGTAGAACTAAAGTAAATGCAAAAGCTGTTGTTTGTGACCTCTAAGAAAAGTGTTAGGGTAAAGAGAAAAAAAACCACAAAAAATTGAACCCCAAGTTGTGAACATTCAGCATAGTTATAGTTGAATAATAAATTGCTTAGTCTGCAAAAACCAATTCATGGATGATCTTGATCTTGGCAGAAGGTAAGACAAACAATTTTTACAAATAGTTGAACTACTTACAAAACCTGAAATTTTCTGCAATTTTTGCAGCTCACCCCATGCCCTTTCAATTCATAGTAATGAGTGTATCAGCATTCATTCCTGCAGCAAGAGACATCTCAGTGAAGCCAAGGATTCCTGCTGTCCCAAATCTACTTTATTATATGAGACTATTTTCCCCACAACTGTGTCTTTTCTGGTCCTGTTGAAAGCCAAGATTAAAAGGTGTGGAGAGGTGTTAGAAGGTGGAGGTCTGTTCCCAGTGACACCAAATTCCCTAGTGAATTCCAGTTTTCAGCTTAATTTCTGAAAACAGAGATGCAGCCACTTAATGCCAACCCTTCAGCTACCAGAAAAATCCCCACTGACTCAAAGGCTTTGCTTGTTATCAGCTTTGTTGTGATTTATCCCTAATTAATATCTGTGTGCAATGTGATGTGATTGTACTGCTTCCTCACCCTGCGTTAGCATCTCCCACTAACTTCAGCTAAAAAGATGAGGGTGTTGTTGCAGTGTATCTGTAATCCTGCACTTAATATGTTCATTGCGACACTTCTCAGATATGATCCAAGGTGTTAGCTGTGGTCAGCTGTTTCTGTCATAATTTCCAGGTGCATGCCCAAGTGACTCTGAAGCAGCAGGAGAGCAGCTGGCCAGAGTGCACAACAACCCAGTCTGGCCAGATGCATCAGGTGTCCACATGTTCTGCAGCAGGGGCTTGGGAGGCTACCCACACAAACATCACATGAACCCAGAAAGAAGAGCAGCAACTGTTCTAGGCTGCTGAGACAGGCCAGGACCTAGTGCATTGGAGAGGGAAGAAGAGAAAGATGTGAAAGGGAAAGGACTGGAGAAAATGCTTAGAGGACACAGCTCAGACTGCTAATCTGTAGATTATTTTTACAAGCTGGCAGAAGTCCTAATCCACCTGGACAATTCCTGAAGTTGACATGATCTGTTTCAAAAACACCTTTGCCTTTACAGTCACAACACAACTATTGCACACATGAGTTGCCTCTCCTATAAAGATAGATCTGGCCAAGTACCATAGGTCTGAAGTCAGGTCAGTACCACAGACCACTGTGAGACCTGTAAATTTGTGAGACAAATCTTCACATGATGAAAGCCTACACTACCTTATCAGAAGTACTAGTGTTAATGATTAAAAAAAAAATAGCCATTTAATATTGACTTATTATCTGACAAATTACTTCTTACACTGTGTGTACTGTGGGACAGCCACTGGGCAAACTTCCTTCTACCTTTCTGAAATGGAAAAAAAATCAAAACTTCACAGTATCTATTAAATATTAGACATAGCAATAAAAATGTCACAGGTGAAAAGGTAGCAGCAATACATTGCAGGGTTTTGACACATTTCAGACCATTTGTCTGGAGTTTGATGGCACTCCTGTGTTGAGCACAGAGAAATTCAAGCTCCTCAGACAATTTCTACAGCTCTGCATCATCTTTAACAATAGTAACTCACTGCAGGGGAAAAGAAAATCTCCTGTCACAGCTACTCTCCTTGTGCTCAGTGGCATCAATGTGACTTACAAGTTTTGCACCAACTTTTCCCCTGATTTGCTTAAAGCCAGAGAAGCCAAATATATTTATGCATTAAGCAAAGATACATCCCATTTCTTGATTTTCCCAGATTTGCTTTGTGTCTGTGTCTAGAAATGCTAATGAACATTTCTCAGTTTCCTGCAGCAGGAACAGCTAACATTTTCCTGCAGGAGGAAATTGTAATTAAATTTGTAATACTGCGTACTCTTCACAGTGTAGAAATGGACCTTGAAAGATCGTTCAAGTTTTTTTCTGTGTACTTAACTTACTAGGAATTTGGGTATTGCCCATCAATTTTTCTGCATGTGTTTGTCAGACTGACTGTATGATTTTAATAACAGAAAAAAAGCAGAAACTTCAGACAGGTAATCAAGCTTTTACAACTACATGAATTACATAAGCATTACCTTTAAAAGTTATGTAATGAAGAGAAGAAAGATTTCTGTTAAAAGGTTTAAGTTCCAGTTTA
Organism: Certhia americana; assembly: GCA_018697195.1. NCBI lineage: Eukaryota > Metazoa > Chordata > Aves > Passeriformes > Certhiidae > Certhia > Certhia americana. The sequence continues at coordinate 43,661,686 of CM031859.1, read as the reverse complement.
ATTCAGTTAAGGGCTATAAAGTGCTCACTGCTGTCCTGAAAGCCTCTAAAAACTCCTGCAATCATAGGCATATATCTAACTGAATTACATGGATACAGTCTTGTTTGACTGCCCCACATGGTTTCTAAGTAAGCTGTTCCAAGAACAGAACCACTGCTGAAGCCTGATTTCCTACCTCTTGGGGTCCTTTGTCTCCTAATTGCCTCTCCCACTAAATACAACTATTCTTTTATTTCCCATGATATTCCTACAAAGACAACACAAATTATGGTTTGAAGTTATTAACTGTGTATGTTGTGCTGCTTCAGCAGCTGTGGTGTCAGAACGCATAGATACAGCATTTAAGTCTTCTGACTTTTCCTGAGGGTTGATTTTGGTCTTTCTCCTCTACCTAAATGCTTTCATTACAGAGCAGTTTGTCTCCTCTTTTATATTTGGTTTAAGTTGCCTATTCCTTCAAAGGTTAAAGAGGCTTTCAGAGACATGGACATACAGCTGTCCTGTCTTTACCTGCAGCCACATTCCTCTGGGAAACCACAGCTTCCAGATCACAAACCTGACATTGCAGTTCATCAACCTGTCTCCTGTTTTAAACCCTGCATCTTGGGTTAACTGACTTTGTATCTCAAAGATGGTGAAAGGATTAATGGCAGCAACAAAAGCTCCTCATCTGATAGCTCTGTCTCAAAGCAGGGACCTAGATTGAAACATAGAGATGTTGCCTTGTGTACTCAAGTGAATGAGTTCTCTCTGGTTGAAATAATACATAATTACAGCTTTGCTAAACATACCTATAATCCCTCTGAATGCAGAGTACAGCATGAATAGTGCAAATTGACATTCTCATTATTGTTTAATAGGAATATGGGTTTCAGGCATTGCTGGAGGAAGATAAAAACAATAAAGAGGCCTTTTTCTCACTGTACTCTGCAGGTAACCCTAATTAGACAAGGCCCTACTTCCATTTTCAGGGCAAAGGTGTGTGGAAAAAACCAGCACCTTTGCCCTCCAGCTCTCATACAGACTGTAATTTGCTAACTAAATTTATATTTGAGGTTTGTTAGTGTTAATGACTACATAGGTGAAAGCTGCAGCTGGGACTATTGTATAGCAATAAAAGCATGAGCACTGCAGTTGCCCTTTTCTGTTCTGCTCTCCTCAAAGGCTAATACAGCTGTTGACATCTCTGATCTCTTGAAGGGTTATTTTTTAAACAAAGCAAAACAGTTCAGAGCCCCATCAAAGACAGACACCTCTGAAATCACTGTGGCTGCGTAAAAGTCTCTCATATGATTTTGTTTAGAAAACATGCCAGAAGCCTGAGGAATGATTTCCAGCAGAATGGCATTTGTCATCCTGACTCTGGAAAACAAACAATCTGTGCTTTCACCTTGATGCCTGAAAAGATTGAAGACAGAATATATTTTGCTCAGTTTAAGGGAGAGACATTCAGATACACTTAGAAAGTGTATTTTCTCGACAGACCAAGAAAGCAAGGGTAAGGAGGCTTTTGAGGCAGCAAAATTGTCAGTAGATGGATTCATCTAGTTAAAGTGTAATCAAGTAGTTTCCAAACAGCATTTTTTTTTCTGCAGGCTATACTACAAAAGAAGCACTGTGCATTTCACAGCCAAGAGCCTACTCTACCAACTGTGCTAAACACAGATTGTATTTGCTTGGCCAAAACAGTTTTTAAATCAAAGCAGTTAAAGCTCTACAGCACCTTTTACATCGAGTCAATCTTAAGAGTGGATCTGATTTCAGTTACACTAAATCCATGATTAGCAAATATGCAGTAAGATTTAGATTCAATGCATCAGTTCAGTGCAATGGCATCAGTTTAGTGAAAACTAATGCCTTTTTTGTGATATGACTGGATTAAAGCAGCTCCCTTCCCAGTACATTTATTTGGTAGTCCAGACTTTGAGTAGCAGTGTTGTAATGTGTGACAATGTGAAACAGAGGTAGGGGCAGAGAGTTCATGTCCAGTGCAGAGCAGATAAAGCCAAAGGACAGCAGTTTGTCAGCTCTGCAGCACTGGTGTCAAAGCCCTGCCTGGAAAATGTCACAGGCACTGCAGACCTGGGAACATGGTCCCAGCAGGGAGGCAGTGTCTAAGTGAGGCTCCAAAGTTCCTTGCTTAGCCTGGAGAGGAGAATGGTCATTATAGCAGAGGCCTGGGGTACATCCAAGTCAAACCCAATCTGCTGCTGCTTTAGCTGCATCACCCTCAATCTCCCCAGAGCTGCCAGCATGTTCTGTTTGACATTCCACACCCATTCCCTTTGCACCAGCACCTTACACAAATTCTTAGGCAGTTTGCCTCTTGAGTATGGAGAATACTGCTCACTTTCTAGGGCAAGGATACTGACCCAGAGTCAACAGGATGGTCCTGAGAAGTAGCAGAAAGACAATCACAGAATCATAAAGTATGCAGAATTGGAAGGAACCCATCAGTATCCTTGAGTCCAACTTCTGTCTCTGTGCAGAACACCCCAAGAGTCACACCCTGTGCTGGAGAGCACTCTATAAACGCTTCTGAACTCTGTCAGGCTTGAGTTCTGAACTCACAGGCTTGCTGTGACCACTGTCCTGGGGAGCCTGTGCCAGTGCCCAACCACCCTCTGGGGAAAGAAACTCTCTTTAATATCCAACCTAAACCTCCCCTGGCACAACTTCAGGCCATTCCCTCAGTCCCTGTCACTGGTCTCCACAGAGAAGAGATCACTGTCTGCCCCTCTTCTTCCCCTCACAAGGAAGCTGTAACTGCAGTGAGGTCTCTCCTCCATCTCCTCCAGGCTGCACAGACCAAGTGACCTCAGCCGCTCTTCACACAACTTCCCCTTAAGGCCCTTCACCATCTCTGTTGCTCTCCTTTGGACACTCCCACAGCTTAATATCTTTCTTATATTGTGGTGCCCAAAACTGTCCCCAGCACTTGAGGTGAGGCCCCCTAAGAGCAGAGCAGAGCGGGACAATCCCCTCCCTTGCCCTGCTAATGATGCTGTGTTTGGTGCACAAGATGCCACCAACAATTGGACCATGACCCTGAAGCCCCCAGCAGGCAGGGACCAACTCAGTGCCAAGGCTCCTTCTGCAAGACATATCCAGCACACTTGGATAGGTACAGAGAAGCTCTGAAGTTCAGATACTTGAAGGGGCACACTCAGATATATGGTCAGATGATGTTTAAACTTGAGACATCTCTTCAGAAATGATAATATTTTCTTTTTTTCAACTCTGCATTATGAGTGTATCTGCTGCATTTCTTTCTTGTCCCCTTTCTTTTGTTGAAGAAAGTATGTTTTAAAAGGTTTTTCAGCTTCCATCAAAGAAGCATTTCACTCTCTGCTCTTTTTCTTCCTTCTCTTCAAACAGCTTCTCCATGTTTTTAGCTTTCATTGCACAGATTACTTGTCTCTTGGAAGTTCTTGGCTGTTTGTAACTTCCTCTATACTACTTCCAACAGCTTTTGTTTCTAAAACATGCAATTATAAACACTTCCAAGTTAATTGCTTTATCCCAGTGCCCATACTCAACTTTTTGTTTTGCTTTTAAACCCTGATGATCAGTCCTCAGATGTCATGCCCAGCTGAGCTGAATGAAGAGAGATCCAGTCCCACATTGTCTTCACTGGTACTGAAGATAATGAAATATTGGTAAACAAACCTGAATAATCCTAATACCTAAAAAACACAGTCAAACCTAAACCCCCAAAAAATCTGGGTTGTGAAAACAGGAAGCACAAGGGAAGGGTAGGGTGAGTTAGAAACAGAATGCTGTATTTTTATCATTGCTTATTAGAGAGAGAAGCCTCAAAACAACATTAATTTGGAGAACTCATTCATTGCAAATAAAAAGTTCAGTTGCTTCCAATTTCCTCATTCTGTTGTAATTTGCTTTCTGCAACCAGCCTCTGTTCTGTATGTGAAACTTTTTTTTAAAACAATGTATAAAAAAGGAAAGAGGGGGGAAATGAGCACAGATTTTTCAAACATTGCTTTTTGTACATAGTTTGTAGAGACAGACAGTATGGCTACGTGTTAGGATCTGCACTTCAATCAAATGCAATGATATTACAAGCCACCCATATCAGGACAAACTCTCTTGTACAGGCAAGATTGGAAGCTTGCTGTTGGTAAATTCCATCATCATAATGGTAAGAAAGGAATTAGAAAAGAAAGAACCAGAAGCTCATGTCAGAAACCAAAAGAAAACAAAACCCACAAAAGTTGCTGCTAGAAAGATGATAGATGCAGTGGGTCTTCTGGAAGTAAATTGACAGCTTGTCAGTGAAGAAAACCAATTTATTAATTCCACTCTGCTGAAAAATCTGAACATGCAGAATTTAAAGCAGTCACAGCCCTAACATTTTTTACTGGGGAGCTCTCTCAGCTTTCCTAAGTTTGGAGTTTCACAGACTGATAACCTCAGAATGGTGCAATCGATCTACCAGATGTGAATTTTTAATATCACCTTTACCTTCATTACCCTTGTCCTGGAATGAGTAAGGTGGTTTGGCTAATCCATGTTTCCCAAAAACACATTTGTTTTTGATGATACTCCTTTAGCCGTGTTGTCATTGCTTAATCACATATGAAAACATTGTTTCTAATTTCCCCTTTCTCAATTTTTCTGGGCTCAACTTTGAAGCTTCACCTTTCCCTAGGTACTTTTTAATGTCTGATCTTCTCTCTCAACATAATTATATGTAGATTGTAGGCATGCCACTCTTCTTTCAGATAAACTAAACAGATTGAGCCCTCTGCTAGAAACCATTTCCTGCAGCCCTCAAATAATTTTTGGAACTCTTCTCTATACTCTCTCATTTTTTTTCTCACCTGTGTTATGTAGTACACTCTGTAATTAGCAGCAGTGTTTCTGTGTTGTACATAGAGCTACAAACTCTTTTTTGCTTTACCTGCAGTGCTCTCCTTTTTATAAACTAAAAGATTGCAGCATCGATCTCTTCCAGTACCACACTACACAGCCAGTCATCTGTCGGTTAAATTCCCTGTCCTGCCCAGGGATGCAGTCACCCAGGTCTGCACAAGTCCTGCTTTTTTCTCATTCTTCATCTAAGCAAGCACTGAAATACTTCTGAGAGAGAGAACCAAGTTACTGAGTAACCTGTGTGATTCTTTACTCCTGCTCTGCTCACATCATTATTCACTGCATGTGCCTTATCAAATTCACTAACATTCCTCCCCAAATATGTCATTGGTTATTTTTATAATCTATAATTTTATATTTATTTCCATGCCACTGACAAAAATGTATACTGATAGTTCTGCTACCAACCCTTGTAGAAAGCCATCAGAAACCAACTAAATTTAATGAAAATGCTGCATTTTTATATGTAAAAAAAAAAAATTCTAGCTCTCAATCCATTTAGCATTTTTATTGATATGGTGTTATACTGAAATTTAAAATACAAAATTTATGTGCAGCTAACCCACACAGCCCTTCCATATATATATATTACATCTCTAGCATAATGTTTATCTATCTAACTTGTAATTTTATCAGCGGAATGAAATGAAGTTGGTTTGACAAGTCTTATTTTCCATACGGTAATGTTGCCTGGCATGAAGTATATTGCAAGTGAAGGGTGTGCTTTTCAGTCTGACTGAAAAATTTGAGGAATGGGGCATTTCACATTTGAGGAATGGGGCATTTCAGCATGTGCAGTCATGTGTAGAAGTGAAAGGCAGCTTGCTGGCAAAGTGATATATCCATGAAGGTGTTCATATTGAAAAAAATACCCAACCAAAAAAACCATGTAATTAATTTGTTCTGGTTTTAATGACAATGTCCTGAATGCTCCCTTGAAATTTAATGATTCATTAGAAGACTAATAACCTCAAGATCTGTAATTAATTTTTTTTTTAATCCATGGAATAAAATATTAACAGTGTCTTTTGCACTACTAAAACACGCACCCAGCACTGTTGATGACAGACGTAAATGTAGTGCCTGTAGGTGTCATTTTGGGATGTGACTCGAACTTCTTCCAAGGTGCTACAGCTTTTTTCCTTAGCTCTCTCAGACTGGGATGGTGAGAACACTCAGGGAAATACATTGTTTCAATGCCATAAAATGCAAATCCAGCTCCAGCAACTGTATTATGTAGTTAGCTTTTAATCCATTTCTCTCATAGAATAACACCAGGTAAATTTCTCATTAAAGCAAGTGAGATGGAGAGGAGAATTCAGATACAAGTTTGCATAGCCATTTCTTTAGCTTGACAGTGTCTGCTTGAGATTTTGCAAGAGCTTTCCTTACAGACATGAGCTGCCTCTGAAACAAATTCAGACACTCTTTTTTGTTTTGAAGAGCTTCCTGCAAATAGAAAGCACTTAACAGTAACAATATGAGAGCAGTCATTTTCTCTGTTTTATAGAGAAGTGGTTTTCTGGAAAGGTAAATCTCTCAGAGAGTTTTGAGTAAACTGAGATTGAATTGTTCCTATCTTCTAACAAAAGCTGGACTTTTTATAAAGCAGAGACGTGAAGAGCATGGACAAGAGGGGTCTCTTGAAGGGAAAAATGTAAGATGATGTTTCCTATGGGTACAACTGCACATCTGTAATTATATTTATGTTTCAGCAATTCAAGTTCTTGTGTACAAACAAAATCAGAGAAATCAGACAAAAACTTGATCTTTCTTATGCATTAGAAGGACTTGTCCATCTATTAATCTGTTTATCCCTTCATTGTTTCTAAAGCAAAAATGTGTCTGATGAAGCTTGCTTTTCTTCCAAGCAGGGTCTTTTTGTTTATTTTGAACACAAACATAAATGTGTGTATATATACATCGTACTCTGCCAGGCACAGATTCAGCAGCCCTCTCTCCTTTCTCAGCCATTTGAACTGGGAAAAGCAGGATTCAGGACCCTCTGCACTAGGAGGGGGGGACAGTGAAATACAAATTCTTAGATCTTCAGGATCATTCCAAAATGAAACACAAGAACGCTCTGCCAGAGTGAGGTGAGCTAGTTTCTAATATTAAAAAAGTCAAATTTTCCCAATAATTTTCTCAGTTTCAGACTTTTCTTTTAAATCCTGTGAAGAGGGCTCTTATTTCCTATTTAAATCCATCAATCTGCAATAATTCAATCAATTTTTGACTGAGCTGTTTAGTAAACTATTCTGATGACTTAGCATCTCCCTGATACAGCTGAAATAAGTCTATGCACATCCATTTTATTAGGGTTTAAAATTACAAGCACACAAAGCCCATTTTGTTTTCACCCTTTTTAAGTTAACAAATATGATCCATTCTGCTTTCCTTTGTTTGACATGTGCAGCATATTAGCCACTGTAACAATTAATAGCCTGTTTGTTCAATCCTAATCAGCTTCATTTACAGCAGTGAGGTGCCTTTCTTTCCATCCATCTTCACTTTAGTTTAATTTAGTAATTTTTGTCCTTAATGTTGTATTTCTTTAATTTAATTTATAAACCTCATGCTGTGTTGTTCTTCGTTTAAGCAGATACCAATTAAAAAAAGGAAAGCAAACACCACCACTTCCCAAACAACAATCTAGTTCATTTTCACTTCGTGTCTGCCTGTCTTCTCTTTCATACCTTCTGGTTAGTTATGAAATAGTAAATTTTGATGCAGTGTCGTAGTTCATCTTCTGAGTCAATGCAGAATTAGGAGTACCATAGGCTATTCATACTTCCTAAACTCTTGCTTCAAGCAAGCATCAGAGATTTCTTTCACATTCTTCCCATTTGAAGACCACCATTATACCCATAATACAGTGGGGGAAAAAATTTATAATTTTTTACCTAAAATCGGCAGTTACCAAGAGCTCCTATAGGCTCACCATTATTCCATCAACCGCTCCAACCTGGCCATGAGTTTTGCAAAAAATTAGTAACAGATGAAATGGTAAGGAAATATCATCTTCTCAGCATCTCTGAGCTTAGCAGAGAGCTGTGCCTTTTGAGGGTTTTGCTTCCAACAGTTCAGAGCCTTTAGCTTACACACCAGCTTGCTAAGCCTGATACTTTCATCTTGCATGAGTGGCAGCTTCCTGCTAAAGGAAGATATTGGTAGGAGTGGACCCAAAAGGATTATTTCCCCGGGAAGCAACATGGTTTGGAAGTAAATACAATTATAAAAGCATGCAACCCTTTATATCACTTTTTTACTATCAGATTCTCAAACTTAGCAGTCCAAAGCAGTGCAGCCTTTGGCAATAAATTTCTATTACTGCATCTCCAGGGAAACAGGAAATGTGAATGGGAAAAAATTGAAGAAATTTAATCCAGAAAATCAAGCAGTTCAAAAGCAAGCAAGTTCAAAAAAGCGTTTTTGAACCCCTCCAAAATGAAGCCCTCTTAATGGTAATGAACACTATTTTGCCAAACGGGGTTCTGGTTCACACTGTATTTGTTCATGCTATATATACTTGGTCCACCCTAATTGCAGTGTCCTCAGTAAAAACAAAATTAGTGGATTCATGAAAATTATGGTCACCAGGTTTTCTTCTTCATTGTTCCAAATAGACTTGCCCAGAGAAGCTGTGGATGCCCCAATGCCCCAATCCTGGCACTGCTCAAGGCCAGGATGGATAAGGCCTTGAGCAACCTGATCTAGTGGGGAGTGTCCCTGCCCATGGCAGGGGATTGGGGCTAGATGGTGTTTAAGGTCCCTTAACATTCTATGATTCTATGACTTCCTGCTGAAACTCCTACAGAGGTTCCAGGGGACTGCTGGAGGTTCTGGCCCTCCTGGCAGAAGCATCTCTGCAGAGAAAGTCTACTGTTCAGTGTCCACTTACCTTCTTAGCCTTTGTGCCCTGTATTAATTTTATCTGCAACTGGCCTTCCTACTTTAACCACTTTGCCTCAGAATTCCAGTACTCCAGCTCTGTGGCCTGCCCATGTTTCCACTATTTGCAATCTCCCTCTTTGTATTTCAGTTCCTTAAGAAGCTCCTTGCTAAGGCAAGCAAGGCCATATTTCTGCTAAACTCCCAGGTCTTCTTGCATAACAGGGTAGCTGGTTACAAAATCTTCTCAGTTTTATTTAAAAATCAACCGATTTTCCCCTGCACTTTTCTTGGCAGTCTTTCAGGGTTTCTGCCTATCAGTTCCCTAAATAAGTCCCAGTCCAGTCTCCTGAAGTCCCAAGTCCTAACTCTGCAGCATAATTTTGCACTCTTTCTCCTGATCCTGAAATAATTTCACAGTCAATTCAGCCTCACAAGGTTTTCCTTGCTTGTGAGCAGCAGAAGTAGGGATTTACCAGAGTTGGCTTCTCTAGCATTTGCTTTTAAGATATTATCACTAATGCTACCCAGGAACTGCTTCTCCTTTCGCAATGCTGTTTTCGTCTTCCAGTACATTTCCAGATGAACACCAAGACATCAAATCAAAACCACTTTTCCCTGTCCCTCTCTAGACAAATCCATCTAATTGGCTCTCTTGACCAGGCAGGCTGTGACAGATTCCTCACCACAGCCATTAATCCTCACTAACATTCCTCCCTCCTCTGACCCTGACTCATAGGCTGTCAGTAGTGCACCTCCACACTCACTCACAAGATTTGTGCAGAGAATGCACCCCTTACACAGAACTCAATCCTCTCTCCTCTTCTTCCCTGCTGATCCTTCCTAAGCACCCTGGCCATGCTGTGCAGCAGCCAACCAAGTTCCCAGGGCTCTGCTCAAACCACAGCCCTCTGACTGTACATGAGCTCCCCACTCTTTATGTCCACTGCATCTTCACACTGTCCCTTCCAAGCAGGGACACCCAGATCTCCCTGCAGCCCTCTTGCACACTGACATCTTACATTTCCACTGTTCCTCCTTTCCTTCTGGCTGTTCCCACCTCCCAGGTACATTTGGGGTGCTGAAAGCCCTTCTTGTCCTGATGGCATTGCAGTTATGTCCTGCTTTGCAAGCTTCTCTGCTTGAGAGAGCTGCAGACATATTTGCTTTAGAGAGAAGTATATTGCCATTATCCATTTGATCTCATTTGTATTCACTGGCTTACTACCATAATTTCAGTACAAATTGAACTTTGCTGAGGAGGAATATGTTTGACTATAAAAGGAATTGATCTGAAAGTTGCAGCTTGGAAATAACTTTCCAGGCTTTAGTTTATAATTCCCGGAAGATAAGTTTTGGGGGCCCTTTTTCAAAACATAAAGCTGAATATATTTTTTACTCTAAATAACCACTAGTGTGAAAAGGATTCTGCCCATTCTTTGATGTGACCAGCCTGCACAACAAGAAGATAAAACTGCCATCAACACATTTATCAGGGTCACTGAAATACCACAGTCTCTTTCCCCTGCCCAGAAATGGGACAATGGCAATACATGAAAACATTGACATTATGACCAAATATGTGTTCACATCTATACTTCCTCAGATCCAAGTTCAACCTCTCTGATGTTCACTTGTGTATAAAGCATGGTGGTGGTTTCATTCAGAACAGTTGAAAAGCAGAGTTTTTAAGATAGGACCCAATCCAGTTCAAATACATCTAGTTATTCAGATTCTAAGGGCCCAACATTTTTGCACTTGGAGCATAAACACACAAAGATTCGTGACAGGAAGTCATGAATCAACAGAGTCTAGTAATGGATCACTTCCAGCTCTTCACCTAACCCATGTCCCAGAACGCAGTAACAGCAGCTATCTCCAGCAAGCTTAACCAGCATATTACCCTTGTCTTTTTTTACTGACACACAGATGTGTTTCCTTGCCTTAGAAAAATGTTCTTTCTAGTCACCATTATTTTCAGTGGAGCCAAACTTTTCCTTCAGATCACAGATACTGTCAACTTGTCTCTTCTCACTTCACCTCTGATTTCAAACACTTGTTGCTCAGTGCTAAGGCAGCAGACATCTGACTTTCCCTGCAGCTACAAACCGAACCTGTAAGAGATGGAGCGGGCACATATGGGAAAGCGACGTTCAGAAGATATCAAAAGTCTCACAATTACAACCAGCTGGTCTTTCTTCTTTACTCTTTCCCTAGAATCAATGTATCAGGAAGACAGAGCAATATTCTTCTTGCCTCCAGGCACCAAAGGAGTGGAATTTCAATTGTGTCATTTGCAGACAATCTATTTGCAGTCCTGGGATGTATGTATTTAATGGAAGTAGCAGCACCATGGTGAAAAATCAGGCTCTCTGGTGAAAACTGAATTCACTCTTAAGACTACAAAAGTAATCACAATATTCCTAGAGTCATTATTGACATTAATGGGCTCATGTGCTCACCATCAAATCAAAACTCTGAGGATCTGATGCAGGTAGTTGCTCTATGGTCCCATTCAAGTCAGTTTTTATAGACTACATTGTAATGTCTTTTTTTTTTTTTTGCAAAGTAATGACATATGTAGCCCCAAAGAAATCAGTGGACTGCTTGAGAACAAAGGCATTGTTAGAGTGAGCTATACAGTTATGCAGCAGACATAAAGTTTCCAAGAAAAATAATGCAGAATATTACAAGCTGAGGTATACACAAAACATTCCCTCTGCTGTAACTGAAAAGAGCTTCCATCACTCTCTTAATGTGGTACCTGTTCCACTGAGAATACATCTCTCTCAGAGAAGGTACATTATTTTTCCACCAGACATTTTTACAAGATTCTTCAAGCAGCAGGAGACAAATGATTCACACATTCATCCACCCGGCACACTGCAGCAATTTATTCCTTTGAGCGCTACACTTGTAGTGAGTTATACAGCAGAGCAGAAACAGTGATTGAGTGTCCCCTCTTATTTTGTTCTTTTAGATGGACACAAGTCACAGAAAGGTTCTGCACTGGAAATTCATATTCATCCCTTACTTTTCTAGCCAGCTCTTTGAGACCAAGATTTTCTTCCTCTCAGTCACTGATCTGGGCTCTGAGAGCAGTTATTTCCATAATCATCCCATCGCTCGGCCCCACAATCTACCACAGCAGAGAAAGTGAATGAGCAAAGCTAGAGATGAACAAATACCACAGCCTAGGAGTAAACGATCCAGAGCTCAGAATGTACTCTGTGATACATATTTAATTAGAGCAAGAATATTTTCCTAAATGAGTGGTTTAGTGAAAACAATCCTTTGATGATATGAAATAATCCATTTTTGTTCTTCTCTGTTGAATAGAAACATTGACTCCCTGGAAGCAATAGGAAGTTCATGACTGATATGTGAAGGTGGCAGCTGCTTTGAGCTGGGAGGTTGGACTAGATGACCCATTGTGGTTCTTCCCAATCTTAACCATTCTGTGATTCTGTGATTCTGGGAAATGTGTAAGTTTCATACATAATCTTCAAATGTCTGTTTCTGGTCATCAGAAAAGAAAGACCTCCTCACTAGTATGTATGAGAATTACAGAATGAAATGTGTGCCGAAGACAGAGGAGCAGAAAGACTGGGGAGCAGGATTAAGAAACGCAATTTTAGGACAAGATACTGTGCCTGGTTCTGCCACATCAGGAGCCTGGCCTCCCTCATAGTATAACGTCCCCTGTCTCCAGAGAGAAAGTCAGAACTACTGTCACCTGGCTTCTTTCAGCAGGCTGTGAGGTAATGCATTTACCAGAACAAATATGCTCTTTCTGATAAGCTTGTACATACAGACCATTTAATATATGATAAAAACAATTGTGTGTTCCATTTGTTGATATTTGCCAATCAAGCTGCCCTCAGAAAGGGCACACAGATTAGCACAAGTAGGAAGGTATGTGATAGAACTTACACAGCCTTAAATGACAGTATTGAAATTTCACACAGGTAGATGACTGATAGGTATAAGTGTTTGGCCATTCTCATACCACTGAACAGCACTCTCAAGCAGATGAACACAATGGAGGGAATCTAGAAGTCATTCCTAGCATATTATACTACTCAGATAAGAAAGAGGCACAACGGCAGACTGTGGGCTCAGCCAACAACACAGTCTGCTTTCAAGGCTGCCTGGCACCTCTGCATGCCAGATCTAAGCAGAAATGCTAATAGCTACACTGGGTTCTTGCTGAAATTTTCTGTGGGTTTTTTTAGTTAGTTTGTCTGTTTTTTCATTTGTTGTCTTTGTTGCTGTTATGGTTTTTGTCTTATAATGAACATTACTAAGAGATTTCTGAAAAATTCATCCTGGGGGAAAATACGTGAATTTTAGCCCTGCTTAAAAATTCTGATGATCTTTATTCAGAGCAGCACTAGCATTCCTCTGATTTGGATTTCTTATTTCCAAAGTCAGCAGAAAGCTTCTTGAATCCTAAGACTGCTGGGGATAACAGAACAACCCATAGGGTTCATATATGTTCTTTAGATACTTTTTAGTTTTTCAACTCTCTGCCATTCCATTTCAGCTGATCATGGCTGAACCTTTCTTGTGGCTTCTAACAGCTCCATAAAACTTCTGAGCTTGCTCTTCAGACCTGCAGTGGCCTCTGCTGATTGCTTTAGGATAGTGAGAAGTGGAACTGGCAGGGGGATGTCTCTTCTGAGGTTGAAGTGGCATTAGGCAGCTGGTGACCATTGGTCACTTCCTTTGAGAACAATGCAGGTGACACAGGGATTTGGTGGTGGTGGGCTAGCAAAGTGGAGGGAGTGGGGGGAGACCCACAGGCTACAGGAAAGTCCAAATGACTCCTCTATATCTTTCCATCCAGCTGAATCCTCACATGCATTTATCATTTTCTCTCTCACTTGAGCCTTCTCAAACATATGGATCAGGACAGTGAAATCAGGCAAGAAGGAATGTTGCCAAACAGATGCTGTACAAAAATGGATATAGGAGTAAAAAAAAAAAAAAGGAACAAAAGGAACAAAACCAAAAAGCATGAGAAAATGCAGCAAAAACATCCTCATAAGAAGCCCAGAAGAACTGAAGTCATGTAGTTAGTAACGAAATCATGAAACCAGATTAGAGTAGGAGCCCAGGAATTAAATTAAAAGTACAGGTGTTCTAACACTTCTGTACAAACATCCTTGAAATCCAAGCAGTCTTGTCCCTAGTGTAGGTTTCTGTAGAAGCTGACATGCCTGTAGCCGCTGAGTTCATGCTAGTGGAGCCCTGCCTCCAAGTCAGCTAACAGATTACATGGATATTAAGATTCCACAAGATAGAGTTTTTGATTTATTGGCTGGATTTGCTTCTTTTCAAAATTCCACCCACATGTAGTAGCTATCCTAAAACACACAACTGAAGCTGCAAAGTCAGAACTCCAGAGGAGCTGGTTCTGCAGCCATAAGGCAGAATATCTCATACTGACCCTGCAGTGCCTGACCCACTTCTGTGTTCTGTCTCAGTCAATGCACAGGACTGAACTGCTCTAGGAAAATACCTTGTGAAAAAAGAGACACAGGAATAGAAGTTCAAGTGAGAAGGTTACCAGTGTAAAATCCATTGTGCACATGAACCATGGAGCATCTGGCCACTACCTCTGCCTTCATGTTATCTTTGTTTCACCAAAGATAGTTGGTGATAGTTTCATCATGTCCTTCTGGTGTGACTAAGCAAAGCCCCAGAGCCTCTGTGCCTTCCTCCTCAAAGGCTGTCATCACGTGTCTGTACAGTGGGACTCTGTCCCAGCTGAGACCACTAAATGCTGCCACTCGATGGAACACCATCACTAGCCTGTGTCAGAGCTGTGTCATGTGGCCTGCCACTTTCTTCCACTGCGTGCATCTCCTGAAGGAAAGCATGGAGATGCACAGTGACTGTGCTTGTGCAGCCCAGCTCCCCTTCAACAGCTTCCCAGCCAGACAGCTTGGCTTTAATTTTTACTTAGCAACTGCCTCCCACCCAGAGAAACCATCTTCTCCTGTTCTCAGAGAGTAGGACCAATGCTCTGAGCATTTTTAATTTTGGTAAAGTAAATGATGCTGCTGCTAAAGAATATTTTCATAAATCATGGAATGGAGCTCAAAGTTGCTGCACTCTCTGGTCGTGATGTCACAGCCCAGTACAGTGAAGCACTGCTGTAAATGACTTTCTTAAAAATAACCCAGGAAAACAAAATAAGAAACCCTGTGGGTGGTCTGAGTTACAAGGGTTGCTATACACAACATGCATCAAAATGAAATATGGTCACTTTATTGTAAATAAAGTGCTTCTGCAACACCAAAATGAAGCAAAATCAAATCATTCAATGTAAAAGTTTGTGCCCAACCTACAGTTTCAGTGAACTAACAGAAAACAGATTTGTAATTTTTTTGGACTGGCTCTGGCTGCAACTGTAAAATGTTGGTTTTTCCAGTTGAAGCTAAAAGGGAATTTTCAGTAGAGAAATTAAATCACCAGCACAGAAAATGCCTGAAATTGCACTTGGGCCTCAACACCCTTTCTTTCACTGAAAAAGATGGTTTGTGTTTTTTACCAGAAGTGGTCCTTTTTTTTTTTTTTTTTTTTTTTTTTTTCCCAGATTTCCCTGAAAGAAACAAATTCTGCTTCCTACATCATGAATGACCCCTGACTTAGCAATGACTCAGGAAGAAGAGCTTCCACTACTGACTCTGAATAAAGTCCTGCAATCCTGCATTGCAGTTGCATATAAGGCTCCAGCCCTAACTCATGTTCACATTATTACAGTCCTGAGAACTGAAATAAACCTGTCAGAAGGCAGCTGGGCACTGCATAAGTTTTCTGCCAGTGCTGCTATTACAAACCACCATAATCTACATCTAAGCTCATAAGCTTAAGAAATGTGTTTCTCTTTTAGGTCACTGATTGACAAGAGCTTTAAGAAATAAAGCTGTAAACACGATTTAGCTGTTGTTTAGCTAGAAATGCAGAGTATTTACCTCTGTGTCTGATTCTTGGTGGTTATCCATCAACCTTTGAGCAGCTGTTTCAACTATTTGTGGGTGTACAACTGAGACATTTTCTTGCTTTACCCTGTGGTTTCCAGAGCTCTGCAGGGACATAGGGAGAAAACAAAACAAACAAACAAACAAAAATCCAGAATAAAACCACACATCAGTGGGTATCACTGTCACAAAATATTGATCCTTCCCTAACCTCTGGGATTTGACACCAGGTATGCTTTATAGCTTAGTGCTTCTCAGCTTTCCTAAAATGTTTACAGCAAAAAGTAAATGTCATTGCAAACAGATTGCAAAGCCTGTGTTGAGCAGCAATACCAAATTCATTCTGGTATCAAAGCCAAAATGCAATTTCATTACAGATCAGTTCTGTCAATAATGACCTGGCCTATAGTTGTATATTGGAGTTCTCTGTAAATATTGAGAAAAGAATATGGCTTTTGTTTGGAACTGAGCTTTTATGTACACTATTGCTTCCTGCAACCACAAGCAGTGGCAGTAGGGTGCATTTTTCTTAACTTTTATTTCATCCTTTGCTTTACTATTTGTGTCCATGAATACTCAAATTGCCCACATCCGTGCAGTAATTGTATCAACATGATATACCTAAAATACTAAAAATTCTGACATTTAAATTGCTCTGCTAGGTCTAAAATATTAACACTCCAACAAAAAGGAGTAGAGAAATAATTTCCTTTCAGTCCAATTCAGCCTGTCTGCAAACTCCAGTGGGGAGCTGAGAGAAAATGCCTTCACACACAAGGGCCAGGCTTTGCTGCCTTTATGCAGCAAGGCTACTTTCCCCGCACAAGAACTGAGCTCCCATATTCCCCACAGAGGGTATCTTAATTCTCCTGACCAGAGGGGAGAAATACTCTTGTCTGGCTCTTTCAGATGTCACTAGAGTCATCTCCTGATTAATTTTCTTCTGCACATCATGGATCATGTGGATTTTGGGGCCTTCCAGAAGCTTTTGAAGCTAGAATCAAGTTTAATGCTTAGCTTTTACTATATCTCTACGTTGTTTATACAGCAACTTTCTAGCAAAAGGTAGCAGACTAAACCAAAGTAATTCTCTTGCCATTCTTCTATAAAATACAGAATTTTCCAATAGACTATCAAGATAAATATTATTTGTGGGTGACTGTATGCCTAGTGCTGTGCCACAAACACTCTGGACAGAAGCAGGTTCCACTGTTGCTTTGGGCTGTCCCAGGACCCACACCTGGCACCACATGACAGAGGTGACATTGCAGAGCCTCCAGGGTCACCCGTATCTGCCAGACCTCCCCTCCTGACAGCCCCCATGGGTCCCTGCTGAACTTATCAAAAATTCCTCTTCCATGCCTGTCCGACTGTGGCTTTCATCACTGGGCACAGGTTACCTGCACTAGAATCACTGAGATGTGAATATTTCACACATTCTCTCTCATAATTACTGTGTTTGCAGTTACTGACTTTGGACCTTGACTTTCATATGTCTTTCCCTGTCCCTAATCCATGCAGAATGTGATTAAGTCTCAGCTCACTGCATCAACCTCAGTTGACCTACAAGCAGGACAGGATCGTCTGTCTCTTCTTTGCTGGTCCTGCCTTACCACATAGTTCAGTCTCTCCAAGTTTACAATAACTCAAAACTAAAACTGAGGAGAAGAAACCAAGGGGTCAAGCACATAAGACAGGGAAATTTGGTTACTGGTAAGAAGATGTCTGCTCTTACACTGTTGATCAAATAGACCAAGAAGCTCCATCCAGCTCCTATCCCAGCTCTCCTTGGTATCTGATCATGGCTTTGCTAAGTGCTTCTGAGTGCCAAGGCAGACAATCATTGTGCTCTTGGAAACGGAGGAGCCATTAGCAAGACATATCCTGCAATTCAGTTTATTGCCTTAATCAAGCAGCATTTTAAACACTGTGGTATGACACAAAGGTCAGTGCAGTGCACAGAGAGGGAATTAGAGAGCTCTTATCTGTGAAAGGAGATAGGTGGGGATTTAGAGGAGGGAAAGAGGAGAATTTTTGGATCAGTATATTTAGGAGATTTCCTGCTGTGAAAGAGCATAGCACTGCTCCAACATTGCTCCCCCCCTCTCCCAAATTGCTCCTCTGTGCTAGCCATGTAATGGCCACTTCGACCTTTGGAAAAGGCTGCTTTTACTGCTCTGCTTAGGGTTAGGGTGGGAAAAATCCACAAAGTTTTGAGCTGCAGGGAGACTGGAACTTCAAAAGGCACCAAGGGCAGCACAGCATTGCCCCAACATTGCTCTCTCCCATCTTGGTTTAAAAGACAGGTGTCTGTCAAGGAAGGTGGGAAGTTTCCTGAAATGGAAAATATGACCCCCTTCCATCCAAATTAATACAGTCATGAATTTACGGGGCTTTCACATAATAATATAGCAAAGGAATACCAGTTCTTTACTCGTATGTCTCTGTATAAGAAGTCAAACAAACAACAACAACGGCAGCCCTGTCAGCCCTCGGTGCAGTTCCAGTCACGGCCAGCAGGGGCGCTGCTGGCTCCTGGCCGGGCAGGGCCCGTGCGATGGCTGCCCCGCGCCTGCAGGGGGCGCTGTGGCGCGGGCACCGCCGCCTCACGCCGCGCAGTAATGGTGACTCTCTCACTTTCCAAACCCATGGGGAGCAGCCGGTCTCAGTGCCACTCCAGGTGGTTAAATAGACTGTAGCAGGAACCTCGGAGCAGTGGCTGGAACAGCAGAGGTGAGCAGACCCCTGAGGGCTGTGAATTGAATTGTAGCACTAACCCCTAATCTGTGGCAGAAGCAGAAGGGGAAGCAGCTGGGGGTCCTGGGAGACACAGGGCGTCAGGCTAAAGTGTAGCAAAAACCCTAAAGCAGCATCAGAGAACAGCAGGGCCAGGCAGGGGATTGCTCCTTTGCACAGCTATAGCTCGTCCTGTGATGACGTTTGGGCTTTTTGCTTTTTTTCCTTTTATATTTTCTCTGTATTCTTTGCTACATATATTTGTAGCTCTGTAGTCTACAGTATTAGTGACTAGTTTTCCCAGTAATTTTCCATGGCCTTCTGCTAAACAGAAAGACAAAACAAATTCCAGAACTCCATGGGGTTTGATGCCCCAGTGTCATCTTGGTTCTTCCTAGGAACTAAGGCTGAGAACAACTCTTCAAGATACATTTCATGGACAAAGTACAGCTAGTGCCAAGGGGGGGGACTCCAGAGAAGGGGCTTGACCTGGGGGGAAATTGCATCACCACTTATCTTCCTAATTGGTGCATTTTATCTATTATGTTGATTTCCTAAAGCCTATAAAATGTATTCATCCCTGTGGGTATAGGCATTTTTGGGCATCTTTCCATAACTGCCCCTGAAGGCCTTCAAGCAAAGATCCGCTCTCACATTATCTCCTTACTAAAAGTATTTTGAGTTTCATTTCCAGGATGAGAAAAGGCAACACCAGAGTCAGGCCACTGCACAGAGGGAACAGCCCAGCGGGGTAGGGATCCTGGCACAGCACACACCAGCTCTAGGTTCCCACAAAAGCTGAGGAGCAGAGCAGCAAGCCTGCAAGGCCTAGTGTCAGTGCTGAAGGGGAAAAACAGCCAAGAGGGAAAAAGGCAAAAACCTCAAGGCAGGAGGCTCTCCAGTCAGACACACCGTGTGCCATGACAGTTGGGTCGATCACCCCCTATGGGAAGGAAGAGCAACCCCGGAGGATCCCAGGCTGCCCTCACCCATTGCGATACTCCCAGAGCCAGGGGAGGGGAGGCAGTGACCATTCTGGACACAAAAACAAAACCAAAAATTGTTGTGGGATAGAAGCCATTCCCAAAACCTCTCCACACCTTGCTCCTTGGCACCAGCTGTGTGCTGGCCACCTCAGCCTCAGCAAAAGGTTGTTTTTACTGTTCCACTTAGGGTTAGGGTTAGGATTAGGGTTAGAGTTGAGAAAATCACAAAGCCTAGAACTCCAGGGACAAAAAGGAAAAAGCTTTGGTTTTCTTGATTTTTAGGTAGATATGAAAGTAAATGGAAACAAAGGGTTAACCATTAGGTTAACATGCGAGTTAGCAAAAACCAAGCTACCCAAACATTTCATATTTTCCAAATTTTTTCCAGCCCACCAGTTTGTATAGTATTGTCCCTGTTGCTGTGCACACTGAAATTTTAGGCTAGGCCATTTTTGACCTCTTGACTTATTTCTGCAGAAATATGTAAGGTAGGGAGCAGGAGGGATGAGGTACTGGTGGGCCCTGACACTGTGGGAGCTGGGGGAAAGGACTGTGGGGGGAAGGCAGGCTGTGTCTGTCTGAGTAAATGGAAACACTGAAAAAAGCAGTTGTAAGAGACACTGGGGAAGCAGTTTCTTAACCAGAAATCTGTGACACTAGATGGAATGGTGACAGTTGGGAGTGATACCTGAGCCTCAACAGAACCCAGTGGCTGAACTTGTTCTGGGATCCCCAGTGCCATCCCAGCAAGGTCTTATTTGGTCTCTGAGAGCAGCTGTGGCCCAAGAAGCAAGAATATTTGCTGCTTTGGAGGGTTTACTTAGGGACAGTCATCTGAAAGGTTTTATTTATGCCTTTGTCTTGTCTGCAGGCTGTTCTCAGAGTTCCCCACCTAAGCCTAGAAATGGTGGATGCATTTTACCATATGGTTTTATATATCCTGGTTTTTGCTCAATTAGGAAATTTCCCAAACTGCTTTTGTGTCTTAAATCCAGAGCGTCTGACCCCAGACTGGGGAGTGACCAAAAGGTTTGAAAAGGGACTGAGACTGAGTGCTTAAGCAGATGGTTACAGGTGCAAAAGTATAAAATGCTGATGGTGAGAAAAGGGAAAAAGGAGGAGATTGATGTCAAGTGAAGAATAAAGTCAAGATGAAATTTCATCCTTTTTCTTTTCTTTTTCCTTCTGCATTTTACTTATGGAAGGCTGTTGTGTTTCCAGAGCATGTTCACGGCATCACAGATCTGTCATGATCTCACAGAAAAGGAGTGCACCAGGCCTGGGAAGTCTGCTACTGCAGGGAACAGAAAATGTGGTCCAAAAATTGTTCTACCTTCAGTCAATGCCTGTTAAACCATCTAATCAGCCTATGATGGCTTTCTCTTTACCAGAAGATTTGAAATGGCAGGATGGGGTTTCTACAGTAAATGTGTCTTTTCCTTTCCTTTTTCCTTTCCATTTTCCTTTCCTGAACTTTCCTTTCCTACAGCTGAGGTGTGTGTTATCCTGCATGGAGACAGATAGGACTGCTTTCCCTAAGAGCTTTGGTTTGTTATTTAAGTCAAACAACTGGAGAACTGGGATTTTCCTGCCTTTCCTTTAGCAGTTAACAGGGAGGTGGTATGTAACTACTGGCATCCCACCACCGATTTGCTGCTTCTGCTTTCACTGGACACCTTTGCAGGACACTCTTATAATGACACCTTCGGCTAAAATGTGTTCATTGGGAGTGAGATAAAAAGTCCCTTTGGGGATTGCCTGAGATTGCAGGAGCCCAATTAAACCTGATGTATGATCATGTATAGGCAGCCAAGGTCATGTCAGATAATCCTGTCCCGAATACTGAAGTGCTCTTTTGGCATTTTTCTTTTCAGCCCCTGGAATGTTCTCATAATATAATGAGCTGGAATTTCAAAATATGGTATTTTATGCGTACCATCTTCTTTGTGGGTGTGAGTGCTGCATGTCTGGACTGTTTTTCTGTCACCAGGAAATGCCCCTCTTCATATATCTCTACATTTGGTGCTGCTCACATCCAATGCAGGAGTAAAAAGTTTCTCTGCACAGCTTTCCTTTTATCCTGGCATCTGTTAAAAAATGAAAAATATATTACAACAATTGGATAAAACCAGTAAATTCTTCAATAATTAGTTAAAATATGTAAAAAAACTAGCTTGGTCTTTTAATATTTCCAGATTTTATCCTTCATGTATTTTTCTTTTTATGTGAGTAAGATTTTTATTATCAGTTCTGAATTTATCTTCTTTAATTTTCATTTTGGAAGGAAGAAAGGAGTCAGTGAATCATGAATACTTGTTACAGCTTTTATTTTACTACCGTGCTTACGAATGTTTGATGTTTGAAGTGGGTTTATTTTCTTTGACAAAAAGCCCTTCCTGTTCTGTGGTGTGTGCTCATTGTGCAGTCAAGTGCATATCAGTAACTTCATTTGTATATGACTGAGAAAGCTCACCTAAATTAGCATGCATAATGAGCTTTGAAACAATCAAAAAGGCTGAGCATAATGATCAGTGAGAAACCACATAACCAGATGTAGGAGGAATATTATGTATAATGTATTTCAATTTCAGACACATTTAATGTGTGCCTAGCTACTACACTTCTAAAACAGAAAATATGGGCACTGCTCTGCTGTCTCTGTAACACATTTTGTACAGAGTTTTACTCCATTGTTCATAACCAAGAGATCTTTCTGGTTGCTGCTGCTGAGGAATAATCTCCCTCTCCTCCAAATCAGACAATTTAACTTCCCTGAACGATGGCAGGCCCTTCAATCTGACAGAGAGAACATTGGGTTTCTATAGCAGTTAGTTCTGAGTTAAATCACTTCTGCCAGGGCTGTCTTGGGAGGCCGTCAAGCCCTATGCACACACTTCCTACAAGCACAAAGTAAGAGCAGGTGCTCTTGTAAGGATAATGACTTGCAGACACCCATTGCTTTGAGAAGTTTTTCCTAAGTTTAAAGGGAATAAAAAACTTCAGAGCCTCTATAGGAAAATATTCTGTACCTTGCAGGATTGAGCTACAATAGTATTTAATTTAAAAACTGTTGGAATTGTTCCTCTCATCCCTAGTCAAGAAGTATCTAGTTTAGGTCTTTGGAGTAAGTAAAATGCCATCTCTGGACATGGTTCTGCTTGTGTCTGACAAACCTAATCTTAATATGATAGTCAGTAGGATTTACCACCACCCTTGCTTATGTTTAACTTTTTAATGGAAAAGGCTAATGAAAGAAGCACTCTTTTGGGTTGCTTGCAACTTTTCATTACTATGCCTTTTTCTCCCTGACTTTGCTACATCCTCCTAATTCTCCACCTGCCACAATCTCTATTCTTAAAGACTGGTTTTGTAATGTTGATGAGGTTGTAAACACATTCTTCTGCATTACAGGGGAGGATGAAAAACTGAGAAAATCCTGAAGTACAAAACCTCTGGAGGGAATACGAGTTTACAAAACTGACATATTTTTATGTGCAGTTTCTGACACCTTACCTGATAAACTTACTCTTTTTGAGATTGCAGGATCGAAATTTCAAGACATACAGAAAATTATTACAGCTTCCAGAATCCACTGGATCTCAGCAGTGTATCCCAGCTGTTAGCCATTCACAGAGAAGTGGTCTTTCTACAGTTTGATGCAGCAATCAGGCATCAATTATGGTAGGAATTACAAGTTTGGATGGGTTGACACCTTTTTTGATAAAGAGGTGGCTTTTTCAGTTGTTCACAAAGAAAGAAAAAAACATAGGAAAGATGAATTTAAATTTTGTCCATGTTGTCTGTTCCAAGATCCTGATATGTGCCTTGTAAGTGTAGATATTTTCCTTTCACTTAAAAGCATTAATTTTATTTAAATAAAATTGCTGAAGTTCCTTACAGGCCTCACTGAGGGATCTCAGCACATCATGTCTGAGTAGAACCAGCCTATTACCTGAGTATTATATCACTTTTATGTTATAATTTATAGTTTACTACATCAGGTGGCTGCCACAGAGGTTGACTTATGAGTTAATCTTTTTAGTTTTCTGTGGGATCTATGTCCAATTTTATAATCTCCTCTATCAAAGTATGCTTAATAAGCAGGTAGAGAACTTATCTAATTATATGAACTTTAAAATAAGGGACTACATAAAAAGAATACTTGCTCAAAAAAAATCAGAAGGCTTGACTGGGGGAATTCAGTCCTTGCAGATGGCATGGGGACCCTTTGGGGACATACTGGAAGCGTTCAAGAAATATAAAGAAAGCCTTAAGAAAGGGTGAGAGGATGCTGGCATTGCTAAACAGCAGGATTAAACAGATTATTAAAGGAAGAAGGCATGCTTCAAAAAGTTGAACTTTCTTTCAAAGAAAGAGTTCAGTTTGTCAGTAAAATGATGCCCCTGGGGGAAAGAAATGAATCCCAATGTGTAAAACTACAGTCTCTTATTTGACCATTACATGTCAATGTACTGACCATGCAATAACAAAATCTCAGAATTACAATGGATAATTCTGCCAAAATTTCAGCTCAGTGGTGATAAAGCCAAAAAGCAAATGGATTCCCTTAAGTTAAAAAAAAAACCCAAAAAACAACAAAAAGCAACAAAAAAACCCCCACTTCACCACTGGATAAATCTGTGTTGACAAGCCTACACAATTCTGGTCTCCACTTGAGGAAGGAGAGGGAACTCGGAAAAGTTCCCAAAGGAGCCACGTAGATGGTGAAAGGTTGTTGGGTGGAACAAGAGGTACAACTGGGAGCCCTGTAAAATTTCCAGTCAAGTTCTGGGGATAAACAAGGAGTGTTTGCTCACAGTCTTTTCCTGTGTAAGGTGCAGAGGTGAACAGCAGATAACCAGTTCTCTACAGTAACAACAACAATAACAATAACAAGGTATCTCTTGCACATAGCCTATAATTAGGCTGTGGGTTTTCTTGCTGCATTGTGCGGCGGGTGGTAAAAGTGCATAGGACTCAGAGGGAGCCTGCACAGGCTCGTGGAAGACAAATCTACCAAGATTAAACATTTAGCAATCATGTCTGGCTGAGGAAATGCCTGAGGAGGCCGTGAGAACATCAGTGGGAAATACCATCATATGCTTGTTCTGGGGATTTTTGTAATCTTCTCATGAGTCTGCTTTTGATCACTGTGGGAGGCACGACTCTGAGCTGATGGACCTTTGGTCTGACCCGGTATGATCACGCTTGGGCTATCCAATGGAGTTGTATGTAATTGTAGACTGAGGATTTTTCTGGAGATTTGCAAAAAGATATAACTACCTAGTGCTTTTATTTCTATTTTCCCTGCTTAAAGTACTATAAAGACAATTAGTGAGGGAAATGTTTTCCTCAGATAAGGAATTGTGTGTTAATAGGAAGTAAGACAAAATGCAAATATCAGATGCTTCATCTTTCTTGTTCATTACTGCCAGTCCAATCAGTTTCCATTTCTTCACACCAAGGCTTAGTGTGATACTAAATCACAGTTAACCTCATTTGAACTTCTCTGCCAAGTTCAATCCCAGAAGCTGTTATTTGACCCTGTAATTTTCTTGCTAGTCCTGCAACTAATGCAAACTCCATATCACTTTTAAAAGCACTTACGTGTGTTTGACAGAAACAAAGAACAAGATCCTTGCCTTAGAGTTGCCTTTCAAAGGAGGATGTGCAGCTACAGAAAAAAGTTGCAGTGTACATTGCTTTTTATATTGCAAGAACTGGTCGAACAGGGACTCTTTTTTAAAAAGCTTGAGAATGAAGTACAGAAGGATTGAGAGTGACAAAGAGGTTGCAATGAAATGACAAAGTCATGTCTAAGCTTGATTGAGTAATATATTTACAAGATGCATAGAGTGCAGTAAAAAGCTTTATGTGTGGCATTGCACAGCACAATGCAATCCAAGTACAAGGAGTCAGCTGGGTCTTGGAAGCACTTGTACAACTGTATTGGAAGAGCACTTCGATGATTTAGCTGGGTAGTGATGTCCCCTGCATTGCTGTGTCCAGGTGTCATGAAAATCAGTGCAGAGTGCTCCTGCTAAACCTGGCTCTGGATCCCAACTCCAAGAATCCAGTCATTTAGTTTCCGAAGTTTCACAAGCATTTTTGAGAACTTTCGAAAGCTTCAGTGGCTCTCCCACTTTGTATAGGAAATTATCTTAATATCAGGAACAGGAGGCAGTAGAGCTTCTGAATTGTTATCCAGTCTATTAGCTACAGTAACTTTCCTCTCTGTAAGCATTCCTCTCAGATATATGTTTTGCTGTAAATGTTCCCAGTTAGAGGCGCTTTCAAACATATCTAGATCACTAATATTTGTGTCTATTTGTTTTAATCAAGTCTGCTACTATCCCTCTTAGTTGCCACCATGTTAGGTTAAAATGAAGTGCAGGTAATTTTGTTATAGACCATTCGGGGATTTTGAAGTCACCTTATTTCTTTTTTTAATACAAACATTTTGATTCCTTTACCAGGAGACATTTTAGTCCTCAGTGTATGTTTCAGCCTATCAGAGTGTTACAGACAGGGTGCACCATGCAGAGCACACACTGCCTCTATTGAGTAATTCTGTGATTCAGAGCGCATTTGCTTCACAGTTATGATTCCCATTATGAGCTCCTGGATCCTCAAAGCTTCAGGATGAGTAAAGCCTACCCTCAGAAACACTCTTCCTTCCTCCATTTGCCTTGAGCTCCTTGGAGAACAATGTCCTCTGCGCTGCTTACTCCTTCCCTACCATGGGGCAAAAAGCAATTACCACTAACAGCTAATTAAAAAAATTCCCATGATCACAGCTTATTAGCTTGATTCTCCATCAGGAGTTCTAGAAAGCACTTTCTACAGAAGTGTATGTAGAGAATAATAAAAATTTGAGACACAATGTAATCACACTGATGTCACCAAAATGGAATTATTCTGCATGACAGATGTTGGTGTTTCTACTGACTTTCAGTTTTTGTTAATTACCCTTCTGAGCTCTCTTACCACCTGGCAGCAGTTTTGATTGATCAACATATCTGTCATGGTTGTGTGCAAGATACTTAGGTGGAGTGGTTTTCTCAGATATAGCATCACATGGAGTTACATAATGCCAAATTACGTATCTATGTGCTCAGGAGGCACCTTGAATGACACAAGGAAAAAAAGCTGGTGTTGTGTTAGGGTAAGCAAAGATGAGTCTTGCTGACAGTACTAATATGTTGCAAGGTAATAGGCAGCTTTAAGTTACCATTCTCTCTTCATGTTTCTTCCTTTTAATGCCATTCTGCCAATTATCCAATGCTAGATATTATGATTTCACCTCTAATAATGCCTTTCCCAAACAATGATTTATAGGAATACAATTTTCTGCCTTGGTTTAGGTCCAATGACACATAGTACCTACTTAGCATAACTGAGAAACAGGATTTATACTGGCATGAAAAATCTGGATGGCTTTGATAAATAAGATGTCCTGATGCCTCTGAGGTAGGACCAACAATAAATGATTGACGGTAGCTTGGTAAAGACATGGGAGCTATTCTGTGGAAGCAGAAGTAGTCCGGCATCTTGGCAGGACAAGTACTATGGAATTAATCTTATTGGTATTTTTTCCCAAGGATTTGTAACAGTTGCTTCTGTCTTTTCTCATACATGGCCTGCTTTCAAAATCAGAAAAGCGTGTACCACATAGCAAGTATCAATGTGACCTCTAAGCTGCCTTTTTCTCATCATATTAGATAGGACTGTCATAACTAATTAAGTATTGTTCTTATTTACAAAGAGCCATCTCTATTTTTTAGGCACATGTGCATTTTCCTTGGAGGATATTCCTAATGTATGGAGGATTTTTTTACAATTACTATCAACAATGCAATTAATCTAAATTACAACATACATCTACAGTGAGACAGTAGCCTTACACTTATGTCCAAAGACATACAGACAAGATAATTCTATGACACAGGAGGAAAGTAAACCAGGACTATTTTTTTTTCCTGTCTTCGTTTTTTTTTGGACAGAACCAAAAAAAAAAATCTCCCCTTTTCTGTCCAAAAGCCCTTTTTACCATTTGCATCAAATCTGATCTTTCTTCAAGCAGAACAGAGCATTTTTATTGATAATAAATCTATACCTAGCATTTTTCTAGTGTGCTCAAGCTAGAAATTTTTCATACACGGACATATGTATTTTAGAACCATGGTGCTAAAAACTTGAAACCAATTGGTGTTTGTAACACAAAAGTCCCTGTGCTGACAGTTATGAGGTTTGCTATTACTGGTGAAGCTCTGACAGCAGACTTTTGGAGACCTTGCCTTCCTCCCCAGCTGTGCCTGTGCAGCCTGAAGAGTTGCTCATGAAGAGCTGGTGGTGATTCAGTTTCTCCTGGGGGATGTCCTGCAGCCGTGGCCATACTGTGGAGGAGCATACTGACTGTCAGGCCATGTTAGCTCAGAGCAAGCAGGTATCTCTGACAGCTCAGTTTGTTTGGGACTGTACAGCTTCTGTGTAAGACACCTCTTAATATTTGCAACCAAATCTCTGTAAACATAAGTGACCTAGGTCTGAGCTGTGCCTTCACCTGCTCCAGGTCAGCTGGTAAGAAGCAAAGGGAACAGTGTTTCATAAATCCTGAGTGGTCCCCAGAGAAGTCATAGTGGCAGATGCCCTTTGGGGATTTGTTGGTGTCTCCAGACTTCTTGAGAAAGCAGAGACCCCTTACTCCACCCAAGGACCAACTCTTTCTTGTCAGGAGCTTCTTAGCACAAAGGGAAGAGGAAGAGGCTGGTCACTGTCTAAAACCAAGTGAAGGAGAGGAAAGATGTTTCCAGGCTGTACTTCACCAAGTACTTCCATTCTGGATATGTTTGTGAGTGTCCCAGGGACACTTAAGTCTACCAGAAACTACATAAAGATTTGGTTCAAGGAATGGGGAGAGATTCAAACTGTTTGTGGTGGAAAACAGATGCTATGATCAATTTTTAAAGTAAAATGAGTGGAAAGGCAGTTTTCTGTAACTGCACTTTTCACAGCGACCAAGCAGAGATGCTATTGAAGTAATCCACTTGAAGAAAACAGCAATAAACCAAAGGATTTAACTTCTCTGCGATTTTATCCCCACCTCTGCTGCATGTGAGTACTCACTGGAGTCAAAAAATAGACCCCTTTTCCCTGCACCGTGCTCTGAACAATCCTGGTGTATGGCTGCAACTGCACAATAGCCTGTTGCATGTCTTATTGCGCATCCCATGATATGACATTAAGGAAACAAAACATTTCCTTGTGACTTCCTGTACAATTTGGCTTGACTCAGGTTGCAGGATTGACTCAGGCAACTAACTGGTTGCAGGATGGCAAAAAGGCATGCAAACATTTGCTGAGGGTTCATGATCTGATTGTATCACTTAACTTGCTGAGATCTTTTCTGATACTGTGGGAGCAACATTAAAGGCAGAATGGGGCCAACTGATGCTGAGGACTGAGAGTATCAGTACAATTCTTCTCTATTCTTCTCTACAAAGAATTTTGTGAGCAATAATGATGCAAGAATATTCCAGAGTGACTGAAAAGATGAAAAATAAGAAAAGACTCAGCTTTGTCCACGCATTTTCCTCCTGTCCTCCTCTTTTACTTTCATCTTTAAAATTTTTAGTTTCTTTTTTTTTTTTTTTTCTTATTATTAGCTAAGTACTTTTGCTTTTCTCTAATGGTTAAAGGATTACCTTCTGTTTCAATACAGTTGTTTTTTCCCCTCTTTCAATATCTGTTCAGTCTGTTTGCTGATGCTGTATTTCAACTGCATTCTTCTCAGTCATGTGACCATCCCCTGTATTTCAGGTTCCATAAACTATGTTAAATACAGCACTTTAATAAATAGAAATTTGGGAAGGCCGTTAAATGAATTGTAGCAGAATTCTTCTTAACCCTCCCACTTGACTTAATTTCGAGGAGTCAGAATTGTAGAAATTTCAAGACTACCATCAGAGAGGTCCTTCTGAAAGCAGAAAATGGAGCACTGCCTTTTAAAAAACCTTGTCCCCAGAAACCACAAGAAAGGAAGTGAAAGCAAGATGACACAGTGAGGGTGAAATCTGCTCATGTAAGCACTAGAAAACACTGTTGTCATGCAGTGGGTCAGGGAAAGCAATGCTCTGTGTGTATGCCCCTATAAGGCCAAGGCATTTTAAATTGACAAGTCTGAATCTGCCACAGAAAATTAATGTATTTGCATAAAGAGCTTGTATCAGATTTGCTCCATTCTGGTCTCCAGGTATCTGTATCCCAGGGCTATCTCCCATGCATTACTACCAGTGTGGAAGACACCCAGTCCAATCCTGGGGGCTCACGGTCTTTGCCTCTAACTAATTTATGAACTCTGTTGAGGGAACAACTCCAGGACAGAGCAGGACTAGGTTGCAGGAGGGCTGGAACTCAGGGATGAAATTTCTCTGTGTGGAATGAATAGCAGCTTGTGCATCATCCTGGAACTGGGCAGCTATGGGAGAACCCTGGCCTCAGCATGTCCCAGTACACACAAGAGACTTTTTGTGGTGATTCCTCAGATTCAACATAACAGTTATTGCCTCCTGAGAGAAAAAGTGAGCTCTGTGCTCTTGCCTTACCTTGCACTGGCCATTGAGCATGGTGAGTATCTGTAGAAGCAATTTCTGCTTTTATAATTCCAGTATCCCTGGATCTCTAGGCTTTGTGGTTTTCTTAAAGCATAAATCAAACCCTTAGACCAAACCTAAGCATAACACTAACCCTAAGCAGAGCAGTAAAAGGAACATGAACCAAGGCTGAGGTGGCCAGCATATGGCAGATGCCAAGGAGCAAGGTGTGGCGGGAGAAATTCTGGGGCAATGCCATGCTGCTCTTGGCATGTGTTTTGAAGTTCTAGTGTCCCTAGAGGTCTAGGCTTTGTGGGATTCTTAACCCTAACCCTAAGCAGAGCAGTAAAAGCAGCTTTTGGTTGAGGCAGGTTACAAGCAAAAAGATATGGAAGGAACAGTTAGGGCAGTGCCCTGCTGCCCCTGGCATACCTTTTGTAGTGGCAGTGTCCCTGGAGCTGAAGGTTTTGTGGGTTTCTTAACCCTAACCCTAAGCATAACCCTAACCCTAAGTGGAGCAGTAAACACAGCCTTTTTTTCAGGCTGAGGTGGCCATGGCCTGGCTGATGCCAAGGAGAAAGGTGTGGAGGGAGCTGTGTTAGAGCAAAGCCATGCTTCCTTTGGCATGCCTTTCATAGCTGCATCAAAACCCTTCATCTATGGCTCGCACTGACTTGTATTCATACTGTCCCTGTAATTGTTTTTTCCCCATGTCCAGTTGTAAGCCATATTGTAATGCATGTAAAAAGCTGTGGGTGGCTTAGTGCCTAGAACAAATTCTCTTTTCTCGGCATTAACAAACACTGACCTTCTCTTGAAGTATTTTGTACATGACCAGCACTTTGTTAGCATGACTCATTATCCACAAGTTAAGGAATGTGTGCCTATACTTAGACAGCAGAGTGTGTTTGAGGTTAGAAGGAGTTATTGCAATGAGTTAGAAGTATATAGTGTTTTGAGGCTTCTTTGTGCCTGCCATTTCCCAGAAATCCTTTTTTTTGGAATTATTTTAGTTAAACTTTTACTTGAACATAAGATTTTTCCCTCAGACTTGAAGCAAGTGTATTTTAGACATAACATGATTTAGCTATTATGTATAGAGTACAAGGTAAAGGTTTGACCTTCAAAACCTTCTGAATTTGAATGGCATTTGGAAGAAACCTGCTTAAAGCATCTAATTTGTAAAGCAAGTATGTGAGCTGCTGCACTGAGGGCATTCAGGGTCTCTTCCTCCAGGAATGTGCTTTTGCTGGCTGGGACAGGAGACAGGCAGGGCAATGCAACTGACACACATTAAAAATCTGCATCATTATTTTAAAATATGATGTGCAATTACTAGTAGACAGACCACTTTTTTGCCAGAAGACATGAAAAAAACAACATTTATTATATGAATAATGCATTTTCCCATTCTTATATACAATATGCCATTCCTTGCCTTCATATACATGAAGATGAAGTACAATATGCAGTTTGTACATTCTGAAATAAGAGACATCAGTTAATCTTGGAGATTAAGATCAGGTCTTTTTGAAATGAGTTTTACAGGGTTTTAATGTTTTTCTTTTTCTTTTACACTGAAAAAAAGAACAAAGTAAAACTGCAAAAAATTAAACCTTTCATTTGGGTGGAAAGGAGTAATGAAAGGTTAACTACACTGTGTTGTAAGCACGGAAGTCATAATTGAGCAGGGTTTGTTTAACCAGCTGTGACCTGCTAACTTTTGCACAAGAATGATAAGCACAAACTGTACCTGAGGAAACCAAGTCCTTTTCAGGGTGAGATTGGTATTTACACTCCCCATTTCCTCTGCTTTACGTCACAACCCGTAAACGATACCAGCAGAGTGAGGGCAAGCAGGGTTTCCTCCCAGGGCAGAAGCACATACATTGTCCAGATGTGTGTCATCTTCACTGATTTTGGAGGCCAAGGACTGTGAGCTGCTTGTCACAGATGTTGTTTTTCTCCACCTCACTGCAGGACACTAAGGGTGACTTCTCTGTATCCATGTTTGCAGAGGTGTCCCAACACTTTGGCACTCTTCTACGATGTGGCACCTAACTTCTTCAGAGAGAAAAGAACATCCCACTGCATTTAGATCAGCCCAGAAACAGATGAAAGATTTGCAGTGCCATTTCCCAAGAAACAGCTAAAACACTTGATTTGTTTACCAAATAGAATCAATTTTCCACATTATGTGAAAAACCAAAACCAAATCCAACCCTTCTCCCCCCAAAACATGCTTTGTCATGCTCACAGAGTGACTAGTGCTTCTAAAACATGTATGGCTAAGAGCCTTGACCTAGTTTCATATGCTGAATCTGGTAACAAAGAAAAACTCCGTGGGAAGGGAAGAACAGGATGGCACCACTGCACTAAACCCACAATCCTATGTAGTCATCTTTCACCCTGCTTCCAACATCTACTTTTAAGACAGCAATTGCTGTGGGAGTCCTTTCCTGTCTTCTGTAAGGTAATCTTACTGCTGCATGCAGCACTTCTGCCTTTTACTCAGAGACACTGCTAGGGTCTAGGTAAGCCAGTAAGGGTGGATGCAGCCTTTCCTTCATCCTGCTGCAGCTCAACTCTATGCAACATAGAAGACAGCAAAATCTGGAAAGTAAGAGGATTCACTTGATTAAACGCAGATTTTGACAATGTCAGTACCTCCCCTGAGTCCCTTTGGAGAGAAAGAGGGACTTCCAGGACACAAAACACCCCATCCAAACTCAGGAGTCTGAAACGAGTCATCCCTTTGAAGCACCTCTTGATGATCAGGGGAATCTTCTTAGTTAACAGGTGACTACAATGAGATGGGCTACTCTCAAAGAGTTCCCATTAATATTAATTAATTTTAGTGTTATGGAAATGCATATATACAAATTTCCAGAAAGATTTACATTATAACTATCTTCTGCTTCTCCACCAAGAGTCAGTAGTCTGTCTGCCCGTTCTTCCTTCCTTCCTTATCAGAGAAAAGGGAGAGAGGTACAGAAAAGGCAGAGCCTGCTCACCCCAGAAGCACCTAGCAACCACAAATGCACGTAGCAAGAATAGTTCAGAAGATAAGAAAGCAATTGAATTAACTCCTGCTATAGCACTCCGAATGCAGGCAAGCTGGAAGCTAATTTCTGCTTTCATTGTAACTAATTGGCAGTTGCTGTCTACAAGGCACTTCTTGGCTTTGGTTAAACAAAACTAGAATATGAAACATTAACTGGTAATAACTGATAAAGCAGGGATTTAAAAAGACCAGAGGAGTGGAAAGGGCAGGAACAATTCTTAATTAAAGTCTTTTTTTCCAGCAACTTGCTGCTGCCTTTCTGGCGTAAATGCCAGTTTCTGTGACAGTCTGTGCAGGGCATGTTGATGCAGATGCGACAGGAGTGCTGCAGTGATCCCCATGCTGCAGTGGTCCCTGAAACTCATACTGAAGCTATCCCCAATTCCCATATCGCAGCTGACCCCACATTTACTGCACTCTTGGCAGTCTCACATCTGCCTCCCTCCGGTAGGTGAGGTTTTGCTCCTGGCTTCCTTTGTATCTGAAGTATAGGAAAGCAGCACATCAAGTGATAGGAAGGTGAGTGTGGCTGGGCCACAAGCTGATGGAGAGACACAGGCAAGTGTCAAAGCACAGAAGGAGGACAGGCAACCTAAGAAAATTCTATGCTGTTAAAGAAATAAAAGGGCATTCAAATGTATGCACACATTTTCTAGGATGTGTCAGTTTCTTGGATGTTTCATTTTAAGGTGTAAAAGGACAAAGTGTAACTGCTTATAAGTTAATACATTAACTTCCTTGAAGAAGTGTAATAGTAGAACTCTACATAGGGAACTGAAATATTTTCTTGCTGTCAACAAGTTACAGATTCAAGAGGCACAAACCAGTATCTGATCAGGGTGCACAGCATTATGACTCGCAGATCTCTGTCTTGGTTATCCCAGCAGAGTCAATGGTCTGAAATGCCTTCTTTGCCACAACAGGGATGCTCAGGTTATGCACCAAGGCTTTATTCTTTACTTGATGTCCTTGTGACTCCAAGAGTAGCAAGAAGTGTATGGCATGAACTGCAGGTGGATAGGTTCTGCAGCTGAAATCAGCTCCTTGGTGCAAATAAATCGTGTTTGGTTCAGTCTTTGCTGATAAACTAAGATAGCTATCAAGAGTTACTATGACAAGCTACCATTCTTGGTCCTAACTCCCAAATGAGTTCAGGGCAGAAGAGACTCTTGAACCCACAGACTGCAACAATCTGGGATGGGGGCAGCATGAGCTTGAAACTTAAGTCTACTAAAATAATCTGCTCAAGGGTTACTACTATCTCTTCTCTTACTGTGTCCAGAGAAAACTCCTTCTAAATGTAAGAGTGAATGTGCTATGAATGGCTTGTGTATAACTTTTTATGATAATACATAAAATAATATAAAGCTTAAAAGCATCTCAGAGTGCTCTGAGACAGGAGTACAAAATACAGTGGCTTAGACAACACCCAAAAAAACTAGGCAGATAAGGGAAGGAAAACAGCCTGTACAATAAGCCTGTGATGGGGTTACTTTCCAGCAACTACCAGCCAGATAAGAGCTACCCCAAACTGGTGTGGAGCTACACAAGTTTGGGGTAGCTCTTCATGCCTGCAACTGGTGTGCAGTTAAACTGCAGGGGAGGGCTGACAAGCAACCTTCTCAACTTTTATAGCTCACTGGTCTTGTAACTACAGCTTCCAGCCTCGACACAAGCTTCTGCCTGAACCTCAACATGTGTTTTCCTGTGTTTCCTGATGAGCTGCTCTTTTTCTGGGGAACAAGATGACCAAAAGCAAAACCAGTGTGCTGGGGGACTATTTCTAAACCCATCTGTCTGCTGGTGCTAACAGGGTCACACAGGGAGTCAGCAGAAGGGCATGCCTTGCTAGACACAAGTTTTGAGGAAGGAGATCCTTGTGACATGGTCAAAAAATTGTGCTTTCTGAAAGGAGCAGTTGATACAGGGTCATCTCCTAAACTGCTGTGTGCTCTTTCTCTCCTTTCCTAACTTCCAACAAGTCACATGTCTGCAGCTTATTAACAGGTTTCATTTAAATCTTAAATAAATAAAATTTAAAGGGTAAACAACCCTCACTACCTAAGCTTAATCATTAAAGAAGTGGATTTACATCTTGAAAATGAGATTATCTGTTCATTTTTCCCTTACGTGTAGTGCTAGGGTTAGAAGCAAGAACATTTTCAAAGTTTTCTTTCTTTGTATGTCAGCTTTTGCAGGAGATTCTGTGCACATTCTCCGTCCACCAAAAATTGCCTGAAGATTGGCAGAACAAACAGCTCAAGGCACTTTCTGACTATCATTCCTTTTAAAGAAATGTATTTACCTTTACTTAGCAATATGCACTGACTGAGGACTATGGACCCCAGAAACACTTTTGTAAATGTAATGCAAACCTGGAATTAGCTGGAGGGCTTTTCTTTAATTCTTGTTCTTCTTTTTCTTCCTTGAGATAGTCCAGTTATGAAGTACCTGTCTCTGATGACAGACATCATCTTTAGGCTATAGTAGTGCCCAGTGAGCTGACCTTTCAGAGCACACTGGGACATACAGTGACATAACCTAAAAAAAATAGAGTTTAAATATGTAATTTTGTGCAGAGCATCATCAGCCCAGACAAGCTCTATCTTTACTGAACTTCTTTCTGTATGGACATTCTTGGCATCTTCTACAGCCAGATTTACAAGGTATGTTTCCTCTGTACTGTGATGACCAGCATGATAAGAATCGTGAATGTGGCATTTAAGAACTAAGGTAGATTTTAGATTTAATGCTTTTCATCTTACATGTGTCTTTACAATGCTTTAGAAAAATCCACATATTAATGCAGAAGCCACTTTGTGGTAGCTGCTGATACTTAAGTTACAATAAGGCAGCAGAAGCAGGAAGGAGCTAAGGGAGATAATGAGTTAATTGCAGAACTGGGGATTCAACAGCATGACCCTGAGTCAGATTTTATCATCACTGAGCTGTGCTGAACCTCTACTCCAACCCCGAGCTGCAAGCTGCCTCCAGACCCCTCAGTGTGGCCTTACCCACCCACAGCTACCTGGGTTACAGGCAGTCTGCACCTGCAGCTTGACACAAACCCACACCATTTGCAAAACACAGCTTCTCAGAACAGCTGTCCTGCTCACAGCTCTCTCCTTGCCAAGGTGTTTCCCAAGGCTGCCCAGATGCAGCCTTGGAAAACACCTTTCCATACCTGGGCATATGAAATGGCAGACCTGGATGCTGCCTACATGCCGTGTTCTTGCCCAGCCTTTAGACAGAGTGGAACACACAGTTCTAGGTGGCTTCATGTCAGGCTATACACCCAGTAGATAGAACACACATGAACTAGGCTATGGAGTTATGCCAAGTGTGGTCTTAGTGAAGATAGACTAGGAAAAGCCCATTTCTTTTTTTCTTCTTTATTGGCATTTGTGCTCAATCTCGAGATACTGTGTGCAAGAGAAAGGTCTCAGAAACCTAAACTTAAACTTATGTTTTCTCACAAACTGTTTTGCAAGCTAGATTTAATTCACGGGATAGCACATCCCACTCATTCATTCTCTGATCTACTGCACATTATTTCCACTATAATTTATTTTATTTGCTTATTTGGTGTTTCTAATGAAGTACCAAAAAAAGTGTTGGTGTTGTTGCTTAGCATCCTGCCATCAATCCTTTCTCCTCATAAAGAAACCAAGGGGCATATTTCCTACTCACCAGCACAGCTTGTACTGCCTGCAATGCTATCCCACTAAACTACTGAAAATGTTATTTTCCTCACTTTGCGAAATAGCTTACAAGCATATTCATAACATTCTGAATAAAGAGTATGTAAGTTCATATTATCCACATGAAAAAGATGACCTCAGAACAAGAGTTATGTTTAAATCATGATGCATTTGTATGGAAATGGCTATATTAGGTTATATTAAACATTTATTAGACATTCAGTAAACATCTATATCAGATATACTTACTTATGGCAATATTCAACAATAATTCTTCTTTTGAGTTTCAGAACTTTACCGTAAAAAGAGACAATATTTTCTTCTTACCACCACATAGGACTTACATGCACTCTGAATCTAGCAAAGCCAAAACACTTGTAACATTTTCTATTCAGATAATTTTAAAAAACTCTCTAGATCATGTACAGTATTACAAACATCTGAACTATGAAACTACAAAACCTTAAAGAGGTAAAACATTAAAAAACATTTCAACCAGTATGCCAGGCCCTGTAGACAGCTAAATAAGTCTTTTAAATTAACTCAGAATTATTTTATTAAAGTCTGGCTCATACAGTTTTGTTCAAAAATTCTGTAGTGTTTCCCCAAAAGACCTTGCAGCTTGCAGATATTTCCTTGTACACTCACAAAGCTTACTGAGCTGGCAAGAACCTTTGGAGTACATTAAACTAAATAATTTATGCATTTTGTTTTAAAAACAGAATAGGCATTAGGAGGTTGTGTAGAAGAAGTTTGATTTCACTACCTGGTAAATTCTTAAAGGCTGTGCCTATCCTGTAATGCAGTCAGCACAAGATTCAGAATCACAAGCAGTTTAACGCAGGATCTATGTTCTTACCTTTAAACACTGGATAATTGCAAATTTTCAAAAGACAAAATCTATAGTCATGATTTTATGTTTACATTTATTATTTTTAATAAGTATCACATCTTCTTCTAAAATTAAAATATTTATAGAACTATTTATTAGAGGAGCCTTTCTCACGAAGTGTCCCTCTCTAGCTAGGATCACCATTGGACACTTCATATGCAGAGCAGTCCCCACCCACAACAGAACTACAGTCAGAATTTATGTTCACACCTAGGCTGGCAATTGTTTAGGAGCAAAGTCCATTAGCATCCACAGCCTTAATCAGCCCTGTTCCTGCAAATTGCTGCTGTTTTCCAGTGCCCCTCTCCATCACGAGCCTTGCAACCATGCCCATGGGAGATTATAGGGAGGCTGTGCAGCAAAAGAAGGAGCCAGGCCACTGTCTAGACACCCTGGCCATATCCCAGCCTCCTCCTCTCTGCTGGAGTTTCCACGCCTGCCACTGGCTTACCCTTCCCCTTAAAGTAACAGCTGAGAAAGTATAAACACTAACTCAAAGCTGCCACTTCACCTATATGCCAAAACCCAACAGTCCCTCTCAAAAAACACTGGGGAGTGTCCTGATGTACTTACAGGGGTTTGCAGCCTGCTGCCAGTGCTTCTCTTGAATGAAAGGGTTCAGCATCCTATCTTGGGGCCCCCATTTGTCCACCCAAGGGGAAATGAAAGCCTCTGGAAGCCTAAAGAGGGAAGAAAAACATGCGAGATGAGAAGAGCCACCTTTTGAAAGGTGAACTGATAATCTACTTCTGAACCACCCAACTTATTTAGGTAACTTCTCTAACAACATGCATTTTACTGATTCCTTATATACAACAGGTATAAATACACAGGGCCTTGTGGATTAGCTATCAGAGATGAGATGAGTTCTGGAGAAAGTCACAGAGTTTACGTATTTTTAATTTCATTGCTAGCTAATAAATGATGAAAGAAATAGTGACAAAACAAAAACCCCAAAAAACCTCTTCATACTGGCGTTTAATAGGAACCAAGTGCCTGCCTGGGCCAAACTAGACATGTTGAATGCCCTTTTATTTGTATCTTCAAACCAGGTTGTTCAATCAGCACACAGTGTACTGTGCTAAACTTCCAGCTAATCAGCACTGAATAATATTTAAAAAATATATCTATGTCTTGCCAATACCTTGTTAGCACACAGTACCCCATATAAAAGCCAGGAAGCAGCAAGTGGTCATAAAACTATTGAGACCAAGCTCTGTTCTACAGAAGGAGAAAAATCATATTTAATGGCTTTATTCTGGCCTACTTATTTTTTGTCAAAATTTTGCAGTATTTTCAGTTGTGAACTCGATGATGCTTAGAAACTCCTGAGAGGTATCTGGATTTTCTCCTTTAGTTAACTAAATGTTTTACCTATGGGTTTTAATGTGAAACCAGAGTCATATAGAGCCATAGAATGGCTTTGGTTGGAAGGGCCCTTAGATATCACACAGCCCTGCCATGGGAAGGGACACTTTCCACTAAACAAAGTTGCCCAAAGCCCCATAAACCTGGTCTTGAATGCCATCAAAGCAGCCAATCCTCTATGTCACTCCCAGAATTTCCAAATTTCTTTCATCTGCTGAACTGCTCTGACTTGTTAGGCTTAACATGTCATTCCTAAAATATCATGAACATCAATTTGTGCTTGCTGTCATAAAGACTGGCAGCTCTTCCTTCTAAATCATTGCAGATTTGCAATTCTGTGTGTTTTCATTTACTCTAGTTTTATGCTATAATAATTCACTGGGATCATTGAAAGAAGAAAAACATTTCTCATTGAGCACAGGCATAAAGAAACTGTGGCAGCAGCAGACTTAGAGTCAGCACCCTATTTGTAAATCAGACAACATTCTGCAAATAAAATATGAATATTTACAGATAGTCACATTTTTCTAATGCGTACAAATAATTGTTTCTCTAAATCACTTGTCTGGAAAATCAGTTTGCCTCCCCACAAATGCAAAAAACTACACTTGTCCCCTAACAACTCCTACGTAAGTCCCATTGGCTCTAGGTATGAAGGAGCCTCAAAAATTTTTGCATATTTATATAAAAATCCTAATTTTCAAATAGGAACAAATGGTAGTTTTCCAAATAGTTTAAGTCATATTTCAAAAGTGTCACAGGCACTTTGAAGTCCAGGACTGCTAAAAAATCACACTAATTACACTGCATATCAAGGAGAACTATTGTTGCATGTATAGCAGGAAATGGAAAGATCAAAGAGGGAAAAAAAGCCGTGTTTTTGAGGACTGACTTCCTTCTCTTAACTAAGTGCTAGCTTGACTTGGGTTAGTGGCAGCTTGCAGATAGATCTATCAAAGAACACTTTGGCTCTGTTGAAGAAAATTGATTTATTGCCCAGAGAATAACACTTCTGAGCACAAGGAACATGAAACATACTAAAAATCAGTGGTCAGCAATTGCCTTGGAAGTAAATGGGCAGACATGAGAAGTATTTTCCTGGGAAATAGTTCAGTCTATAAACAAAAGCAATATAGTAAAGCTGAGCACTGAGGTTTCAAATACAGAGAATTTCATTATTCTGAAAGTCCTGGACTGCTATCAAACAGACTGGTCAGCACGAGGACTTATTGCACAGTGACTCTGGCCTGGTTAAGCCTGTGCCCTTCATGGAACAGCCCATGTGTCTTGGCTATCAACCAGCCAGGACTAAACAGCTTTCCTTCACACAGGGCAAAAGGAATCACCGTGAACCTTGGCCTCTTTTGGGTGGGCAACCACACCACTCACAGCATCAGTAGGTTCCTCAGTGCAGACACAGCCAGTGACATCCTGAATCCATCTCATTTTCCTATGAAAGGAGGTTTTACAAGATTTGTTCCGTTTTTACATATTACTGTGGAATAACAGATGCATGACCACCTTATCACTACCTCTGTTGGTTGTATTGATTGCCTCCTGTGTCTGAGTTTGATAAGTTAACTAATACCCACTGACAGTAAATCAGCAAAAGCTGATTCAGAATGGATGCAGCAGCCACTAAATGATTTACAGAGGAGAGAAGACATCTGAAAATGAAAAGCAGAGTTCCTGCCATCTGTGGCAGAGAAATTGTTCCACATTTAGACAGTAAGAGAGCTCCAAACGTTTGGAAGATCAATTCTTTTCAACCTGTTGCTCAGTTCCCCTTGAAGACTTCAGTGCTGCAGGATCTGATTAGAAATGAAGACATGTCTGTGAGAGGGAATGGAAACCAGTCTGTTGGATAAAGCAGACCTTGGCTGGCCCAAGGAGGCTGCACAGCTGGTCTCAATGCCTTGGGTGTCTACCAAGTGTCTGCAGAGTGCAGCAGCCCCCAGGCTGTGAGCTGCCAAAAGTTACATTTCAGTGCTGTGAAGGTTCCTGCTCAGTAGCGAGCAGATGGCTCTGACCAAACAGCACTAGGGTTCTTTCTAAGGCATCGTCAGGGTATCAATTTGTTTGGGCCAGTGGATCTCAGCCATACAGTGCAGAATCATTGTCCTGTTTGTGCCAGGTTGTAGTGGTGGAACAACGCTGTTTTGGTTAACAGTCTCTGGGGGCACTACTGAACCTAGGACTTCCTTTACAATCATCTCCAATGTAAGGAAAGACAGTGTGTAGGACACTGCTCTAGAAACAGCAGTTCATGCTCAGAAGCTTGCAAGTCACAGCTGCAGTGCATGTGATGTCTTTCTCTCCCTTCCGTACACTACACTTCTGAGTGACCCAAAATGAGACAATAGAGTGTCATGATAACATCTATTCTTCATTTTTAGACTCAGAAAAAAACTAGTGATGTGTCACACAGGAAATGGTTTTGTCTCATTCCCTCAGCTGGTTCATCTCCAAGAACTCTTGAACTCTCTGACTGATTTTAAATACATTTGACATAAGAACAGAAGTCTCAAGGGTAAAAAGTTCCTTCTAGTTTTGCAAAATCAGCATTCAGCTAGTGAGGAGAATGCCCTGCTCGGGGAAAAGGCAAGGAAGGTTTTATCCCTGGCTGTTTTGTTTGGCTTGCTCAGCTCTCAGGAGGCAGCAGCCAGCTGGATTCCCAGCATCACAGCCAGGCAGTCAGCACGTGCACAGCTGCAAACGTGTGGCAAAACACAGCGTGTCTTGCCTGGCTAGACAGCAAACCATGGGCACTTCCTATACTCAGGAATGGGCTGAGGATATTTCCTGGTAGTGAGGGATTGAGCATGGGGTGCATCAGGGATGCAAAAGGGAGCTGAGGGGAGATGGAAGAAATGTACTAAGGAACATGGAAAGACATGTCAGTATAAGCACAGAGAAGGTACAACAAGCCCCAAAGAATCTCTCTTTGCTTATGAATTCAATACTGCACATGAGATCACTTAGCTCACCACTGTAAGGCAGCTGTCTCTGGAAGAGACACAACAGCTGTGTAAGATAATGCTGCACAGAGCCCTACAAAAACAGCATATATAAAGCAAGGGCAGCTCCTGAGCACCATATATGAAAAAAAAAGGAAGCTAAAAAAACCCAAACAAACGAACAAAACAAAACAACAACAACAAAACCACAGAAAACCCCCCAAACCCAAAACATTATGAGGAAGAATAATGTTGGTAACCCCAGAAGACAGCTTTTGAACCGACATTATGGCATCAGGCTGACACAGATGTTTCCCACTGCAAATAGTATCGACCATAACTTCTCTTTTTGGAAGACAGAACAAATGAAAGTAGTGGGAATTCATGATTTCACCACACCAGACAAATGCATATTTCAAGGTCAGGTTGTGATTGCTAGTCTTTTGCTTACTTAAAGATTTCACCTGTGCCTTTTGAACCCAATTAATTTCCAACCTCCATTGGTCCTCTGTTTTGTATTTTTAGCTATGCTTCATCGCTAACCCAACTCACAGACTTTGAATAAATCACTTATGTGACACCATTTTTTTTCATGTCATATGCTAATACACACCCACTACAGTTCCTGCAATCATCAGTGATGCTGTTCCAAGTATTGTGCAGGACTGCCACCCAACTGATTATAAACTGAATTAACAGATACCCTCCTAGGGCTAAATCTGACAAACTCATTACTACTAGTGCAGTGTGAGGAAGAAAATGCTGCTAACCTTTCTGTCCAGGATATGGGGAGGCTGGATCCAGTAACACAAGGCTTGCTGAATGACTGCCAAAAAAGCATTTTTCTGAATGACCTGACAGGTCAGGGTAAGTTACACCTTCCTTATTCCAAATAGACACAAGAGCTAAGAAAAGGGAAGAAAACATGTTAGTTTACATAAACTGCTCTCTGTTTTGTAGTACTTCAGCAGGTTAATTAAAGAAAGGAGGAGTAAGGGAGGACATTCTGTTGTATTTGTATGCATTGTTATCATTGAAACATGACTAAATGTAGAGACTGAGGAAACATTTCAATCATTTATGTTCAGTGAGTTGTAAGCTCAGTTCTATATGGTAGAGCAGAGTGCTACAGACTGCAGCCAAGTGCAAACAGGCAGGGAAAGGAATAGATACCAAATAAAACCTATTTCTTTTTCCTTGGTAAATTTTTAGTTATGTGCCACCATGCTGCAAAGTATGGATCATGACTAAATTGATGGCAAGAAAGAGACCTTGTGTAAAGCTTTAAAGAAGAAATGCCCATGGCCTGGCAATCTGTGAAACTGTTTTTATACGCCTGTACGAAGAGGAAAGGATTAAGTATGCAAAAAAACCCACTGAAGACTAAAGTTATTTTCTTTCATAATTGAATACACATCTTTTTGCTTATTCTGCAAATTAAATCATTCTCCTGCCTTATATGATCTCTCAAGACACTAAACTTTCCGATATAATTGTCAATTTCTTGAATGATTTTTGGTAAACTACATGGAAAATACCTGCAAAAATAAAAGCAAAATTATCTATCAATATGGAGCATGACAGAAAGAAGTCAAACAGAATAAAAGGAAAATTGTAATTAATTCAGAAACACTTTTAATTTCTTTCCCCCTTTAGATTTAGAACAACAGTGGAATTGGTCATTCTAGTCTTAGTGATATTAGGATAATACTTTAGTTTTCAAAGGAGTTTTGTAAGAAAAGGAATATGTTCTCATGATGTTTTGTGGTTGACTTTAGAATCATTCATTAATGGACAAATGGAACTCCCCCAAACCTGCTTCCACTGCAAAAGCTTTATATAACTTAAAACAAAAACCACATGGACACATCTGAAAAATTAACTTTCCTTCTGCTGTAAACAATCCATGTCCAGAAAACTACCTCCATCAAGTTCATTTCAGTGAGACACCTGCATTAAACTTAAAATATTTCTTGGCTTCTGAAATGGTGTGACAAATACAAAGCAGACAAGTGCTGTACCCAGATAGCTGAGGGTTACTTAGGATTGCCCATTCAGTTGACACAGCACTCACAAAGGGCAGCCTTTCCTTTATGTAATGTCATAAGGGAAAATAAAGGAAAATAGGCTAACTGTTCTTATTCAGAAAAGATAGCCTTTGGCAGAGAGATAAATAACAAACATTATTTTAGACTAAAATCTGGGTAGAGGACTGACTGCCAGAGAGGAAGCTTAAACAGACAAGTAGAGCTCATACACATCATTACTATTAAAACAGAGATTTCATAACTTAAGAAATATTTATTCTAGATGGCCCTAGTATGACACAGCCCTAACACAACCTCCCCCATCTAATGAATTATGAGAGCAGCCCATCAGCAGACAGTAAACACATGGTCTGGATGCAACCACTAGTGCAGGAAACTTCTAAAGCACCAAGTGTCAGAAGCTGGGCACTGTTCTGCTTTTAGTATTCCCTCCCTGCAGATCCATCATTGCACTCCTTCAGATGCAAGACCGCAGAAATATTGATCTGATCTGTGAAGCTTCATCTCCTATAGTGTAAGAAGATGTCAGAAAGAAAGGCTTTGACTTTTCAGTACAGAGTGCAGAGGAATAAGACACTCCCTTGATTCCTCCTAACATCACATCAGGGGTTTTATCAGTCAAACAATCAGGTCACAGAGAATCTGTGCTGTGAGAATGCGATAAAAAACACAAGGAAGAAGACATAGCTCTTAATCTTTTAAAATCAGGTGTCATTCCCTGCCTACGAAGT
This sequence comes from Certhia americana, assembly GCA_018697195.1. Lineage (NCBI taxonomy): Eukaryota > Metazoa > Chordata > Aves > Passeriformes > Certhiidae > Certhia > Certhia americana. The sequence continues at coordinate 43,616,838 of CM031859.1, read as the reverse complement.
AAAGAAAAGAAAAGGGGAGGATACAAAATAATACATGAAAGACACCCTGTGCATGAATAAAGAATCATATGGGGTACAGCCAAAATCAACTCTAGAGTCTTTAAACAAAGAGCTCTGTGCTATTATTATAAATGTTGCTCTCAGTTAACCAGAATAGAATATAAACAGCCTGTACAGAACAGCCATCAGCACACACATCAGCTTCTTGTTATCATGTAAAGGGGAAAAATAGAGGACAATAAAATATGTTGAAAAGGTAATTGTGTCAAACAAAACCAAAAAGAAGAAAAATTCAGACTAAAACTGCACTGTCTAGCTCTAATTTTCTACCAGATGAATTTTCTACCCTATCATCAAATGGTGGAAGAGGAATACTGAGAAACAGAACTGGGGAAGCACTGAGGAACAAAGAGAAGCAGGCAATAAGGGCTGAAAGGAACAGTACATACAGTATAAATGTGTACTTTCAACTGTAAATGACCTTCCACTCCAGGAATGGAGAGACAGTCAAGTAATGGGAGTAATTCTGGCAGGTCTGACAAAAGCTATTTTATGAGATAGAGGAATCCACAAATTAACTTCATTTAACACTGCCTAACAGGAAAAGAGATCACTAACCTTACTGATGTTTCAGTATGAATCTGAGCCTCTACCAGTTCATACTGTAATGAACTGTGAACTTCATCACATCAAAAGATGTAAAATATCACCTCCAAGCACCACATTAAATAAGCTATATAGGTTTATATTAATATTTAGACTGACTTAACCTTCTTCTCTAAAATGAAGATAATGTTATACTTACTGGTCTTCCATATGAGTCCAAGGTCTTATTTTCTGTCTTAACTTTTCAGTTCTTACACTGGAAAATGACAATTTACTGCTATTTCTCAGGGATGTGTAAGTAAGCCACCTCAGATGAGTACATCCTCTTGTTCCCAAAAGAAATGCAGCAAGGCAGTGACCTGGGCTGCCCATCTGTCTGCTCTAGATGACTTTTATAGCAATTGGTGAGTCTTAATGAAATCTGATACAGGACAGAATTTTCAAGAAACTAAGCTCCTACAGGTTTAATGGAGAAAAGGGACGTGTAAAGTTTCAGTGTAACATCACTCCCTTACTTACCAGAAACTATTTGTGTTTGTATGTTTGCCTGTATATAATTGAAGGAAAAGCTCAACCAGCAGTAGCTTAACTAGAATTTCCATTTTATTAGAAAGCTGAGTCTCCAAAAAAGAAACAAAAACTGCCAAGAAAAATACCTCCTTGCTTCATGGAATTTTTTTGCTGAAATAGATTAGCCTGTTTGTTAGTTTGGTCAAGAAAGTTCCACATGTCAGATTATAGTTCAAGAAATTCTTATTTCAATGAAAAAGAGTTGTGATGGAAAATTAGATTTACCACCATATTAAGTTGAGTGGTCATGGCTCACATATGTTAAAGGTGTCTATGTTTTCAGCTGCTGACTTTTTGATACGGACTGAATTTTTAAGAAGATAGTTAGAGAAAGGGTTAAGACAAAAAAATACTGTAACTAAACTGTCATCTGTCCTACACACCCAACTTCTCTATTGCAAGTAATCACATCCCACAAATCCTTTCCATAAATGAATCAAGCCCCACTTTAAAACTGTTAGTTTTCTACTGTTTGCTCTTTCCCTTCCAGAACTTTGTTGTCTGATTCTTAGAAGTCCCCTATTAATTTCAAGATTAAATTTATTCACAGTGATTAGATCCATTTGTTCTGCTGCCAAAATTGGCCTTTAGTTTAATAGCTTCCCTCCATTCTCAGTGCTTATCTTTCTGGTGTATTTATGGAGAAAAATCTTATCTTCTCTCAGCCTTCATTTTTGCTAGGATAAACAAGCCAATTTATTTAATTTGCTTTTATAAAATGTGTACTCTGTTTCTCCCCAGCATGCCAGTATATCATCTTTTCCTCCATTCCAGGCTGAATTTATCTTACCTGAACACAAATCTCCAAATTATACTTAAAAATGCAGGTAAGGCCTTACCAGAACCACATACAGGCATCAATTTCCCCTCTATCTAAAAACTCATTGCCTGACTCACAGTAAGAAATAATGGTTTTCCTGCACATCACAGCTGCAATATGTTGGCAGTTTACAGTCATCCCATGGTTAGCTCTACACCCAGTTCTTCCTCCTCTGTTGCTTCCAAGTAATAACCACAAAGCCCACAGGGGAATTTTCTGTTATTATGCATAACCTTAAGATTTGTGTTATTGATGCTTATCTCCTCTCTACTGCTCTAATCCTTAGAATTGTGAGTTATTCCTGCAAGATATTCCGTTTATTTTCCATGTCAGTTTTATCTACCAGCACTGCAATGTCCTGGATTTAATAACACCTCCTTATGTTTTTTACTGACATCATTAATAAAAGTGTCAAGCAGTATGAACAAGAAGAATTTTCACCAATAACCTCCCTCCAAGACAGCAGTTCAACATTACCTTCTGTAGTCTCCCCATTACCTCAGTCCTTATCTTCTTTGTCTTCCTGTACAAATCCTCATCTCCTCCAGATGATAGCTCCATAAATGACACTGACTTCGTTTGCCAGTCTTATTTCTTTATCATTGTAAAGATCAGCAGAGCTAGAGCAATTTTGATATTTTCCTACCTCTGGTGGTGAACAAAACTTGTACTTCCTTTGTCCCTCTTCTTATATTGCACTACCTTTCAAAAGAGGCTGTTAAAATATTTAAGTGTGTAAAACTTAGCAGAAGGAGGCATCTTCGTGGTTTTTTTGATTCGTGATTTTCGCCTGCTCCTTTTGATAGAATTTTGGTATTTTCACTGGGAAAGAGTTTCTCCTGTCAAGCTTTGAGAAGCAGCATGGCCTTAACTTTTGGAACTAAACCTATTTCCCCATCCCCACATGCAGGCAAACAGCTCCCACAACAAAAATGCAGGCATTCTCCTTCTCTGCATTTTTTTCCAGCTATAGCAGGTGGCCTATTTAAAAGAAGTCGTTTTTTTCCTTTACAAATGGCACCTCTCTGAAATCACCACAGCTAAAGCAGCACTAACCTAGCTAACCATGCCTTCTCTGTTGACGCCTTCATCAGCTGATGGCAGAGTGTGACAAGGTCCAGGAGAGTGGAGAAGGAATCCAGGATGAAGAACTGTTTTTCTCTGCCTGACTTTTTCTCTTCATCTGCTTCCCTCTCTAATAGTGTCAAGGGAATTTCTTGCACCAACACAGGGTCTTCTATGAATACCTCAGAAAATAACTGCTAACAAAGGGATAATAAAAAAGGAAACAAAGAAATTATTTACAAACAGATAAGAAAGGCCTTTAAATACTTTAGGGAACCATTAAAAAATCAATCATTAATTGTGGCTGGGCTTAGTTCTGACTTGCCACCTATGCAGTGCCAGAATAATGCCCACTCTGACCTATTCTGGCGTAAAAATATGCTGTTATTTTGTCTTTTGCTTTGTAGGTAAAAGACACTGAATCTATAAACCTCTCTTTGCTCAAAGCTTATTTTATCCATAACAAGTGCTATTTTATTTATTTTTTATATCTAATGCAAGATATTTACCTTTTGAATCAAAATTCAGCAGGCTTTCATCTGTATTTACCTCTCTAAAGTATGAATACCTCTGTAACATGGATCACTTATTACCGGCTGAGGCCATTCCTCCTCCAAAGACCATGCAGATCCCAGCACATATGCCAGTGTACCTATGATGCTCCCAAAATGGGGACAGCAAACACCTATGGTCTGCAGAGCTGGACCCCTCTTCTACTGGTGATGGACACCTCCAAAATAACAGAAACCCCAGAAAATAAAAATTATCAAAAGCTGCAGATTAGTCATGTGAAAGCTGAAAACACAACAGTCCATCATCTGTTGTGCTGTGGAAGTGGTGGCAGGAACAGCTCCTAGCTCTGTGCACGGAAAGATGCTCCTGCTCTATGTCTGTCCCAGCCTATACAACTGGGCCACCCTGCTCATAGCAGATGGCAGATGTGGCCACTACTATAGCTGAGTGGCTTCACACTTTGCTGCTTATGACCCATGAATCACAGATCATAAGAAAATGTGAACACAGCCATGCAGTTATTAGTAATAAATGCTTAGATTTCAACACCAGCCATTCCCACACCTTCACAGCTACACTGAGAAAAAAAGAGTTTGGAAAGACAGCGCCCCAAAGTTGAGTGTCAGAAGCTGTGCAACTTTATTCTGTCCCACTTACCCAGTACTTTACAATGTGCTTTTGCAACCCCGTGTCTCTGGATGGGTGGGACAGGAAACTCAGCTCTAAACACTTCTTCACAGAGTGCTACAAGGAGAATAGCATCTTTCCTGTTTCCAATGAGGACAGGAGAAGCAGCAAGCAACAACTAAGCTGACTAATTAAAACCCCCTGGCCTGCTAGAGACATTCAACATCAGTAATTTCATTCACAATAATTAGCATTTATCAAAATTATACCCAACCAAATTTGGAGTCCTACATCAGGAAATGGTAGATATTATAATAATAATTTGCTTCAACTATAACAATATTTGCTTTAATGTCAAATCTTTTTTTTTTTCCTTTGCAGACTGTACAAACAAAGAAACACAAAATCCTGAGACTTATCATGACCTCACATCAGTATCAAACATGTATATTTCCCTTCTCATTAAGCTGACTATTTCTACTTCCTGCCACTATGAGGTCAAGAGTTCTGCCTTTCTGTGGTCATTTGCAGGAAACAAAATTGTGTTTTAAGGGTGGCTACAATGTATCTTCACTGATCTTAACTAATAAATACATCAATTAATCATCATATAGCTAGAATTTAACCAAGTAATGTAATTGAACTAGCAAGATCACACTGGGGCATTCTACTTGAAAAAGTTATTACTAACATAAGCAAAACAGAATTTAAGTCCTTTTGAATCCAAGAACTCCAGAAAGTTTCTGGGTTTTTCATAGTTAACCACTTAGCAACTAGTTGCTGCAGTACTTATTTTTCTACATCATCTCCTTTATTGGCTGTTTTTGGTCTGTAGATGCTGTGGAATTCCTGGTAGATACACTCAGGAGCTTTGGGGATTGAGTGCATCAAACTAAGAGAAGAGTGAAACTCCAGCTAAAGAAATGTTCCTCAAAGTAGAACTTACACAAATAAAAACAAAAAAAGAGAACAAATAGGTCAAATAAGGCTTTTATAAATTTTCTACATAAGAAACCTTGCAAGGGTCATTTGCAAGAAGAAACGGCAATGCTTTTAGTGCACATCAGATATCAAACATCAAATATGAAAATAGAACTGAAGCCATAATAAACATAATTACATTGGAACACATCTAAATAGTCTCATTTGTTAATGAAAACAGAAAGCATTTAAAATTCTCTTTTGTTAGCTGACATGGTTTATTAACCACATTGTCACATCTACTATGATTATGCCTGCCCATTAAAACTGCCTGCACTTGGAGATAAACCTCACATAATGAACACAAAATCACAAGGTCTGTGGGGAGAGGAATATGGGCAAGGGGCTCAAGACAGGGGCAGGAATCCAGAAGGGGTCTGAGGCAAGTAACTTCTGGCTTCTGGGTGTGTATCAGCTGCTCTGTGGCTGCTCTGCATAACCCAGAGTGTTGCATGGCAGGATCAGGAACAAGGGGCAGGCCTGTACTGCAGGTAACGTGTGAGTTCTGTGTGAAATCACAGTACATACTCATCCAGATGGGCAGCTGTACTCAGATGAGTAATAGGCTGTGGCCAAAGGGCAGGGAAAGCTGTACCACCAGGTCAAAATACTGATGCAGTGACCCTGAGGCCAGCCTAACTTCAGTAATTACTTCTATCATCACTGTTTAATATTCTGTACCCATAGGAATACTAATGCCCCAGTGCACTGCAAGATGCAATTACAAAATCCATTGTCATGAAAGGGCAGTGTAAAGCCTTTCTACCAGAGGTGGGGGAGGCATAACATTTTCTCCTTATTTTATTTTTTCTGGGTATCTAAACAGCATGAGACTTTTTATCTATTTCTTGATTCACCGTTAAGACTGCAATTTTTTCAAACACTCTTACTTTTGGGTAAGATCCTAAATTTAGGGATCCTAAATTTTTTACAATCAATGTGGTCGCAGGATGCCAGGTGCCCACTAAGCTGCTCTATCACTCAGCTCCTCAGCCGGACAGGAGAGAGACAATGTAACAAAATTTTCTTAGGGAGAGGTAGGGACCGGGAGAGATCTCAACAGTTACTGTCAGAGGCAAACAGATGACTTGGGGAAAATGAATGCATTCACGTTCAAAACCAAAGTAGGGTAATTAAAAAACCCTTCAAATCTTGAAAGATTTCCTTCCTTCCTCCCACCCTTTCCTTCTTCCTCGGCTCTACTCCACTCCTGATTACCTCCCCCTACCAGCAGGACAAGGGGACAGGGACTGGGAGCTGCAATGATTTTCATCACGTCTTTGCCACTCTTCAGTGGCAGGACTCCTTATGCTCTTCCCCTGCATGGGGTCCTTCCCACAGGAGACAGTCCTCCACAAACTTCTCCAGCTCAAGTCTTTTCCCCAGGCTGCAGTTCTCAAACTGCTCCAGCATGGGTCTTCCATAGGGTCACAAGTCCTGTCAGCAAACCTGTTCCAGTGTGGGCTCCTCTGTCCAGGAGGCCATAGGTCCTGCTGGGATCTTTCCCCAGCACAGGCTTCCCACAGGCTCCCAGCCTCTTTCAGGCATCTGCCTGCTCTGGTGTGGGGTACTCCAGGAGCTGCAGGTGGATCTGTGTTCCACCATGAATCTCCATGGGCTGCAGGGACACAGCTGCCTCACCATGGTCTGCACCAGGAGCTGTGGGGGAGTCTCTGCTCTGACACCTGGAGCACCTCCTTCTCCTCCTTCTCACCTTGATGTCTGCAGGGCTGTTTTTTCTCACTCCTCTCTCTGACTGTAATTGCTGTTGCACAGGTTTTTTCTTCCCTTCCTAAATCTGTTGTCCCAGAGGCACTACCACTGGCACTGAGGGACTCAGCACCAACCAGCAGTGGGTCCATCTTGGAGCCGCATGACATTGGCTCTGTCAGAGGTGGGGGAAGCTTCTAGAAGCAAACAACTCTTACGGATATATTCCCTCTGGGCCTCTACATAAAACTTACCAATGAACACAGTGACACTAGCCAACAAAATTCACATATAGCTAAAAATCAAGGCAAAAATCAACTATTCTTTATTTAAACAGAAGTTAGAGAAAATTTATATATATATATATAAAATTTTCATGTCAATTATCTATGTACCCACTCTAAATGAATCATTCATACTAAAATTATTTTGAGTCTTTCATATTGTTTCAGAACAAAATTTGAGATCCAGTGATGCTGGCATTCCATTTTTATTGCTAGCAATGTGGAAGCACTGGTGGCAACAGCAGCACAACAGGAGCCTCTTGTACCAAACCCCCAACTTCTGTCTGTGGACTAAAAGCCACATTACTAAAGTTAGCTAATTAAGCTTCCCAACCTGCAGCCTCTGAAATCAAAGCTCAGAGAAAGAGAATACCCTGTGACAGGATACAGAGGAAAGCTGAGGCAGATTTTTAGACCTGAAGAAAAATGTGAGGATTTGAAGTGCTGTGCTTTAATTATTAGCGCAGGAATTCCCAGCTATCTGAAATTTTTCAAAGTGCACTGCAAAGTACAAGCTTTGTTTGTTTTCTTTTTAAAGTCTCTTCTCACTTACTCTAAACATGACTAATTCCTTATCCACTGCATTAAAGAAAAATATTAGATTATCATTTTATTTACCTTCCATGCCTCTCAAATACTATTTCTAGTTGTCTCAAACAGTAGCAGATGGGGCTTTAATATGACATATGAAGTTCTGCAGTCTTTCCCAGGTTTTGTTTCTTATAATTAGGAAATGATATCTTACTGCTCTTGAGCTTCAGGCCATCTATTTACAAAACATCCATCGACTTAATTTTTAAATTAGTACTGACCCATCTTAACATAGTAAATCTGTGCAGGCTTCAATCATAGTTTCCCATTATGGATTTCACCTACTTGCCCAAGATGGCCACTTTGTAAATTCAACCTACTTGTTGGTTTACTATGTCCCTCACCAGTGGGGTGAAGTTGCCAACACGTAAGTTCATCTTTGTAAGTGTTTACGTACATTGAAGCATACATTGAAGCTCAAAATCAAACCCTGGATGTTTATGCTTGATGTCAATCATTGCTCAGGCCAAAGTGAATCTTTCCTCTGGGTCCAAAGCATTCTGATAACTTCAAAATAAACATTAAAAAGCTGGAGAAATACTCAGAAGCACATTTAGAAGTATTTATTTGCCCAAATATTAATTTTTTGGGGAGAGATTTCTTAACATGGATGTTGCTGCCTGTATCAAACCACCAGTAGCCTGGTGTAGCTTCATGTTTATGGTACAGGATATTATTCAATGCTTCATCAGAAGGCTTAAGAACAGAACATAGAATAAACCACTCATGAGAGAAATTTCTTCCAAGTTTTGCAAAGTTAACATTTGGGTTTTTTCTGCTGAAACATGAAAAATTTTATGATATACATTTTTCTTTTTAAAAAGTAACAGGCAGTGAACTTACTGCTTTAAAAACACCCGCTTCTTTTGACAACTAATCCATTTTCATATATTTGAAGAGCTACATTTCCCTCGGCCTGAAACCTGTTGACTATTCCAAGACTTTCCATTACCACACTGGTCAATGACTGTCACTGTTACTTTATATTTTTTGAGAAACTCTAAATTAAATGAAGATGTTATTAAAGATGCACAAAGACTCAAGCCCACTTTGGGATCCTCTACCAAGAATAGCTGTTAAGTTCATTTTAAATTAAATAAATAATTTAAAATGCCCACAGAGTAGGTCAGAAAAAGAAACGTTCCAAGAACAACAGCATGTGTGAACTCTTGAGATGACGTTGTACTTCTTTGTGGTCAAATGCTAATTAGGAGATTGAAAATATGGACTTGTGCTCTTCCTTCTGGACATACCAGTAATGTCACTATGCAATGATCTAGATCTGACGCTTTTGCATTAACGGTTAAGTAGAAAAGAATTCACATTACTTTCTCTACTGAAACCAAAGGATTCTGGAAGAAGAAGATGCAGAAAGGCTTAGGAGGTAACCTGGTTGCTGAGAATGCAGATTTCAACACTCATTTTCTCTGATTTAGACCATCCTGACCTGAACAGTTTTGAGGAAGTTAAGAGAGTGCTTGAGCAATAGACCGAAGGCAACTTTTACATTAGCTAAGCTAAGCAGCTGGACAAAGTGCTTTTGTTTCCTGATTCTTCTGCATGAACTCTGTCCCAGATGGAAAGAAAGCTAGCTAAAATTTCAGCCAAAAGCAAGATCTCCAGCAACAGCTGTACATCTGTACATTTAATCCTGCCTAGATAGCAGGGTCCTGATAGCAATTCCAGAATATGTCCTTTGATGCCTTTAGAAGAGAATTACTATATTGTTGCTGTAGAGATTTCATTATTCTCTAGCTGGAGTTTTTTTTCTTTATAAAATAAAGCAAGTTTCCTTGTACAGAAGACCCATGATAAAAATGAAAGGCAGATTTACAGAGGTAGCATGATCATACAGCAATGGAAAGTGAAGTCTGTTGGGATGAGGGCAGAAGCTTAGTGAACAAGACAATTAGACAGTCTTTTATACAGCTCTATAACACCCATGAAAATGGAAGAGTGGCCTTAGGAGATTTCCTAAACTACAAACTCTTAGTTTTAAAAGGTTTTCTATTTAAAGCCTCTTCAAGGGTACACAGGAGATTCCATAACACCCTCTTCTATTCCTATTTTGAGAGCTGCCCTGTGTTTCTCCAGGACTGAGAACAAAACAGTTGAAGTGTGTGAAGATGACCTCAATTAGTGCCATTTTTCCCTGCTTCTGAAGTGGTTCTGCCCCTTTCCACTTCCTGACACTCGCACTGTTGATCTTGAGACTGCTGAGTCCCCTAGACAGAAATACACTTCCAAGCATCTCTGTGTCCATTCCTCTCAACTTGTCCAATCTTCATCTTTCAACACTGAAATCTTTGAGCAGAAACCCTGTATGCTTCTGTGGGCCATGGTAAAATACAGTCACGTCTCTGGATCCATAGAGAGGAAAGGGAGAGGATATGCATATCCTCAGGATATGCATCAGCCTGTAGTGAATATTGTAGTGTATTCATTGTAGTGAATAACAATGATACACATTGCTTTTAATATATTTTAGTGTCAGTTTGTTTGTTGTTTTCCTTAACTACATAATAAAGCATAGCACTTTTTTCTCAGATTAATTAACAATGAAAAAAAATTATAGTAAATATAGAATGAAATTTATAGAATATATATAGTTGATGGCTCTAGCATCCATATGTACACACATCAGGAAATGTTGAAAGGGAGTCTTACACAACCCAAAGCAAACTGATTGCAAATCAGTGTTTTCTGACCCAAAACCATCTGTACCTGACTTTTTTTTTTTTCCAGGAGAGCAGTTTCACAGGTCCAGAGGTCAAGCAGCATAGCACATTGATCCACTGAGGCGTGTGTCCAGCCAAGGGTTGGCTTGCTGCCACTGAATTGCTCACAAGTTACGTTTCCTAAGACAAACCAAAAAAGGAGAAAACAAGCAGATGTCAGTATCACAGGGATTTCCACATGCCTACAGTCCCAGGGCTTGTGGCAATTCAGTTTATTTATAGCACAGGGTTGTGGTTTTTGCTTGCAGGGAACCCCAGGCCAGGATTGCAAGTTCCATAAGCTTTGGCGCACCCCAGAGTATTCTTCAAGGAAAGGAACAAAGAACAGCCATTTGGTGTAAACACACCTCTTCCTTCATTGTTTAACAAATATTCTTTGTAAGGTTCAAGTTCAAAAGACCCACACCAAGAACCATAAATCCAGAGAAAACACAAGCAAACTAGGAGGGAAAAGTGAAGAGAAGCTTAATTGTTCACAGCACCAAATCCAGTTGGTATCATCTTCATCCCTTCCCCTTCACTCTCAGGTCCATGAAAATCAGCACAGACTACTCAAAGATAAATTTTATGAAGAGGTAGAGCAGGACAGAGAGTGGATCAAAGGGGTAGATTTTTCAGATAGCTTAGTAGCAGAAAAGTCAGTCTTCATAATTTGAAAATTACTGTGAAAGGAGGATAAAAAAACCACCAGAAATATTTCAGTGCAATCGGTCCATGAGAAATCCTTAAAGAAACAATGCTTTTATTTTCTTGGTTGTATTGCTTTCTAAATTGGAGTTATTTTTGATAAATCAAGTAGAGTGAATCAGAAACGTTTAGAGCTGCAGAGTTAAAAATCAGCCATGGGGTTTCCAAGCTTCTTCCTCCTCACCCTTCTAGAAGTACAGCTGGTCTTATTTAGAAGACTATAATAGTCTCACTTAACTCAGATCTTACTGTTTAAGAAAAAGGAAGTCTGGAGCATCAAATAATTTGTGGATTTTTATTTACAACTGAGAAAAGTTTAAAATTGTTGGAATTTAAGTATAGTTCTGTGGAAAAAGAAATCCAATACATTAATTAAGACACTCAGGAAAAAAATAACTTTTTTCTTTTCCAACTCCCTGTGCCTAGATGTGCTTGCTCATTATATTACTGAACTACATCAGTAAATGTCCCTCTCTGTTATTATTCCCTCCAGGGTGACTTTGTTGTCTATGACCCTGAGAAAGTGCAAAACTGTGACATTAACAATATGTGACAACCAATTCCACATGTTCAGTTAGGTGTTCTTTGTAGAACATTCATCACCTAACTAACTAGAAGAATAAAGAAAGGTCCCAGAAATGCACTCAGCACTTGGTCTTGCAGAAGTACAACAATAATTCAAGTTATGGGCTTGGCCTACCTCAAAAAGAGCAAATCTAACTATCATAGGTCTTTTGGACCTGTGGATATCTTATGTTTATCTTTCTTAATATACTGACTGGTCACAAGCAGCAGCTGTTCCCAATCTCCTTTGGGTCCTCTAAATTCACATCATTATGTAAAACCTTCACTGGTCCTGTGTGTGAATAGATACATCCTCACCAGTGTCAGAGCTGTCATGGTTTTCCACCTCTACAAACTCCATGAACTGAGTGCTGTGGACCTGTGCCATGAAAAAAGAGACACCCAGGAAACAGCAGCCAGCTCTGCAAAGATTTCAATTCTGTATAATTGTAAATTCTGTAAATTTGACCTAAGAGTGGATCTGGCCTCAGAACACAGTGTTTTGCCACTAGCAGAGAACAACTAAATAAAGTATCACCAAAATATTACTTTTTTTTTGCAGGTAAAACCTACACTGTGGCTTCATTTAAATTGTCATAAAATAAGACATACTGTACAAATTTTTTATTGTGCCTAGCTTTTCCTTCAGTCATATAAATTCACAAAAAGCACCAAGAAGGCATTAAAATGCAAAAGATTAGCTCTTGAACTAAGGTAGAACTTTTCTTCTTTTTCTAATTAAGCTAAAGTTTGTGAAAAAAGTATTAAATTCTGATATTCAATGTCAACATATTTTTAAAGCCTTCTTGGCTAAGTTCCACTTGCAAGATTTGAAGATAAGCTCACACAACACAAGGAGTTGAGCACTTACTAAAAGGAACACTCATTGACAGGTGTCCCAAATTGCTGTGACATCAGTGCTTGTTCAATAGAATAGTTTAACAATGACATTATTTTTCTAAAAAGCCCACCAACACATTTAAGAGAGAATTGTCTACTTTGGCAGTGAGTCATTAGTTAGGTTGGTAACACTCCAGGCAAGAATCCAGTATTGTCGTCAGCAGATATGGTGTTCATTTTCAAAAGATTCTGCTTCTTCACCAGGAGTGCCAAAAAGCGAATTACATACATACATCACTGGATGTATAATTACTGAAGTTAATCTACCAGTATAAATAAGCACTTGGTATAAGGGCATAACCATGGGAATTTTTTAATGCTTCTCTGTGTAAGAATCTAGCAAGCAAATGCAAAGTCCTGGTTTTCTGCTGGTTTTGCTGTTTCCTGGTGTGTAATGCACCTTTGTTCTCCCTTCAGTGCCAAATAATGATGCACGAGGTACTGCAGACTTCCTCTTTTCACTGTCTATCCTAACATCTGCCTTGACAGGATCTCCAGTGCTTTCCCAGGTGTCTTATATTCTATTCAAAGAAAGGATGGAGAAAGGAAAAGCTATTTGTCTTAGTCATTGAAATCTTAGTAAAATTTAAACGTGCTGGGAAGAACAGCTTGCCAGCTTCGCAGGTCGTACTGAATCAGAATTCATTCTTTACCATTAAGTTTATGAGGCATCCCTGAAAAATGTTCACCTAATTTGAACATCATGTTGGATCATCCCGGTCAGATTCCTTTCCTTTTTCTGATACAATTTTCTGCACTCTTTTCTTTCCTTATTCTTCTGAACACACATTTGTTTCACTGCTCTTAATGATGGGGTGCAGAATTTCCTAGAGGTAAATCAAAGCCCTTTATAGAAGAATTAATTTCAACCTGAATGAGATAAATAACTGAGCAAATTCTGGGCTGACTTCACCATAGCAGATAGAAGAGTTTTTGGTTGTGTTTTTAAACAACCTTATGGAGAACATTCATTGAAATAGCTCCACTTCAAAGATCTCGACTTTTTTTTCTGGTGATTCCTGCTCTTAGTCCTAAACATCTCAATTAAGGCTACTGCACTTTGCAAAAGGGGTGTGTGACTACAAAACTAGAGATCTCTTACACAAAAAGAAACCAAACCAAAACCATAAGAAGAAATGACAACTTTCTCCCTGTTGTTCTTGTTTTGGGAGTCATATTTTAAAGAGACTACCCAAGCCTTCTACATACTATTTATGCCTGTAAGAAACATTAATACCAACTATCTGTATAAGCAGCAAATCGAGTAACTGGATATTTGTGTGATGTTCTCTGCCTGCAGGTTTTGGGTTTTCTCCTCTCGATCTGCTCAGGCTTACTGGGGCTTAATGAATCCGTCTCAGGTTACAAACCAACACTTATCACATATATATTATCTACTTTCTTCCAAGCTGAGTCTCACAGAGGAAAAGAAAATAGTCTTAATGTTTTGTAATTCATTGGTTTCCAGGGCCTTCTGTCATTGTAATTCACGCCTCTAATATCCCAAGAAGTCTGCTAGGGAGGGTGCAATGATGACTTAGTCTCAGTTTCTGATAGGTTGTCTGCTGAGCTATCCCACTGGCTCACAGCTTACAGTATGGAGGGATTAATAATACAGATACCCCTCCAATTTTGAGAATTGATTAAATTATAATGTATTTAAGAAACAATGTCATACATTTTGTATTTGTAGCACATGTTACCTACATGTTAGGTAGGTCTCAAGTAGGTTGCCAGTGAATTGGTTTTCCTGTTGTTCCAGTTCTTGAAAGACAGTCTGTGACATGTATTTAAAAAACCCAAAGCAAACAAAACATATTAGAGACTGTTGTTAAGAAAATACTGTTGCCTCCACTTCTAAATTCACTGCCAAATAAACTGTAATCAGATTAATAAATATTTATCTAGGCTTCAGTTAAAGTTCAGGAGTATATATCCATATCCATGTATTAGTCCAGGGGAAAGACAGGCCCCTGTGCAATAATGTCTCTCTCATTGTGAGAGCTCTCTGAAGTATTTCGCATCTAATCTCCAGATCAGAGATTGTGTGCATGGAAGGTCAGAAGTGATCTTTGCTTCCTTTTTTCTGCCATGGAAAAAAAGAAGAATGAAAACAAAGGTATATTATCTAGAATTCAGGAGATTTTGTCCCAGCGCCTGATCCCCGGAAAGCTGAAACCTCCCATTGGAAAGCAAAAGTTTTCAAATTACTTTTTTTGACTAGAAAATTTGAAGATGCTGGAGCACTCTGTTCAACATTTCTTTAGTGGAAAAATATAACTTTCTACTTCCAAGTAGCTTTCATTTAGGAATTATCCTGATTATATTTTTAAAGGATAATTGTGATCATATTAGAAATAAAACTAAAGATACCTTAAAAATATCATCAATTCCATGTCTGTCCCCCACATTTTGTTTATTTTCAAAGAAGCTTAGGATTTTTCATGTCTCCAGATGAAGATGGTGTGGGGTTTTTTTTAATTTGGTTGGATTTTTTTACTTCTTTGGTTTGGTTTTTGTCTGGTTTCTTTGATTGTTTTTCTTTTTTTGGGGGTGTGTGTGTGTGTTTTGTTTTGTTTTTATCTAAGGGGTGGATGAAATGTATGAAGTCTTAACACAAACAAAAAATGGGGGCTGGAAGCCTACTTCCTTTTTGGTTATAGCCACAGTTCTTCTGTATTTGTGTTTACTTCTCTGTGTTTCTGTGGAGAAAAATACACAAACAAGTTTCCAGTAAATAAGAAATAAATATGACTTCAAAATGCTAAAAAAGTTCCTTGTAGAATACTATTATGATTCTTCAGGTTTTCCACATGAGAACTTTGGGATGAGTGTTCAGTAGCAAAAATTCTACAGCTCAAAAGACAAAATGCTATATATGTCACATCAAATTAATATCAGGATGAGATACCGATTCTGTTTGGGGTATTCCACAAAAAAATTTGGAGACTCAAAGTTTGATAAGCTTTAGGAATTACATTTGTAGTTATTTTTTCAAATCTGTGAGATGAATGTACAAATTATTTCACTTCGGCCACATGATCTCATCCAAGATTAAAAAAAACAGTAAGTCCTAAGGTCTACCTAAATCTAATAATACATTTTAGAAGTCATTAGGAGTTACTTAAACAAGCATTTCCATAAATTGCAGAATGCCTCAGATTTTTCAGGAACATCTACGCTGTATACACTTAGAGAGGTTGTAGTTTAAGCAACCAGCAGCACCTATCTAAGTCCTATCTAAGTGAATGTTTATCTGGCAGTCATTATTGACATTGTACTTCTACATGCCTGAAGTTTCTCAGGTTTGTTACAGACCACTGGTAAATACTAGTTTTAGTTGGTAAGGGCAAGACACAGGGTTCTGAGGAGCAGGTTACCTTGATTCCCTCAGGTCATTCGGCAACTGATCAGAACACAACTGGCATGGAGAGATCCGGAGCACTGGAGAGGGTACTCCTGGTGAAGAACATGCTTTGGAAGATTCAGGTGGTACCTCACCTTGGTGTGTACTGAACACGTGGCTGAGATCTCAGCCAGAACCAGAAAACCCAGTGCCTCCTTTGGGAGCATCTTCTGTGCTGGGATTTTGGCAACCAGTCTTGAAGGAGTGACCAGCAGCACTGATGGTTAGGCTTCTCTCCATGGACCTGATATACTTAAGGATCCTCAGGCACATATGCTGGAACAAGCAAACAATTGCATTTTCAGTTGGATGACCCTTTTAAAAAAATTAACTCTGTTCTCTGAAGATTTTATGTCCAGTTTTTTACCATTAGCTCATGGGCTCCTCAGGGGACAAAAGAAAAGAAGGGACAAGTAGGCTCTTCTCCTCACCATGTGCTTCCTGTGGGCAGTGGCTGTGCCGCCTTCTAGCCTGAGCAGCTGCAAGCTCCCTGTACAACTATACCTTTTTCCAGACAGGAAAAATGCCATTACATTTTTTACTATTCGAGGAGATTTCTGAACCTCTCCAAAGCAAACAGTTAAGCTATGTCTGTTGTCTAAAAGAATACTGGTGATGTCTAGAGGGCTGAAAATCATTGAAAACTGCAGTATGGAATATTGAAAAAGGATGGCACTATTGCTTCTGTTAATACGTTGATATCATTGTTTTTTCCTTCTTTTGAGCTTTATTAAATGCATATATACATATGCATTTTTATGCATAGACTTTATCATAATAAAGAGAAAAGGTAAGGAAGTTCCATACTGGATGAAATCCATATTTCAGCCAGTAGTGAAATTATCACAGCATATAACTCTAATGTATTTGATTCCTTTTCCATCCTTAGTGGTTTGTCCTTGGGCTGTATGAAAGCACTGTCCCTGTTTCAAAGACAAGACTATGGCAAGGGACAGAAC
The DNA here is from genome assembly GCA_018697195.1 of Certhia americana. NCBI lineage: Eukaryota > Metazoa > Chordata > Aves > Passeriformes > Certhiidae > Certhia > Certhia americana. Next base: position 43,599,817 of record CM031859.1, on the reverse strand, counting down.
AAGGGAATTTTCCAAAGAAATTCAGAACATCTGTTTCACTAAAACCTCAGCACAGCTATGGCTAGTGACATGACTGACCTCCTAGTTCATCCTCTTTCCTCCAGACATAAAAGGAAAACTAATTACTGGGCACCAGAAGGTCATAGGAGCAGCATGGGGTAAAATTATAGTGTGGAACAAAGAAGTAACATCAGACTAGGCTGTAGGAAAGTTTTACTGTGACATATACTCAACACCCCCAAAACAAGGATATATTAAATGCTCTATCCAATGTTCTATAAATAGAAATTAAATACTTGGTTTAGGTTTTTTTTTCTCACTTCTTTTGAGCATACTCAACACTATAGTAAAAGAATAGCAAAAGAACAGTAAGCAAGAAAACAGCTACACCTGCCTTTTTTTCAATTCCAAGGCCTTCTGACAAACATCATTACTCCACCAGTACCAGTGGAATTCAACTGGCATTAGTATCAGTGTAAATGAGAAGATCACTGTGAGTCATGCAGTATTTATTAATTGTGGATCATTATGGACAGTGATTTACTTGGCATTATCCATTTCATTGTCTCAGACAATCAAGTAGATAAGAAAAATTCTTGCATCTTCTCTAATCAAATTTATTTGGATGGCATAAATTGGAATTCTTTTCAGTGTGCTAAAGGTTTTATAACATTAATCTTAGCCTTGTTTTTTCTGATTACAGAAAATCCTGTTAATGTATCTTTACAAATGGGTGCTTGTCAAATTTATCCTGCTCAACATGAGACATTCTAACGAAGCTTCTAATAGAAGTGGCACAGATAAACTTAGGACTATGTTGGCAGTTCTGTAAATTTGCATGTTGACATGAGCGTATTGTCTCCAAGAATTCCTTCAAGCCAAGCAAATCTTGATGACAAACTGTCAAGCAATGAATTCTTTACATAATCCTTGCAATGACAGATTATCTGTGAACCAATTCTCTATCTTACTTGGTATGATTATCCTCACTCATCCTTTTCTCATTGACTCTAAAGGTCTAATTTCTTAACTTCGAGAAACTCTAGGTCCTTCCATCTCTATTACTTAAAATAGCATGAGGTCAGATAGTATTAAATATATGTTTTCCTGAATCAATAGTTTTAATTGTACATCTCTGTTAAATATCACAGTAAGTATATGGACTAAGCATGGGATGAAGCATTTCCATTTAAAATTTCCAATCCAAAACAACAGGCAAAGCTGTCTGAAAAATGTGAGTGACATGAGAAAAAAAGTGATGAAGCATTTTTGGCTAGCAGCTAAAGTTTTATTTTAAAAGAGAGAGACCTGGACAGCACCTTTTTTTTCTTTGTGGAGGATCTAATTCTAGTTTTTCAATAAACTTGATGACTAAACTGTTTTAAAATTTAAATCAGTCACATTCCTTGCATTGCCCTCAATCAGCCACTCTTCCCAACCCAGCTGTGGATTTAGTGCACTTGAAAAAGAGATGTACAATGCAAACCTGTTTTCTTTTATTTTTTTTTTAATTAATTTTTATGTTGCTTGCATGAGTCAACTTAATTTTTTCAGTTTTTTTTTTTTTTTAAAGTTTTCATTGAATATTTCCTGGTCTGGGTCAGCCTGAGGTAGGAAGACCTTCAGTATTTTTTTGCAAGTGGGAAATTTTCCTGACAAAAAATGTGGTTGTATTTTTTAACACAGAGTTGGTATCAAACTTGGGACAGATTAATCAGCAGGAAAGATGGAATGCGTGAGACTAAATGCTCTTTCTCTGTTCCCTTTCCCCTGCTCCTTATTACTGCCATGCTTGATCCTGGCCAAATGCATGAGCACAAGACCTCATTAACATTAGGGCTGCCTCAGTCCCAGTAGCTGAGACCTTTCCTCTTCAAAAAACAGCAGCAAAGTGAGGAGATCGTTCAGGTTTTTCTTATCTTGCCTCGAGGGCACATGGGTGCCAGCATGGGTAGAGTGAGCCAAATCAAACATTGGGCTGTAGATACAAAAACTTCTGGGATACAACCCTTCTGTGCAAAATGCAGCAACTGTGAAGGGCTTCTCAGTCCAAAGGACAATAAAGAAATAGGGAATCAAAGTCCATGTGCAACAAAGGGATAACTTCACAATCATAATCCTCTGATTAGTCATAGAGCGTGCAACACAGGTGCTGTAACTTCCCCAGCTACCAGAAAAGTAGGTCCTACTTCTCATTCACTACCCCCACAGTGAGGCCATTTGGGCTTTTTCCCCACCTCTAAAAAATGTGGAGATTTCTTGCAGCTTCTGAGCCTCTGTGAGGTGATGCCCACAGATTCCACTTCCTACTTTACATGAGGAACTTGTTACCACACCTGCCCCTGCACAAAGCAGGCATTTGATCTCAGGTCCCCAGGTGCTCAGCTGCTGGATGCCTTCCAGCAATCAGGCCATGCCCTGTCCTTCCTCCTACTTGCTAATCCATTCCCTAAGACCATTACCCTTCAGTAAATACTAGGGCACACTCCTGGAGGCCAAATCCACACCCTAGCCCTGCTACAGGCACGTCCCCATGTTATTTTTACAGAGGTACAGTCTCATGCTGCTTGTGCCGTACAAGGAGCAGAGGACACTTTGGCACACCACCATACACTGCTCAGCAGCAGTAGCAGGAGACTGAATTTTGAAGAAGGGGAAGGCTGGTGTCCAAACAGAAATCTGTTACAGAAGCCCTCTATCAAAGCTAAAAAATGCCTGCTAGATGTGTTAATTGTCCATTATCCATAATTTCTACCCTTCTAAGTATCTGGTGGAACTCCTCCCAGACACAATCATAGTTCTGCTGTCCAGTGGCATGAAAAGAAGTGGTAGAATTTGACCACACAGGATATGTTTCAAACACTGCTGCCGTGAGCTGCTGGAGATCCTCTATCACTCTCACACCAAATACGGACAAAAGATCCACAAGGCCAGTGAGTCAGCTTACCAGACCCCATCCCGCAGTAAGTCAAGATCAATTTAGAGCATCTGGCCTCTGCAGCACTGCTCCTAACTGCTTCTCTTTTATTTGAGAAAGTTCTCTGCTGCCCCCTCTCCAAGGTGAAATGAATGCCTGTTATAGCATATGGAGGAAATACACCAGATTGGAAAGAATGTGAAAGTGGATTTTTTCTAAGATTTATGGAGGGGAGGGTCTACCTCTCCTTAAGGAGTTACCACTCATCCTTAAGGAGTGATGATCAAAATCAAACATACTGTATTTGGTGAGCAAATCACTATAGAAAAAAACAAGAATGACTTTTTTTTTCATTGTCTCAGTGACCAGCAAAACCAGTCTTACTTCTGTTAGTGATGATGGCTTGTACCCAAACTTTTCAGAAAAACTACCTGCTGTAGCAAGATTTGAAAGAATGGTTTCTTTGTGAAGTATCTGGCATGGGGAAAAGGTTTGAAAGCAGGTATCATAAAAGAAAAGGTATTTTAGTCCTAATTTTTTTTTAAAAGGCCATAAACATCTAATCTTTCTAAGAGTATCATCAAAATCAAACTCATTACATTGGTTAAAATATTGTAAAGCCAAATTCATCTGTAAAGCCTACATAAAAAGTTTCTGAATTCTGCAATTTAATACAAGTCCTCTCAAATGCTTTGTGAGACTCATAAAAGGAATAATGAATGTTAAATAGGAACCAGTGAAAATATTAATATACAAAGTACTGCTAAACCCTAGGTTAAATAAACTTAATAGTAGTACAAAAGTAATTTTAAAAACACACATCTCACCTTGCAGGAGTTTTTTAAATTGCCACTTCTATCAGAAGTATACTTTGAAGAACATAGCCATGTTTTAGCAGTTCTTAGTATCCGTTAAATTTTTTGATACAACTTCTAGCAAGGCATTAAGGGAATTCCAAGCATATTAGGAACAGGAGTTTCATAAGACACTTTGTCATCTGTTTTGAACAAATGGAACCTTGCTTAACACAGGAGAAAAAAAAAATTAAAAGTGGCGGCAGAGGATCAAGAAGCCCTTAATAAAAATGTAAAAGATATCAAACTCTGTGTAAATTACATTTCCATTAATTTCCCAAGTATTTACTGTATTCTATTTCCTACTTGTTGGGAGTCAACAATTTCTGATCCTTTACTCTTCTCTACTAAACAGCTACCAGCCACTAAGGGTCCCAAATGAAAGCTTGCCCGTAACTCAAACACATCCACAGCATCATCTGTGGCTCTTTGACAAGCCCACCACTCCCTTTCTAGACAGCAGGGATCTTCAAGCCTGAGCATGGAGATATTTGGATGGATTGCAGCAATGGTTCTTTGGAAATAGAAAACTTAGGAGCTCAGCAACATTTCTGGGCTGACACAGCCTGACATGAGCTGGAGACACCACATGAGTAATAAAAGAAGAAAGAGACAACACACCAAGAACTTTCCATTTGTCAAGAACGTGATTATTGATAGAAAAGGGCACAGAGGGGCACAACTCCACAGCTTCAGATAAGATATTTATTTCCTGCAATCTGGGAGATGACCTACAAGGTGTTTTTATTTTCATAGTGCTTCAGGCTCACCCAGGGGCTGAGGCAGTAACCTCATCCTCTGACACCATATCAGCATCACTGGATGAGACATTTATATAGATCCAGCTCTATAGTAGCAGTTCACCATCACTGCATTAGTTTTCCTCTTGTTTTGGAGGCAGAACACTCCTGTTATACCAGTTTTACAGATGAGGATACCAGACCTGCTCCAATTTCACTGGGAAAACATGGCAAGACCCCAGCACACTTGAGCAGCCGGACACACCCCACAGCTCCTTCAAGCATCCACAGCAGGGGTGAATGAGCAGCTCTTGCTGGGCAGGTGCAGGTCATCCCTGAAGGGTACACACAGTGAATAAGATGCAATTAGGACAAATGAATGAGAGGCGTTAGAGAGCACTGTGGATGCAAAAGATACCTATCTGTGAAGACATATTGCCAGTTTTTCAAGGAGCACAACCTCCAAATGTCCCAAAATGGCATTGTATCACCATAGTCAAGAGAATCTGGGAAGCTAGAACCAAAATAGACAGTCAGTAGTTACTCCCTGGGGCACATTGTGCCCCACCGACTTGTACCTTATTATTAGAGCATCTCTCCTTGTCTTTTGAGCACAGATCTGAACCTTGGATATATTACAAAAAGAGCTGTTCTGAGCAATCCCTTTGACACAAGTTCCAGGGCTGATTTTGACCTGACTTGGGTGAACTTCAGAGCTTTTGAATATTTATGCAAGTGTTTGAGCTGCCTTTTGAAATTGCTGAACTGGGAAAGGGGGGGAAAATATCTCTATAGCACCTTAGTAATGGATCTTTAATGAATTCAAGCATAAGTACATGATCCATAAACCTGAGGAACCTTTCTCTAGAGATTTCAATTTCCCTGGAAGTCTCCAATAAATAAATGAAAATAACTTTAAATGAGATCACTTTCATCACTTATATTACCTCTGCAGAATTAGAACGAAGGTCCATCTGTTGATTTCCTTTTTTCTGTTGTTGCAGTTTCATCAAAAACTTTTGCTGCCAGGGATCTACTTTAGGATTAATCTGGTTGATGTAAAAGCAACCACAAAACCTAGGAATGTTGCTACATGTTTTTATATAAGAGGCAATATATAGTAAAGCAAGAGCAACACATTCAGTTTGCATTTTCAGCAGATATGAATAGGGATTCTTGACTATAAAGAAATATTGTAGTTTGATAAGGCCTGAATTATTTAAAAAATCGTCCCTCCATTTGTCAAAAGAAACATTTTAGACTTCAATCGCTGAAGTGTATCTTCCTGAAGACTAGTTAGGACTAACACAACTGATAAAGGAAAGTTCCTCATAATTACCGTTAAATAAGGAATCCTGTAGTCTCTCTTTTCCAAAGTCCTGGGTTCATCTAGCATGCCCCAACTCTCTGACTGAGAAACCTCTGCATCATAAACTAGAAATGTTCTTATCGTCTGCTGTTTGTGGAAGATGCTTCTGAAGTTGTGCAGAACCTAAAGCACAAAAGGAGACGGTACGGATATAAATTTCCTAAGCTGGATACAAAATCCTATAGTAAAGCAATACTGCATATTATCAGACAAAAAAAAAAAGAGATGAAAATAAGTGGAGTGATAATGGGACAAAGGAGATATTCTGGTCCTGTGTTTCTTTTCTTTTCCAGCAGACACAATGAAACTCCCTGCTGATAGTTCTGTCTTTCAACAGAAGTTAATAGCAAATTTCTTATTAATGGCTTTGGTAAGAATAGCATTAGCCCAGAAGGTGTACTTTGAAAGTCCTGTTCAAAAACTAAGAAGCCACAAACAAAGCCAGCCTATAATGAAGGCAGTGTACATCATTGCCTAGTTGGGTAAACATGTCTGCCTGCACTTATCTCTGATAGCTCAAATGCTAATTTGAGGAATGTCTTACAGATCAGTTTATGCAATCAAACCTTTGTCCTTTTCAGCAGATCACTTATACTCATTCAAGGTGCAGTTTGTAAGGCAAGTCATGCATTTAAAAGCAGTCTGTGTTTTTTGTTTAACACCTACACCTCTTTTGGACCCTGAGCACACGGTGGAGATTTTCGTTTGGTTTTGCCTTTTGGATGACAATAAAAATGAAACTGAGAGTTTTCCTGGTGTTATCTCGAGAACTGTGGAGGCTGGCGAGTTCCTGGGTGATGATGTGCTGCAGCCGACCTCTAGTGGAAGGACCACAGCTCTGGGAAACACCAAAGAAAGGCAGGAAAGCTCGAGAAAATGCACAGAAAACGGTAATGAGAGCTGAGAGAACAAAGGCATAGCCTCAGAACCAAGACACTGAAAATATGAACGTGAGCAGTTTTTAGAGATTAGTGGGTGTGAGTTGAGCCTTTCTGCTGCTTCCTGTCAAGAGCAAAAATAACACGGTTTTATTTTCTGTGATGCAAAACACTGACTTGCAATAAATGGAACTTTCTTCCATGCTTTTAAAGACTTCTTTTAAACTTTTTTTTTTTTAACCATTGGGAAGTACATTTCAATTACCAGGGAAAGAGGTTGAATCTCATCAGTGAGTTATTGAGATCCCTAAGGTTATAGTCAATATCAGAGTGAGAAAGCAGAAGCTGGAACTGAGGTTTCAGCTCCTTGGTTTCAGTGCTGTGCCAGGGCAGAGTGAAACCATTGTCCTTGTGGTAGGACTCGGCAAAAACATCATAATCAGACCAACTGGAGAACATCAACACTTTAAGCAACATGAGTGCAAGATGTCTGAAAACAACGCTGTCAGTGCCCTTTACTTTTCATCCACACCATGATTTAATTCCCTGGGTTCTTTTATCCTGAAGCAGAAGTATGTTAGAGAATGGAATATGATGGCAGGAGAAACCCATGTTGTGTGGATTTTTATTATTTTCATATCCCTTTTAAGAAAGGATCCTCTGCCAGACCCCAAAAGACAAACAGCTGTTGGAGGTCAAGGCACCTACACAGTTCTTGGAGGATTGCCTATCCTCTAGGAAAGGACATCAGCTAGCAAATCCTTCTGCCTGAACAGAGTCCTGCTCAGGCGTCTACAACATTTTTCTCACACATGCACCTCCCAAATCTTCACATGCCATAAGAACTTCAAGTATGTTATTATTTCAGGGTTATCACTTCTCTGGTATCTGATTCTGGCAAGATGCTGCTATTGCCAGCTTCTGAAACAAGGGTGTCCTGGGGATGGCTGAGTCTGGCCTGGTAGCACTATTAAAGAGTCTGTTGGCATCATAACACACATTTTTAGGAGAAAACTGTTTTCTCCTTCTTTACATCATCTCAGATTGCTCAAGGCTTTAAAGGACACTAGCATTACTTCATCCTTGAAGAGCCAAAACAATTGTGTTCCTGTAAGTTTTGTCATATTTTCTTTCTTCCCTTTTCTTTGCTCTTTGATGGGTATATTTAACACTGGGGGTTTGGTTGGTCAGTTGCTTGGTTGGCTGCTTTTTGTCTTAGGCAGAACCATAATAAACAACACCATTTTTTCTGCTATTACTTTTCCAGAGAACTTTGAAAGTCTACATTAGTATCAACTGATTGTTCTTTATCCCGTATTGGTGACCATTGCTTATACTCACCAGTATTATATTATATTGCTTATACAAAGATCCTAACAGGTAAGATAGAATTTGCTGAAGTTCAGCAAAACTCTTGGGGTTTACTAGAATTACATGTAATACAATTTCTATCTCATTGTTCCATTAATAAAGGGCCATCTGTGTTTCTGTTCCATGCTTTATTTCAGCTTTGTTTTTAATGTCTTGTCTAATCATTCTGTTGTTTCATCTATGATGTTCAGATCTAGATAGTAGATGAATGACACTTACGATGGTAAGATGAAGCTGTTCCTCAAATATTAGGTAACCAGATACTGAAGATCAAAATGATCCAGAGCATGTCTGAATTGCTATTAATACTAATAAGGGTCTATTCCACAGAGTGGCTCAGGTGAACTTCACAATGTTGTAGGTCTTGCTCCCTTTTCTGTACATTATTAGCCCATCATATCCAAGATCATGGACCACCTCTCCTTCTGTCCTGCTCATATAAGAGAAATGTGGCAGGTTCAAGAAGCTGCGTTTGAAACATAGAGTTTCACTCTGCTCTTCCTGCCCTGGTAGTGCTGTACTCCTGGGGCAGTGCTGCCTTGTCTCCCCATCCCCATCATGGAGGAGACATTTCATCCTTTGGGCTAAGGAGTGAAAAATGGCTGCACCAGCATCACCAGTTAGAGCAGCCAGAGCTTGGTTAGACCACTAACTATATGCTACAGACCCCTTATCTGTCCCAGGTAAATCTGTACTTTCCTTAGCACTGTTCCCAGTCAATTGTCACTGGTTGGGCAGTGCCGCTCCGGCCAAGGGCTGTGCCTTCCTCCCTTGTGCCAATCCACAGGTATATCCACTAGAGATTTTTGGTGGAGAAAGTAGACAAGGAGGACAAGTCTCAAGTCACTTTTCATTCCTCCACCCTGGGCAGCCCACTCCTCACCTGCAAGAACGAGGCACAGACCTGTTCCTAGCTCCCAGAAGAGAGGGACTGTACTTTTCCAGAGACAATCCTGTGAACTGCTACAGTTCCATGCTGCTTCCACTCTGTAGCAGCATGGTTAAATCCTAGGTTTTAAACACTTGCAACAGGAATGTTGCTTTGCTTGCTAAGTACCTCTCACAGGAGTAATTCTACATAAACAACTCCCTCCCTTCCTTCAAAAGGAAAGAGAACTTGAGAATAACCACAAGAAGATACGCCTAGATACCCAGTCCAACAATGAATCTTGATAAGCAGCCAATTCTGATCATAAGCAGACAGCTTTGAGTGAAAATCTAGAGACTCCTAGAGATACTTCAGCAAAAGTCTTTAAACAAGAGCCTTCTTCTCTTACTTTATCCAGAAACAGGCCACCCACAGAAATATTTTAAGTAATATTGTTACAGAAAATTGAAAGGGTAAGTTTCAGGGTTTGCCATAATTGAGACAATATCTTGGCTTCTCCGTCAAGTCGATCCCACAAATATCCTTCTGAACTGCCTGTTTCTGCAGTCCAAGACACAGTAAGTCCAGAGGAAAAACCACTGCAGATTCAGGGCTCCAGATTCTGGAAATTGAGCACCAGATTTCCAGGACTCCTGCTGGCTTTAAAAGCCACACACTGGATTTCTCAAGCATACAAACCAAGGATGGCAACACTTGCAGTGTTGACCTTTCTCGGAAAAATACATATAAACAAATGCATTGGGTTTTCAAGGAAAGGTGATAATTCTTCACAATTTCTTCTTAAGACTCTTGAACAGGGAAGCACAGCAGTATTAAAAATATCTGAATTCCTGTCTAAAGTACTTCTTAATTTTTCCCAGTTGGCTTGAACCACATCAGGATATTTCTCATCAGCCACATTCATTCTACAAGAAATAGGTAAATGCTGGAGAATTGGAGTTAAGAACATATCAATTATTTTTCCTAGTCATTTAGAAAGCATATAAACTGTTCAGTAGCAAATTTAGTAACAAAATGAAACACAAAAGTGAAAAAACTGCAGCTATCAATTACATAGAATTCTGGAAGTTTATTCATTGTCAATGACATGTAGTACTGATAAAATGAAATTATTGAAAAAATTGGATAAAATAAGGAAGAATTAAAAACTATTTTCAAAAGATAATGCTTAAACCAATACTCCCTGAGTCTTCAGGCTTCATTGAGATGTCTCAGTCCGCAATACTGTCCTGCTCTATCAAAACATCATCACACTGGTAATAGAGAAAGAAGTCTCCAAGCTTTCTCCTTCTCATCCCAGACCTTCTCAAACCCAAGCAGCTCAACACTACCTACACTGAACACAGAGAGCTCATTTATTAGCTAAATAATTTCTATCATTGCAACATTTTCTTTCTAGTAAAATCAATCTGCTAAAAGAATTGAAGCTCACATGTACGCAGCCTAGCTCATTACTTATAGACCTACAGATTTCTTATATTGAAGTTGATCTTCCTCTGTTTCTTTTAAAAAATGCTTCATAATTACACTTCACTGTTCAAAGGATGTTCACCTTACCTGGAGAAAATTACTTTCAGAGAGTGTAGGTGATACACTATAACTACTGGGTGTAGATCAATGATCTTCCTGCATCACTACATTCACTGGATTTTTCTTTCCTGTCAGGAACTTTTCCTTGCTACTTGAAACCTTGCAGCCCTCTGAACTCCACTGCTGTGTTCCTCCTTGATGTGACTAAATTGCTTCTGCTTACATATATAAAGGAGACTGTTACTTTGCATTTCTGAATCTTCTTCCTGTGTTAGCTAGAAGGCCACTGCATGTTCCCAATGCATGAAGAATCCTAGCCTGAGAGTAATCTCAAAGGTTTATTTTCTTCCTAAGTGCTTACAAATGTTATTTCCAACCCAATGAGGAAAAGGGTATTTCAGTCCCAGTATAGTGAATCTTGCTGAGCAGCTAATTCTGATCATAAGTAGACAGCTGAGAGTGAAAGTCTAGAGGCAAATTACCATTAATGGTAATAGCTTTTTATTTGGGTGGGAAAAAAGCCATTGCTGACACACTGTTTTTCATGAACAGCTGCTGTGCTAGATGTATGCATGATAGATCCTAGGTTTGATTCCCTCCTGATAAAGGGGATAAAACTATCCAATAACACTGCCATGCGTACAAAATCTCTTCCATCTTAGGATGTGCAAATATTTACTCTGGACTAGCTGAGTAATTCTGCCTGCAAAATACTTGAATAAAATCAGAAATAACCAGCAAGTCACACATTTATAAACAATAGCAGCTTGACATAAGAAACTTAAAGAGCTTATATATCATCATTATTATCAGAGAGTAACACCAGAACTACAGCTAATCAGCCATCAAAGACCGCTGTGCTATTAGACTTATTCATGAAATGTACTTCCTTTAAGTTGACCCAGTGGAAGTATTACAGGTATAAAAATCCAAAACAGTTCATACCAGGAATATGTCAGAACTCAGATCACTGAACCTGGAAATTTTAAACACACTTAAAAACTGAAAATAAAAATAACCCGCAACATAGATGTACTAAAACAGCACAAAACCATCAGGGAATTAAGAGAACCTTGGCTCAGCCTGTCTGGTCATGTATAGATCCCCATCATTTAAATAAACAGAAGAGAAAATTTTCATTTTGTGCAAGGAAATTGCAAATACAGACATTTTCATGCCTGTTTTCAGGAAGGAGTTTCATATTGGTCTTATTTTCAAATGTGTATAGTGCAACCTGCTGGTCAGCGTAAGTTCCTGGGTCCTCACAGTCAGCAGGAGCCCTACTTGGAGCAACAGCAGTACTATCGTGTGCTCCCTTCTCGGGGCTATTCCCAGCTCTCTAACTCCCTCTGCATGACAGCAGCCTAAATAACAAGGACATTTGCTTCTGGCACATGCAAAAGGAGCATACGTTGAATACAAAAAGAAAAACATTTTTAAAATTCTAAACTGGTAAATACAGAAAAATTATTAGGCATTGAATTTTACTGGGAGTTGTCACATAAATAAATGCTGCAGAACCAGGTCCACATTCCTACTCAGATGAAAGAAAGGTTATGCTGTGCCACTATGGTGAAAACAGCATTATGACCCCTCCTATTCTGTCTTTACAGATTTCAAAAATCACATTACTTTCTCTGGTTTTAATTTTCAGTTACTTCTTGGCAAAGATCTAAGAGGCTTTTTTTAAACCAGCATGCATTTTATCTACCTGCCCATAAGCCTTTCTTCAGTATTACCTCCCTTTCTTTTCTGAAACAAGATGCATCCTTTGGAATTCCAAAGAACAGTAGGGGAAGAAAAATGTTCAACAGGATGCTACACACAAGTTGGTATAATTCAAACATTCATCCTTTTCCTAGTATCACAGAAGGGGGAGCTGAGAAAACTTCAGCAGGAGAACTTGTTTTTAATTCTCATGTATTAACACTGGACACTAGGAAAAGAATCTTCATCCAGAGGGTCTGCCACTGGACTGAGCTCCCAGGGAAATGGTCACAGCACTAAACCTGCCTCAGTTCAAGAAGCATCTGGATGATGCTCTTGGTCATTTGGTTTAGCTTTAGGTAGTCCTGCAAGGAGAAGGGAATTAGAATCCTAGGCTCTTATGGCTCACTTACATCCTGAGATATTCTAAGGTTCTATGATAAATACACTTACAGGAAGTATATGCTACACCTATTTGAGTAAAATGAATGCATGAACATTAAAACCACAGGTGAAAAACTGGACCATTAAAAAAGGCCCCCTAGATCTCATCCAAAAGCAAAACATGGCAAACTGCTGGAACACTTCAGAGGTGTTCTTCCTTCAGAACCTTCAGAGGTACCTACTAAAGAGGTAGGATCAGGATGGGTTTTATGATCTGTCTGTTACTTTCACTGCTCTTGGGCAGGAAAAAGCAAATCTGTTCCCTAGAGGTATTTGTTTATCCTGTTTTTAAAAATGGATCGTAGCTTAGATGTCAGTGTTTAGCTTACACTATCTTTGGAAAGCTTGAGTTTTAGCCCACTATTTTATGTCCTACTCATAAGCTCAAACAAAACTTTATTCCCTTCACCTTTACAGCAATGTCCCGTGTTTTTTAAGATTTATTGCCTAGTGAAAACAGACTGGAGGTGTAAGTCCAGTTCCCTTCTTTCTTGTCTCAAGTGTCTTAGTGAAGTGTTCTTCACCTCTATTTTTTCTCCACATATTCTCCAAGTGGTCTACAGCTTCCTTGAAGTGTAATGCTAAACTTGGACACACCATACTAGCTTTCATCTCGTTGTCAAGGAAGTCTCCTATATAACCACTCTGTTTATGCATTGCAGCATTATGTTTGAAGCTGCTTCCTCTTCACTCTAAGGACACACTTGACCTGCCAGAGAGATCTAAAGCTTTGCTTACAATACACAACATGAAATGAACTTAGTTTATGTTTTGACATTCCATTCCATTTCAACCATGATTCTGTGGTAAATATACAATGAAAAAGCTGGTATTCCTGGCTCCCATGCATGTATTCAGGTCTCAAAATTGAACAGTTGACACAGTTGCAGCCAAAAAAAAAAGCGCCGATGCCACTAACCCAAATACCAGGGCTGAGAAGCTCAAACTAAAGCAAGGAACACAAGCTAAATTAAAAATTGCTAAGGAAAATAATGAGCAGGCAGTCCTTCAGTTGTATAAATAAGAAGGAACCAAGAGAAAAGAAATGATGCCACTATGTAGCCAGTGGAGTTCAGATAAAAATAACACAGATAAGGGCTGTAAAACTAATGACCAGGCATTTGGGATAAGATTCATCTGACCTGTTTCAGCTGTTCCCTCAGAGTAACACTTTCAGAAATGCTTGCTCTCTCTTCTCCTCCCCTCTAAGAGAGACTGTGGCACCCACATGGGAGCCCATGGAGACTTTCAGGTAAGCACCAGAGCCATAACCAAAGCAACTTGCAGAAGCTTCAACAGGCCCCAGAAGGGGACATAGAAGAGGCAGCCTTGACCACTTCAGTACAGGCAAGCAGAGGGAAACAACGTGCTTCATCAAAAATAAGAGTGCCTGTTTTATTATCCTCAATTCCTTGGCTTTTTTTTTGCTATAAAATAATCATGTGTTTGTACAATATTCTTATTCTGGGAATGTATTTCAGTCCACATAAACATCTGCACTTAGTTACGTTAGCCAGTATCCAAATCCCAGCAAGATCCTGCCCTGATTATTTAGCTCTGAGTGTTTTTGCCAGCTTCTATTCCCAGAACATACTGGATTTATAGCTATGTCCAACCTCCAGCTTTGCTAGTTAGAAGATTGTAACACACATGCTCAAACCGAACGTCTTTTGTACTAGGACAAAGTCTTTCCAGCAGGCTCAAGTAACAAGCCATTAAATTGTGCTAGCAGCAAGAAAGTGAACTATTGTTGGATGCAATTTTTTGGTCTGTATTTTTAATCATACTCTTTGACCCAAATGTTTTGTCTGCTTTCCTTAATATCAAACCATAAATTACAACCCTGGATTCAAGCACCAGTAAAACCTGTTGTCGCAATTTTGCGTAACTCAGCGCAAAAGTACCCAGATCTCAAGTAAATAAACTGATTAAGTCTTTTTTTTGGGATCACTGTGTATTTTTGCCTGCTGCCCTACAGAGCTAGATCCAAACCATTAATAAAAAAGAGATATATACAGTTTCATTTGAGAAGACAAACAAAAACATGCAGGATATAAATCAACACAAGGATTTGCAAAAGAATAGAGTAAGCACTTACTAAGCCAAAAACATATTGTTCTTGTGAAGAAGCCTAGTCTGACCACTGTGCTTTCTCCAAATGTACGTTTATGGAGTTCCAGGCCAGAACATTTTTGGAGCATAAAGACATGAAGCATTCAATCCCAGCAAAATTCACTGTGATCTGCCTAATTCTTATGAAGCTGAACTTCACCACAGTTGTGCACAAGCTTACCTTCCCAATGCAGCTTCTAGACAATTATTCCCTGACAGATATTTCTTTGAAGATTTACTTTACATGACTGGCAACTGCCTTGAACTCTAAATATGCTAATAGATAAATACATAAACTGACCTCCTATCCTACCCCTCCCTCCCAAGATACAATCTGAAAACAAATTTTATGCCTTTCTTCAAGCAAGAGAACTGGTTTAGGAAACACTTTCTTTGTATCTGGTTTGGATCTCTCAGCCGATACTGAAATGCATCTACTTGGCTTTGGTTTGTGAAAACATGTGCACTACAGAAATAAAAGCTTCAGAAAGAAAAAGCAGAGAAGAATTATTAAAATGCATTTGAACCTTTTGAGTTGAAATACAAGTGATGCAACCAGTCAGCAAATGTAAGCTCACATATTATCCATTCCTATTTTCCCCTCTCAAATCCTACCTCCTGGCTCTGAGCAAGACAGCTTTTTCAGCTTTTGGCCCTGCTCTGAAGCAGGCAGAGATGAGAAACACCCATCTACCAGCAGGACTAGGTTCAACTGTTTCCCCTTTCCTCCAGCTACTCACCCCACAGAAGAGCAAACACAATTTTTTTTCTGTGACTGGACAGGGCCTGTCAGCACACACATTTTGAAGACTGACTATTCAATGCTGCCATCGTTTAAAGACTGCCCCATCCAGTACCTGGTTGACAGACCCAAACTTGCAGCCCTCCACCACAGCTCTTGGCTAAGTGGGGAGCCAGGGCCCTGCTTCTCCAGCTCCAATATAACACCCTCTCCCCAGGATTCTGCAGTCAACAAAAATACCAGGTAAAGGTGCAGAGGGAGCCAGTGAGATTTATGCATCCTATTCCTACTAGTATCAGTGATTCCAGTATCCAGAAATACATAATCCTATCTCAGAAAAGCTATCTGCACCATGAAAAAATACCATGCTTAGAATTTTGTGTAAGCAGCTTTAAGCATACAATGTGCTTTTCTAAGCTAGAATTAATCCATAAATAAGAAGATTGGTAACAGGTAGACAGCTGAAGGTCTCCTCTACGACAGTCTCTTCCTCAGTCACTGTATACTGTGCTAGAAGCAGGTTCTGTTAAAGAGAAGACAAGCACTCAAGCATTTGGCAGTGGCCCCTCCCATGCAAATATCAAGAACACTCTCATATTCTTGTGGCTAAACCAAGTCATAGCTTGTGCTTCCAGACCCCAGCTGTCCCTAATACTAAGGCTGTCAATATAGCTTATTAAGTAATAATATTAATAATAAAGAAAACGTATATAAATAAAGAGACAATACCTCTTCTGCTTCATTCACAGTGATCTGAATCTTCAGTTATCAGAGAAAGGAAAATAATTTTTTATTTGTACAGAAGCACTAGCACAAGTCATTCTGGAAAAGCAAGCTCTAAATATCTCCTTGGCAGCTGGGGAAATAGGGCATCAAAGACTACATACTATTTTAAGTGTAAAAAAGTACAAAATTTTATTTGACAAGTTAAGAAATAATAACATTTCATTAGTCCATTAAAACACTTTAATACAAGGAAGTGTAGTTGAGTTAAAGCTACACTACATGAAAGTTAATTCTAAGGTGAACAAACTGATGTACTGGAGAGTAGGCATATAGAATGTACATGTCTACCGCATCCAGTTTATTTTAAAAGGTATTTTGTACAACTAAAAATTTACTAGATATCAGACAACTTCAAAAACTTCTAACATAGCAAACTTCAGATCTATTCTTCTCAGATGACATCATCTTTTTTCAGAGATAGCTGAAGTTTCCTCACAGCTTTTAGCAGCTGAAGAGAACTTCTGCTTTTCTGCCCAGGACAAGGTTTAGACATACTTTCCTTTACAGTGACTGCAATCTCCTTTACTTCCTTTTGTTCGCCACACTTTAGTTTGACATGAGTTGCCCCTTGCTTCAATTTCTGAGTTTTTCTCTTTAATTTCTGCACTTAGGAAAAAGAAATTATTAATTAGCATGTTGCATACTCCAAAGACCCACAGCTGTAGAGCTGACTGGACTTCTACTGAAGCTACAGACAACTAAGAGACATTAAAAAAAAGGAAAAGTTTAAACTGTGCAAGTAACCTTGCACAGTTGTCTCACTGTAACTGAAAACTGACCTTGCCCATGCAGAAACCACCACAGAAAACTGACCTCACCCACACACAATTGGTTGTTAAATCCCATCACTCCCTAACATAGAAATGCTTGCTTGAGAGGGCTGGAATATCATCTCTTACTAATCTATAATTACAAGAGTCTCTTTCCATTTCAGATTGTACTACCCTAATAAAAAATCCAACAAACCAATAAACCTCTAAAATGCATACTGGTAATTATCAGTTACTGGATCTAAGCAACTTATTTTGAAGCCTCCTTAACAAGAGTGGAAAATAGAATAAATAGGGTTAATTGCTAAAGAATGTTTTTTAAAATGTCAAATAATGAGTCTTGACTTGCACTTGGCATGAAAAGGTCACTTCCCAAAGATAAAATTAGGCTGGAAGCATTCCAAATGCCAATTTAGGCTTTAAGTCCATTTCTAAAAATAATTAACTTTATTTGCATTCTAGAACATATTATTAACTGTGAAACACAGAGATTAGCATGGAACTTTTAGTATGGACAGGTCCTAGAAAAAAAATATGCATTAGAAATATTAAGATTGGTCTGTACAAAATACAAATGGAAATGTCTGTGTGCAAAAGCATCAGAAAACAAAGCAAAACAAAAAACAGGCCAAGGAGTTAAGAGGAATGGCCTGTATTGATAACCAGGGCAGGATGGACAGTAATCACACAGACATGTGATTTACAGCATGACCCCAAGGGCTGTGCTCTGACCAGGCTGTACCAGAGCACAGAGGACTTGCCAGAAGATCTGGATACTGGTAAGAGGCAAAGGTGACAACAAGGTTGTACTACATTGTATGTGCTACTCTTCATCATCCCAAAACAAAGGCAAACTGTGGCCATAAAAATATGCAAAAGAAAGAAACAAAGGTGCAGTTATTGTCCACTGTCTTAGGTTCCTGAGGATGAAGTCAGTAAGATTTTGAGGCAAGGAATAACACCCTAATTGCTGGGTCTCCAAGAATATAAGAGTTTTATCCAAAAAACCAGCTGACATTGCCAAAAGAGGCGTGAGAAGGACTCAGCAATCAATGCCCTTTGTCCGTACTGTTAACGTGCAAGTCTGATACATCTGCTATGACATAAAGTACCTCTATGCTTGCAATTACATGGACAAAAAAAAGTTTGAGTAAAATCCTTCAAAAATAAGTATGAATAAAACTGTTTGGATTTAAATTAACTATAACCTCCTCTTTTCATAAGGTCTCATACTGAGTTTTGTTTTGTTTCCTGTATAAGCAAAGTTCTCAGGTGAGTCTTTATCTTGAAACATAAGATGAAAAAACAGAAGCCAGACAGAACTATGGATTGAATGTTTAAGCATATGTCCAAACTAAATTGCTACAAAAGAGTTAGGCTGCTCAACTACAGAAGAGGCCATTTTTATATGGACATGTATGAATTGTTATCTATGGCTCTAAACTAAATACTGTCAGAATGAGGACAGTTTAAGGGTTAAACAAAACTGAAAGGCTTGTTTCATGATTTTGGAGAAGCTCTGGTCAATAGACTAGTTAATAAAAAAGCTTCAGTAATTCAATGTTTCAGTAATATAAAAGACATTTAATCCAGTCTGTACAGGAATTATAGCTTCTATTTTCTCATTCCCCTGAGGGACAGGACATAAAGGAATGAAATTTCAACAGTTTGTCTTAACATGGTGAGCAGAAATGTCAGACAGCGCAACCCAGCTCTGTATTGCAGAACTGCCACAGGGCAGGAAGCTTTCCCACCAGCATACATTCCTAACTGCCAGTTATAAGCACTTTTCCTTGATCAAATGAAGAAATTTGAGGTACAAAAATATGAGCCAGCAGTCTAATTATAATCACCCATACTGGAACATCTTGACTTGAAACATTCCAGTGACATTCTAGCTGATAACAACAGGAGGCAGAGTTGTGGCAGCCTTTCAACAAGAATGTTAGTAGCTAGAGAGTACATTTTATTCTTACAGTAGCCTGATGCTTTTTCAGCTTGGCTATTTGTTTTCCTTTCATCTCCATTTGTTTTACAAGGCAATCCAGTTCCTGTTCTAGGTCTTCCCGAGCTTGAGAGTCTTGGGTCTCCTGTATCTGCTTCAGAAGTTCTTGATGCTCACTATTAAAGACAAGAACGGCAATCTAAGTATTCATGATATAGTCTCTAGGATTTCTTCCCGTAGGAGTTCATAGCCATTTTGTGCAGAGTTTAATGCATAATTTAGCATTATTTCCACTCTCTCACAATACACATTAATCTGGAATATATTAACATGAGAAGGGGAAAAGGTTTTCCTGAGAGTTTGATTTTCCCATTCCAAATTTTTAGCTGATGTCCACCTTACTTCTCCCTCTTCCCACAGGCGTAACAACTACATGTGTAATAGTGTGCAAAATGAGATTTTTGAAAGTGAACAGCAGCTATGCAGTACAATTTCACTTCCTGCCCAATTTAGCATAGACTTTGAAGGCTTAGTGTAATACCTGAAAATACTTTTTAAAGTAGTAAATTCGAGTTACAATTTTTACGGACAAATTATCCAACTAAAATATTCTACTCAAAAATATTTACAGCAAAGTGGGCTGCTTAATTAAACTAACCAGATTAAGTAGAATAGATTGTGTAGAACTTGATACCCAGATACCTGAACAAGTTGAAGCCAGAGACCCCCTTTTAGATAAGTAATCCCTTTACAAAGGTCAGAGCTTCTTTTCTGACTTCTGAGTAACTGCTTCTCCTTGACAGTTTAATTGAAGCAACTGGTTGTTGCTATAAAAAAACCCACAAAAAGCCTGTCCTTGAACTGCCATGAGTAAGCCAGACATTGCTTTTTGAACATGAGATTGCTTGCCAGTTTAAATTTTACCACATCAAGGATTTCAAATCAGTGTCAACATCCTAACTGGTTTAATCAGCACATCCTCTGTTCAAACCACACCTCATTGTGTTGAAATGTCTGCTATGACCAAGCTACAGAGCTTTGGCCCACAGTCCCACAAGCCTGCATTAATGGGAAAAAGCGTAAGAACACAACAAGTTGCTGTCGCCCTGATCTTCGAAAGTTTTTCTTAGCCTTCTGATGTTTTGCATTTTTGTAGTGGAGTTCTCACACACTTTCATGTAAACAATGATTGTTTTGCATTCCTTTCTAGAGGAAGAGAGAATTTCTAGACTCTTGGTTTGACCAGTGTGGTTGGAGAGGTGGCAACTTCACCCTCCAATCCCTGGTCACCTTAGAAATAGCATATATATTGAAGTCATACAATAGACTTCCTCTTTTCCTCCCTTCTTGGCGAAGAGAGTCCTAGTGAGTGCGTGTGTTTATTTCATATCATAGTGTGACAGGTTGCAATCCACATTTACTTGCATGGCTAGAAAGATACATACACTCCCCTCTGAAGTGTTAGCTTCTTCCACACCCTGCCCATTTTCTGGCAGAAGACTGTCCCTCTTTCACAACCCCAACCAGCAAGTTCCCCTGGTATCAATGAGCAAAGGGTATGAGCAGCAGACTGACTCAGCACAAAGACCCAGCAGGTACTACGGTAAGGAAAGAACACAGAGTGAGCACAAAGGAACAGGAGAGATGTTGTGGCAGGACTGTTCATGCCAGAGCTGTACTAACCCATTCCACTACCAAGACTGACTGCATCCTGCAGGCTTACTCATTATCAGCACCATCTCTGCAGCCTTCTCCAGGAGAAAAATTTTGGTTTACTCTTTATATCTCAGAATATGTTTAAAATGTCTAAAAAGCACAGGTCCAAAAGGCTTTTCATTTGCTGCAGCTGCTACCTCAGTAGCAGCTTCTTCACATACAGGATGTGGAAGCAGAAAAACAAGACCAGTGAAACATCGGATAGAAAGAATTTTTTGAATGAGAAAAATCCTACCAGTCAAACCTGCACAGGTCATCCTGTCAGCTAGTCCTATAGCTAAAACAGGCTAGGCTCAACTACAGCACCCTATAGCTTCCCAGGGCTACTGCTGAAGTCATGTTTACTTGCAACACCAACGATGGGTACTCACGAGTTCACTTGGCCCAACTTATCTTGTAAGGCCAACAGAAGGTCTGAAAAGCTCCTGGTGGCAGTGAGTGATGTGGAACAAGAGGATACATATTTTGAAAGTGCACTGTGTCCTGAAATCCCAGCTGTAGCTCCTCCTTGCCTTCGTGATGAGATACATGGATTGCGATGCTTCATAATGTGCAACACACTTTGTACATTTGCACTGACAGAATGGCTGGAGCTGACAGACTAAAAGAAAAATTGTCAGTGGCTTACAGAAGTAATTAACAACTACACAGCCTTACTCAAACTTCAGATGTCACTTTAGTGAGAAGAGTGGTTTTTACCTACCTTCCCAGCCACAAAAGGTAGTTCACCAGCCTTTACATGTAATTGTGAAAGCTGCATTTTCTTCATTGTAGGATTTTTCTGCCATAAGAACCACAAGAAAATAAAAGACAAGAAATTCCAATCTGCTGACTCAAGTGTAAAATCTTAACCTTTTTTCTAGTAAGTAAAATTCAAGTAAATACACAGTGAAATGCATCCCCTCAGTTTTCTTCTGGTTTAAAAAAAATATTTTCCCTCCTGTATTTGTAACAAGTAAGACTTTCCAATAGCTGACACAAGTAAATTTTATTCCATATGCATGAAGGAGATTCTTTAACAATTAGGCTAACATTAAAGGAATTGAACCTTGTTTACTTAAGTTTTCAAAACCACAATTGCAAAATTTTGACTGATCTGTAACATTGTTGCAAAATAAATTTTCTTGATTTCAGTAATTCCCCAAAACACACCATCCTAAGATGCTGAGCTAGAACTCCTTTAGAAACTGATTTTACCAGATAAACTGAAAGGCAGCTGAGACAGGACATGGGGTATGGCAGCAAGACTTTTACAGAGGTTATTGTCAAGCTGGTAAGGGAAGGTTTTCCAGCCCCAGTACCATTTTAAATAAAGAGGGAAAGGGAAAGAAGG